>CM030325.1:1033789788-1033955516 GCA_002915635.3 Ambystoma mexicanum
TAGAGACTACTATAACCAGAAGATCTTGGGAAGAGGCGACGACAGGTCAAAGTGGTTCTACATGGGTCTTGTAAAATCCTATGTTCCGTCGAAAGTCTTTGTCCGGCAGATGTTTGTGACAGCTAAGGGAAATTAATCCTGCATGGTGAAATTAGTACATGAAAAGTGCGTTGAAAAAGTTGGCAATAGTGAACCCTGCAGAGGGATGCTAACAAGAAGGACATAGTCTGAAGACCCATGAACAGTGTGTTGACAGGAATGAACCCGATGGAGGGATGTCCACAGTAAAATGTTTGAAAATACATTAAGGTTTGTGTAAAGACTGGAGGGGTGTCTGTACTTCCACTCTCTATATGGTAGAGGAGAGACACAGAGGACCCCAGCCAAGATTCTCTATTATTGGTACGTGGTCGAGCAATCAAGGCCTAGCTTCTCAGGAGGTGATGCAGGCTGGTTCTTAAAGTACAGTGTAGTCCCCAAGCCCCCACAAAGGAATGTCCACACACTGTATCGGTTAAAACACAGTCTTTATATAATTAATATTCAAGTTATGTACACTATCACAATAACTCACTTTGTGCTCAGGAAATCAACAATGGTAAATATATACAGTTCTAAAGTGGTACCACCAATATTATCAGATCTCATTAAAGTGCATCAACTATACTGTCAGAATGTCACACAGATCAATAAAGAGGAAACCAGCAGTAGAGAGAGGAAGGAAAGCAAGATAGTTGAACAATTGGCAGAATACTGGTCACTACCATTAAACACAGCTCTGTGTGGAGATCACCCCACCTGGGCAAACTGTAGAATAAAGATACAAGCCCAGTCCATGTATTGTTCACACTAGACTTCCCAATAGTTCTGCAACCCCAAAGTACCTAACGTTGTAGCGTTCCTCGGCAGGGAATCGACGGCCCTTCTTGAGTGCCCTCCCTTTAAAGGCAGGAGTCACGGGTCGTCGAACGTCCGACGGAGAACAGGGTGAGCTACAATGGTGAAGTTGCAGCTTTGTTCCTAGCGGTGCTCGTTGACGGGGAAGCGTAAACGTCCTGCCAGGACGAGGCGTGCGGGGCACCTCGGTGTCGATAGTTCTGGCCCACAAAGAGTTTGAAGAACTGTGGCCCAGCAAGGGCGTCGAGTCGTCGGCGTCTCTGTGGTCTTTCGGTGGCAGGAAAACCCACCAGCGGATGCTCTTCAGCGCATCGACAGTCAAGCCTTCTCCAGCAGGATACAGCGGCGACGATGCGGACGAGAGCGTCCTTGGATCAAGAAGTTCTTAGGCAAACGGGAGCGCAGCTCCGGTCGCGCGACGGCGGTCGTCGACAGTGGCGGACAACAGTCCGGGGCTTCTCCTTGGGATTCCGCAGCAGTCCCCATCATGGGTTGGCAGCCTGTCGAAGGTCTGTCTACCAGGGAGCTTTGGCAAAGATCAGCTGGTGCACGATGGTCCCTCGTAGCTCGGGAAGAGGGTGCCTTACCAGGTCCTTTTCTGGGCCAGTCCTTGGAGCACAGCAGCTTTCAGATTGTGAAGGAGAGCAACAGCAATTATTTTCGTCCAGCAGGGCTTCAAGGTCAAGCTTCAGTTACTCCAGTTACTCGTCGTAGTGGACTTCAGCTTCTGAACACGATTCCTAGCAGTGAGAGGTCCCCCCAGATATACTGTTGATCTCCCATTCATTCTGCTGGGTCACACTCAGGCACCAATCACGTCAGAAGGGCATTCATGCAGGCAGGCAGCCAAACAGGTGCATAGTGCATTCAGGCCATTCATTTCTCTCCAGACACTCACAACAAGTTATGTGTATTGGGACAAGTACCCAGCCATTCAACACTCCACACTTCATTCATACCAGTTTTGGGCAGGGCTGTTTCAGTCATTGTGTCAAACACCAGATACTCGACACCCACAACACAGAATACATATTTGTCACACACTCCATTCACCCAGGTCCCACCCACAGGCATACCCACAACATACAGACATTGGGAAGGCTCCAGCCAGTCTGGCCTGGACTTCACAACAACACCATATATGGAACTTCGACCCAACAGCCGCTCAGGGGGAAGGGACAGAGTCAGGGCTTCCCAGGACTTTGGGAAAAATAGGTAACAGCAATAGAAAACAAGAGGCCACAGGGGCCATCTTGTTTCCTATCAGGAATCAACTGATTCCAATGGCAGGGCCTGGGTATCCCAAAATGGAGGATACTCAGGGCACCTGTCAAATTCAGCATGGAGCTGCCACTAGCCATAACCTGCTCTGTGGGCCACTCACAGGTGCCCAAAAACATACACTAAGGGTACAGGGTTGTACCCCACCCATGGGTGCCATAAGGGTATCCCATGGGTCTGTTCACCAAACCAAAAGAGAGAGCTGACCGTCAGGAGTCCCACATGAACTCCTGTGCGGAAAACACAACAGAACACATGATAAAAGGCAGTAAAGGACAAGGATACGGAGGCCCTGTCCCTCAGATGCATTTCCAGCATCACAGCCCCCCCCCCAGCTGAGGGTAGGGTACCTAATCTCCCATGAGATAGACACCCTCATCCAGACGGTCAATTTACCTTCTGGATAGGCCATCTGCATTATGGTGACTCTTCCCTGGTCTGTGCTCTATGGTGAAGTCTAGCCCTTGCAGGCTAATGGACCACCTGAGCAGTTTCGGGTTTTCACCCTTCATCTGCATAAGCCACTTGAGGGGCTTATGATCTGTTTTGACCTTGAAGGTAGACCCTGTAAGGTAGGGCCTAAAACACCTAAGTCTCCAAACTATACTAAAACATTCCTTTTCGACAGTAGCCCACCTAAGTTCTCTACCCTTGAGTTGTCTACTGATGAATATGATAGGATGTTTTCTTCCTTTGTCATCTAACTGGGACAAGACAGCTCCAATTCCGGTGTCGCAGGCATCCGTCTGCACGATAAAGGGTCGGCTGTAGTCAGGCGCACACAACTCCACTAGACCAACAAGAATAGTTAGCCCCAACTGCCTGCTAGTGCCTAGATTTAAACTAAACTGACCACTATTGGAGGGTCCAGCTTCCCAGTTAGGGCAGCTCAATTGTGGAACTCCCCACCTCACGCACTTAGATCTGACCAAACGTTCAACAAATTCAGAAATAATACAATAAAATGGCTCCCCGCATTCTCCCCACGTACCTACCACATGTATTGTACCTGATATGGATTTGCTATGGTGTAAACGTCAGCTATATGATGACCTGCTGTCTGCATATCGTTTGTATATGTACTTCACTGCCTACCTTCATCCTGTGGAGCTAAGAAAATTGTTTTTACCATGCTCTGTAAACTTGTAACCTCTGTAACCAAGCTGCAAGCCTTCTTGTCACATGCGCCCTGATACCTCAGGGTCCGGTGCACACAATAAATAAAAATAAACAAACAAACAGGTGCCCTACACAAAACTCAAAGGCCCTTTGACAGTCTTCAGTCCAATTAACCTTCCTAGGTTGTTTGGGTGAAGTCAGAGCTGTCAGGGGTGCAGCTATGGTTCCATAGTCTGCCATGAAATTGCGATAGTACCCGTGAGGCCCAAAAGGCTCTCACTGGGTTTGAGTAGTGGGAGTCTCCCAGTTCTGTACATCCTGTACTTACTGGAGAGAGGTTGGATTTGACCCCCTCCTACCTCATGACCAAGATACGTGACTTTCCCCTGAGCTATCTGGCACTTGGTGGCCTTGATAGTGAGGTTAGCCCTTTTCAAGGCCTTCAACACCTTATCCAGATGTGTCAAATGCTCTTCCCAGGTGGAACTGTAGACGGCAATGTCGTCTAAGTAAGCCACACAAAAGGCTTCCAGCCCACTGAGCGCATGATTGACCAATCTCTGGAAGGTGGCAGGGGCATTCTTCAACCCAAAAGGCATGATCCTAAACTGGTAGAGTCCCTCTGGTGTTGAGAATGCCGTCTTTTCCTTGGCATGGTCCATCAGAGCTATTTGCCAATAGCCTGAGGTAAGGTCAAAGGTGCTCACAAATTTGGCAGCACGAGCTCATCAGCCCTGGGCAATGGGTGCACGTCAGTTTTGGTGACGGCATTGACTCCTCGGTAGTCCACACAGTAACCTCCAATCCTTGGTACCTGCCTGTGGAACTTGCCTTGGGGACAAGGACCACTGGACTGGACCAGGGACTGGTTGAGGGTTCAATAACACCCAGATCCAACATCTTGGCGACCTCAGCCTGGATGTGGTTCTTAACGGTATCTGACATACGGTAACACCTGCTTTTGACAGGCACACTGTCACCAGTGTCAATTTCTTGCCTACACCAACGGTGTAAGGCCTGGTGTCAGGGAAAACAGAGAGGCATACTGCTGGAGCAAAGCCCTGGCAGGCCCTCTGCTGCTTCTGTTGTCAAATCGGGAGAGAGATGTACTCCTCCACTGAGCCATCCTGAGGGTTGCTATGCAGCAAATCAGGAAGGGGCTCACTCTCATCCTCTTCTTGCCTGAAGCTAGAAAGATGACATGAGACTTCTGCTTGCCTGTGGAAAGGCTTGAGCCTGTTAACATGGAATACTTGAGGGGCTACCACTGAGGATTCCCATGTCAACCAGACAATTGACTTTGCCCATCTTGCAGATGATCCTGAAGGGTTCCAGTCCACTTGTCTGCCAAAGCTCTAGGCTTGGTAGGCTCCATCACAAGGATTTCCTGTCCCGGAGTCCAATCCACTTGCGAAGGCTTTAAGGTCATGCCAGTACTTATTCAATTGCTGGCTGGCCTTAAGATTCGATGTTGCTTGACCCATCATCTGTGTCATCCTCCGTCTGATGCCTAACACATAGTCCCCCACTTACTTGGCGGGACCTGGAGGGGGTGCCTTCCAACCTTCTCGGATCAAGGCGAGGGGCCCCCTCACGGGATGTCCAAAGAGTAACTCAAAGGGGCTGAAACCAACACCCTCTTGAGGTACCTCTCTGTAAGAAAACAAAAGGCATGGCAGGAGGAGATCCCATTTAGTGGCTCTTCCAAAGTGCCTTGCATGCCCTTGAGAGTTTTATTAAATCTCTCAACCAGACCATTGGTCTGGGGTGGTAAGAGGTGGAGAACTTGTAGGTTACCCCGCACTCTTTTCACAGGGTTTTGGTGTAACTACACATAAACTTGGATCCTCTGTCAGAGACAACCTCCTTAGGGAATCCAACATGGGTGAAAATGCCCAGGAGAGCCCTGGCAACCACCTTGGCAGTTACAGTCCGAAGAAGTATAGCCTCAGGGTACCTGGTGGCATGATCTACCAAGACCAGGATGAACCGATGTCCACCTGAAGTGGAAGGTCAAGGGGACCGACAATGTCGATGCCCACCCTCTCAAATGGTGTGCCAACCACTGGCAATGGTTGCAGTGGGCAATGACACTGCCTCCAGTCTTGCCAAACAACTGACAAGTTGGGCAGGTCCTGCAGTGGCACTCCACCTCAACTTCCATCCGTGGCCAGTAGAAATGGGCAGAGAGCCTCTGCTTAGTCTTCTTGGTCCCAAGTTGACCAGCCAAGGGCTCCTCAGGCACCAACTGAAGAAGGAAGGGCCTGTAAACCTGGGGTACCACCAACCTCTTGAGGGCACCAGGTTTAGGCTTAGTGGGCTCACTAAAAAGGAGCTCACCCTCCCAATAAATCCGGAACGTCCTAGGCACTTCTCCTTGTGCCTGGGACAGGGCCTGTTTCCTCAGACCCTCGAGGGAATGGGACTCTCTCTGTCCCTTACAGAAGTCCGTCCGGGAGGGTCAGCTAACAAGCATTGAAGGTCGGGATGATCCTCCGGGTTGAGAGCCTCTCCCACAGGAAAGTCTTCTGGCTCTTCTCCCACAGGAGTTGAGACTGGATTCACCATTGGACCCAGCCCGTCCGGAGCATGGATCCCAATGGGTGCTGTCGGAACAGCAGTAAGAGCAGGGGCTCCCTCCACAAAGGTGGCCTTCTTACTCTTCCGTTTCCTTCGTGCCTTGGGTTTACCCGTCGGCAAGAATACCGGGCTCACAGCCGGACCTGTGTGACCTGCGATCGGGTGACCGCCACAGCAGCCATGTGTAGACCATCCGTGATCATCCGCAACTCTACCAAATAGTTTCCCAACAAAATTTTCGCAGGCTCGTTGTTCTGAACCTGGACCAGAAGCTTTGCTGTCTTGTCTCCAATCGTAATGTTGACTAAGGCTACAGGTGATAATTTGGGAGGCCCACCAGCTAACCTGGTGGTTCTCAGAGGAGCACCTACATAGTCCTCTGGCTTGAGCAGGGTCCTGTCCACCACTTTCATGCTTACCCCAGTGTCTCTCAAACCAGTAGAAGGCTGGCCGTTCAAGAGGACACTTCTCAAAAACCTACGGTGTTCTGTGGAATAGTCGCCAGTACTTCTGCATAATGGCCCAGGCCCCAAAGGACACTAAGGAAATCTCTACGGGAGAACCAAAGGTGATCCCAGTAGAGGAGGGAGGACAGTGGCCTCCACTCTGGTACGGAGTAGGGTAGATCAGGCTGACAGCCTGGACTCCAAGTGCCTTACCCTTACACTTGGGTCACCCCTTCGTGTGATCCAGAGCCCCACAATCCCAACAAGTGCCGGAGTGCGGGTACGGTACTGGAACCACTGGGACCCTGCTTTGCAGCAGGCGGACCACTACTCTTACTCCCACCCACAACAGACTTATCCCCACTAGGTTTTTGGGTCTTCAGGAGAGGAAGGTTTTGGTTTACCCGACTGTGACTGCTTTGGACTCCTCAGCTTTCTGAGAGGCCCCTTTTCTTTGTCCTTGTCCTTCCCACTGGAGTCCTTAGGGGACACCCGGTGGAGACCCACTTGTCAGCCAACCTAGCCAGCTTAAAGGGGTCCAAAATGTTCTGGTCAGCAACATACTGACGCAGCTCTGGTGAACAGGCTTGAAAAATGCTCAAAAAACAAGAGGTGGGACAATTCAACAAACGTTTTCACTTTGTAACCATCAATCCACCCCATCATATTTCATGTGCGCAGCACTCACCCAGTCAACCCAAGACACATTCTCTCTTTTCTTAAAATCCCTGAACCTTTTAAGGTATTGGGTAGTGTTTGCCAAACTTGGCAATTAAAGCGCACTTCATGCACTCATACTGACCCCTTTCTTCCACACTCAGTTTCAGAATACAGTCATATCCAGTTTGAGGCACTCTGCTTAACAAACACTTAGCCCAATCTCACTTTATCAACATCATGGATTGCACAAGCCATTTCAAACGCTTCAATCCATTGGAGGATATCGAACCCTCCGCATACAAACCAACCAATATTTCATTAACTTGTTGCTGGGACCTGACACTCTCAACTGTTTAGCTGAAGTCTCCACTTGAGCTTTCTCTAACTGGATTCTCTGACATTCAGTGTCCTTGTCTTTGAGTTCAAGATCCCTATTCTTGAGTTCCACTTGCTGTGCCAACTCCTCTTTCTTAAGCTCAGCATCTATTTCCAATTTGCGATATTCAAAGGCCATTCATCTTAATAACTCAAGATCCAAGGAAGTGCTGGGGTTTGGAACAGAGACAGCAGGAATGGTGGCATTCCCAGAATTGGATTTGGCGACAACTCACGGGGTAGAGTCCTCATTGGTTGCATCCCCCCTTCAAGAGTTTCACAATCATCTGGTAGTCCACCAGGGCAGCTATCAGCTCAGCCCTAGACTTATCCACAAAGTCTAACTCCCTGGCTTCACAAGCACTCTGGAGAGCCTCTAAGCTCATCCGAGTCAATTTACCATTCGCAATAGATTCCATTGCTTGTAATGCAGTTATCTTGTACACAACTAAACCTTAATTTAACAAAGTGCAGATATCCTTCGTAAGTGGCAGCTTATACACTGATTCTTAAAACCATAAGCATCCCACGGCTGCCACCAGTGTAAAGACTGGAGGTGGGTGTCTGTACTTCCGCTCTCTATATGGTAGAGGAGAGGCACAGAGGACCCCAGCCAAGATTCTCTATTATTGGTATGTGGTCGAGCAATCAAGGCCTAGCTCTCAGGAGGTGATGCAGGCTGGTTCTTAAGTACAGTGTAGTCCCCAAGCCCCCACAAAGGAATGTCCACACACTGTATCATTAAAACACAGTCTTTATATAATTAATATTCAAGGTTATGTACACTATCACAATAACTCACTTTGTGCTCAGAAAATCAATAATGGTAAATATATACAGTTCTAAAGTAATAATAATAATAATAATTTTAATGTGACATAGTTTAATAATAAACTTTACACATATACTAAAACCATACATTGAATAAAATTCCAATACAATACAATATATATACATTAAAAAATTCAACTTCAAATAATGCAGAGTTATAGTGATTCGTTCACTGTCTCTATAATTCATCGTCTACCATGTAAACCAGAGGTACTAATCATTTTGCCTCATAGTCATGGGTATAATCAACTATTTTATGATACACTTAGCAATATCACAGTTTCCATATAGGAGCGCAACCTGGCCAATTCCCACCAAGCATTATATAGATATCCCAACTTAACTTCTACCCTAACCAGATAGAATAAAGTGCTTTTAACAATCTTATGCTATTGGTGTTGATACAATGATTCCAGAAAAGCATGTCCCCTATGGTTTCCATGTTATGTACATGCTTTCCCAGATGCGTGATTATATCATCTATCATTGCCAAACATTCCGTGAGTACATGCTTAGCTGTCTCAAGATGTTCCAAATTCCTACAGAGACGGCAGTAGCGTATATCTTTGGTAGCTTATCTATCACCCCTGTGTTCATCCTTATGGGAAGATATTCAATTCTTAGTAGCAGTATAAATCTCCTGAGCCTAAGGGATGGGCATAGCGACAAATATGTCTGCGGTTTCTTATATGTGTATAATCTATTTTGCACAAAGCTATATCTTTTTAGCTTGCGTAGATGGTCAAAATTTTCAAGCCAATCCCACAGCTCTAGCCTTCTCCCCATAAGAGATTGCATCGCTTCAGTATATGACCCTTCACGATGTCTCCAACAGATGTCTTTGAGTAATTGTTCCATTTGATCTTTAAATTCTCTAATGGGACCCTCAGTGTTACTTTTCAAAGGGAATGACATTAGTAGGGCATTACCCTTGCCGTACACCATTTTTAAATAAAATCCCATCCTCTTTTTCAGTACCTGCGCTTTTAACGATATAAGCCCCAACTCCAATCTCAATAGCGACATGGGTATACAAGCCGGAAGTCCCAGGATCCTTCGCCAGAATTTTCCCTCCACAATTTGTAGCCAATCTAGATCCATTTTAATCAGGGATTCAAGGCCATAGACTATCATGGGGGAAAAAACCTGGATATAAAGATGGCGGGTTCCCCATAGTGTAAAACCTCCCTGTTTAGTTGTAAAGCTTTTGAAGAGGGCAGTAATTTGTGCTGCTCTTGTTTTCCGGTGGTGTTTACATGTAGAGTAGTCACCTTTGGGTTCTAGCTCTATCCCAAGATATTTATATACCGGGGCATATGAGATTACAACACTATCAATGCGAAGTAGTACACGTGAAGATCTTTTACTTGTGTATCTCATCACTTGTGTCTTCTCCGCATTAATAGTGAGCCCGTTATGTGCAGAATATTCCCAGAGGGCTATTGCCGAACGTCCTAATCCACTGATAGTATGATCAAATATAACTATATCATCCGCATATGCGAGAACCAGACAAGGGGTTTTACCTATGCTGGGAGGGCAATTTTTTGCAGTAGCTATTTTCAAAGGGATGTCGTGAACATATAGATTGTATACAAGTGGAGCAGTCACGCATCCCTGCTTCACCCCTCTATTCTGTAGTACTTCCTCCGACACATGACCGTCCTGGTCTAATTTTAATTTCACCTTAGTGTTCTGATGTAGTAGCCTAAGGTAATACAGAAGATCAACTGGACAACCTAATTTTCGTAGCTTCGTCCAGAGTTTTCTCGTGGGATGGAATCGAATGCGGCTTTGAAATCTACAAAGAGAGCGTAGAGGGGGGGTTGCCCACCTTGTAGGGCCCTACTACGCATATAATCCACAACCAATAGGTTGTGGGTAGTGGAATACTCCGTTCTAAAGCCGCATTGGAATTTACACAATATATTGGCCTGATCAACCCATTTCTGGAGTTTTCCCAATAAAAGTGAGGCGAAAATTTTGCTTGTACTGTCTAACATAGAAAGTAATCTATAGTTGTTGGGATCAAATCTATTTCCTTTTTTAAATATAGGAATTAGAATGGCCGATTGCCAAGAGCTTGGGATTTTTCCTGTGCTCAAAATTTTTGTGAACAAAATGTTCATTACTACAGACCAAAACTCCGGGTTGCTCTTTATTACAATATTGGCCAGACCATTTGGACCAGGTGCTCTGGAAGATTTCAGTGCTTTAATCGTAGAAAAGATGGATTCATAGGAGATGTCCATGGAAGGGTCAGTTGGAGTTTTACCTATCTCAGTCATCTCGTCATATTTAGATTCTACATTACGCTTTTCCAGGAACCTGGTCCACTCTGCACTAGATATTGGGTTTGCTAACTGCCGAGCCTTGTTTCCCCTAGCTTCATTAAGGAGAGACCATATACTACTGGATTTCCGAGTGCAAATAGTCTGCACCAGCCTTTGCCAGGATCTATTTCTATCAAGGCTTCTCTTTGCCTTGATGTCTGCCCTGTATTTATTCCTCAGTTTCTTAGATGTTAAAGTATATGTCTCCCAAGTTAAACTAGTTTTCTTGGCTCGTCTTAGATTAGCTCTTAATGTTCTTTTAGCATCTCAAATATATCTGTCGTAAATGGGATATTTCGTTTGGTCGCTGATCATACCTCCAGTAGACGTTGCAGCATGTTTATCCGAGAACTGGTATATCCAGTTCTCTACATCATCAATAGACATTTTTGTAAATTCTTCTATGTTGGGGTAGCAGTTTTTATTCAGAGAATCTGAAGCCAGTAATACATTCCTGTCCGACCAGCGAATGCAGGTCCCTGCATGATTAATTTTTAAATCCCCTACCATACAAAATTGAGTACAGACTTCTATATTGTCAAAAGAGCATGCTAGAACTGCATGATCGCTCCAATTATTAGGGATTACTATCATATCTTCGACTAATAGAAGCATGCTTGGAGAGACGAAAACATAGTCCAATGTGCTAACCATTGCTCCATTCCTCCAAGTATGTCTACCCGGATGATCACTTTTGGTACGACCATTTATCATCTCAAGATCCCATTTGCGAAAAAAATATACCCAATCTGATCCTTCGCTCTCTACTTTCTGATGTTCCATGGCACATTTAGGATATATCTTTGGATTGGCCGTTCTCTGTTCACCTCCTAACATATGGGTGTTAAAATCTCCTACTACACAAACATCCTCATTTCCTTCAATGGTTAGCCAGCTGGCTAATAGCTCATGCAAAGCTTCCTGTAAGGACTCTCTATACACTGCCCCCGGAGGGTTATACAGACAGACAACTAGCAGTTTACCAGAGTTCTCCTTATTTTTTACTATTTCAACTGCTAGCAATTGATCATCTTGATTCACGTTCAGTTTTCTAGAACCAAGCCAGTTAGCTACTCCAATCCATAGCCCTCCATAGGGGCGTCCTCTTTCTCCTCTTTTGGCTGATACCTGATGGCCATTGTAACCATCCAGGTATAGGGGATTCAATGCCAAAGTCTCTTGGAGACAGATACAATTGTAATGAGATAGTTGTGCAATCGGCCCATCATCATTTAGGAGATGGGCAAAGCCCCTGCAGTTCCATGAAGCCAGCAGTAATTTTCAATGTCCGGATGAGACCTTGGGAAGAGCCTCTGTCAGCCACCTCAAAACAGACTGTACTTCTGTCATGTCCACCTTCTCTCCAATTGGTATATTAAGACAAGCAACGGCCGATCTATCGATCACAGCTTCCGATTCAGAACCACCTGGCTCATTATATAACAGTTCAGCATCTATCTCGATATCCACCATTGACAGTTCTTTTTTAAATGTCCTTAATAATTGCGCAGTGGATATAAATTTACAATGAAGAGCTGATACCTTGGGATATGTACCAGTCAAAGGCTCTAAAAATTGAAAGTCCTCAGATTGTAAGACTCTTAATTGAGGGACAGCAAACAATCTCTTTAAAAATTCAGAGCGCGAGAGCCAGGTACATTTATCAGATTGATACAGATTTTTTATAATACAGGTACGGTTGCCCCAGACGGCATCATTTTCTTTTATGGGATCCGATATTGAGAATACAGAGCAATGTGTACTTCCATGTTTGCTACCTGTTTTAGAAGTATTTATTGGGACGATGTCGTCCTCAAATAAAGATTCGTTCATTGTATTTTCAAGTTTGTCTACCCCGTCCGGGGCTTCTGTATCCCCAGCGATCAACCAGCTCGTTAGGCGACCATTGCCTAGATCTTTCCGTTTCTTTGCCCGAGCAGCTCTTTTTTTTGCTTTTTTTGAGCGATGGATGGGCTTCCCCATCTCAGGAGGTGACGCCCCCTGGCTGCTGGTTCTAGCTCCACCGGATGCTAACTTAGCCCTCTTGCGTTGTTTACGCTGCTTGTGAGGAGGCAGTGTCTCTGGCAATATCTCTGGATGTTCGGATGTTTCTATGCTTGGAGCTATAGTTTGTGGCTCTTGCAGTTCGTTTGCTATTGAGATGGCTTCAGTTAAGTTATTTTCCGCCTCCTCAGCCAAATTCTGTCTATGTTCTAGGTCACTGATCAAAACATCTGTATTTGCCAATATTCGCCCAGACATCTGCAGCAATATTTTTAATGCAAATTGTAAAGATGCCACCGATGCCTGTAGTTCAGCAATTTCTGGCACTAATAGGGAATTACTGTTGGTTTTCTCTGTGCCAGTTGACAATGATGTATCTATAACTAGGTTAGGTGAGGCTGATAATCTCATCAATGATCCATCATGCGGTGGCAGTTTGCCATCATCTTTAACTGGGCTCTCAGGCTTTGCGAGATTCCCTTTTTCCAGAGGGGTTATTGTCTGGGGAGTCATACCTCTCTGGATATTCAGACACAAATCTAAAAGAGAGTTATTGTCGATGTCTTCAAAGTTGAGCGAACTGCCCAAATTAGAGATGTTGACCACTGGTTCCATAGGTGTCTCCAGAGCAGTGGAATTAATGTCCACTGGCACATTTAAAGGGAAGAAACCCGTGATCTTTCCCTGATCAACAGGGATTCCCTTCTTGACTTTATTTCTCTTACTTTTATTTTCTTCCATAATAGATCCCAGGGCTGCCTCCTGTTTCTTTTCCCTTAGTTTGTATTTGGAAATGGAAGGTTTTTTAGAGGGTGCCATCAGTTCAAGGGTTTAGTCACTATGTAAGATCAATTGATATAGTTGAGACAAATTACGAGAGAAGAGAGGCAATAATTTAATTCAACAGATATTGTCTCCGATCATCCGGATTCAGCGACCAATTATGTCTTAATGATTAATAAATAATAGGAGCGCTGGTGTCCTCTTCAAATCCCGCAGTATCGTCCCCTGTACACGTGGAAAGAGGGCGTAGGTGTAGCTTCCACTACTGCAGTACGCCCCCAGAAACCGTAGGGCTCCCCGTACCCCGTAGCCGAGCGTGCTGGAGCTGGAGCGCTGCTCAATTGGCGTCCGCAATCTGCGTTCAGGTCCGGCAATCGAAAGAGAGGTCCTATTCTCAGGCCACACCTCAGGTGGCTGCCGTACGGCTAACTGCTGTCGTACTACGCAGGGGGCGCTTCCGATGCCGGCATATGATGAGCACTCATGCAAAGTTAGACAGTACTCTGCTACCTAATGCTACAAATGGGAGCAGTGGAGGTAATGCGGCAATTAAAAAATAGAGGTAGGCAGGAAACCTCCTACCCCCTTTTCGTACTGCCGTCCTCTATTTTACCTCCTCTTCATGGACCAGCCCGCCTGCTGAACCCTCGCTCTGCCAGCCGGCAGTTGTCAGCTGCCCGTTACCTGATTAGCAGTTGATGACTGTCTCCGGATACGGCAGCACTCGATCCTGTGTGTAGAAGGCGGCGGCAGGCAGGCAGGGCAAGGCAGTAAAAGGCCAGCTGCGGCTGTACAAGGTTGCGTCTCCCACGCTTCCCAAACAGTACGGGGCCCCGGCGTATCAAAGGCAGCGGCACTCGCCTCTTTCCCGCGAGGCAGTGTTCTCAGCTCGGCTCGTCAGGCAGGTTCCACAGCCGAGCCTTCTCCTTCGCGCAATTCGCGCAATTAGAGGAAAGGTCCTAGATCCTAGGCGGGACCTCTCCTACGCGTCAAGCCGCACCCGATTCGGAGCTCCCGTTCACCAAACAGAGCATCCGTAATCTGGCCGCTTCCGACAGCGCTTCCGATAGTCCGACAGTTCTAAAGTGGTACCACAAATATTATCAGTCAAGGATCACATTAAAGTGCATCAACTATACTGTCAAAATGTCACACAGATCAATAAAGAGGAATCCAGCAGTAGAGAGAGGAAGGAAAGCAAGATGGTTGAACAATTGGCATAATACTGGTCACTACCGTTAAACACAGCCCTGTGTGGAGATCCCCCCACATGGGGCAACTTGTAGAATAAAGATACAAGCCCAGGCCATATATTGTTCACACTAGACTTCCCAATAGTTCTGCAACCCCAAAATACCTGGCGTTGTAGCGTTCCTCGGCGGGGAATCAACAGCCTTTCTTGAGTGCTCTCCCTTTAAGGCAGGCGTCATGGGTCATCAAACGTCTGACGGAGAACAGGATGAGCTATGATGGTGAAGTGGCAGCTTCGTTCCTAGTGGTGCTCATTGACGGGGAAGCATAAACGTCCTCCCAGAAAGAGGCATGTGGGGCACCTCTGTGTCAATAGTTCTGGACTGCAAAGATTTTGAAGAACTGTGGCCCAGCAAGGGCGTCGAGTTGTCAGCATCTCTGTGGTCTTTGGGTGGCGGGAAACCCACCGGCGGATGGTCCTTGGCGCGTCGACGGTCAAGCCTTCTCCAGCAGGATACAGCGGTGACGATGCGGACGAGAGCGTCCTTGGATCAAATGAACTTCTTAGGTAAATGGGAGCACGGCGGTACCGGTCGGTGACAACGGTCATCGACAGTGGCGGACAACAGTCCGGGCGCTT
The DNA here is from genome assembly GCA_002915635.3 of Ambystoma mexicanum. Taxonomy (NCBI): domain Eukaryota; kingdom Metazoa; phylum Chordata; class Amphibia; order Caudata; family Ambystomatidae; genus Ambystoma; species Ambystoma mexicanum. Next base: position 1,033,804,929 of record CM030325.1, read on the forward strand.
CTCTTTGGGATTCCTCAGCAGTTCCCGTCTTGGGTCAGCAGCCTGTCGAAGGTCTGTCTACCAGGGAACATTGGCAAAGATCAGCTGGTGCACGATGGTCCCTCGTAGCTCGGAAAGAGGGCGCCTTAACAGGTCCTCTCTGGGTCAGTCCTTGGAGGCACAGCAGCTTTCCGATTGTGAAGAAGAGCAACAGCAATTCTTCTCGTCCAGCAGGGCTTGAAGGTCAAGCTTCAGTTACTCCAGTTACTCATCGTAGTGGACTTCAGCTTCTGAACACAAATTCTAGCAGTGAGAGACCCCCAGATATACTAGGTGGTCTCCCATTCATTCTGCTGGGTCACAATCAGGCAACCGATCGGTCAGAAGGGCATTCATGCAGGCAGGCAGCCAATCAGGTGCATAGTGCATTCAGCCCATTCACTTCTCTCCAGACACTCACAACAAGTTATGTGTATTGGGACAAGTGCCCAGCCATTCAACACTCCACACTGCATTCATACCAGTTTCGGGCAGGGCTGTCTCAGTCATTGTGTCAAACACCAGATACTAGACACCCACAACACAGGATGCGTATTCGTCACACACTCCATTCACCCAGGTCCCACCCACAGGCGTACCCAAAACATGCAGTCATTGGGAAGGCTCCAGCCAGTCTGACCTGGACTTCACAACAACACAATATATAGAAATTCCACCCAACAGCCGGTCAGGGGGAAGGGACAGAGTCAGGGCTTCCCAGGACTTTGGGAAAACAAGGTAACAGGCAATAGAAAGCAAGAGGCCACAGGGGCCATCTTGTTTCCTATCAGGAATCAACTGATTCCAATGGCAGGGCCTGGGTATCCCAAAATGGAGGATACTCAGGGCACCTGTCAAATTCAGCATGGAGCTGCCACCAGCCCATACCCTGCTCTGTGGCCCACACAGGTGCCCAAAAACATAAGGGTATCCAATGGGTCTGTTCACCAAAACCAAAAGAGAGAGCTGCACCGCCTGGAGTCCCACATGAACTCCTGTGTGGAAAACACAACAGAACACATGATAAAAGGCAGTAAAGGACAAGGATATGGAGACCCTGTCCCTCCGATGCATTTCCAGCATCCATCACAGTTTGTGAGTGCAAGAAGGATTGCAAGAACAGGGGAAGTGGATTGTCCACCTTGGCATTAGAATCCGAACCCGGCAGAGGGAGATCCAGGGGGTGCAAAGGCATCACCCCAATGTACATTTGAAGAGGAACTTTTTGTTTGTTTGTAAAATTGAATACATCAGGACCTCAAAGGCAAGAGACTTTTATTGAAAAGAGATTTGGCCATCGAAGAACCTGATAGCTGGTACGGAACTGTCGACTCATGCTGGGAAGGCTCGAGTGTGTGCTCTACTCAGGAGATACACTTTGTCCCTTGCTCAAAACGTGGGAAAGGAAGGCCCCAGGCAATCACATCCTGACTTATTATTTGTGAACACTTCTTTCTTAATTAAAAACTCTATTCCACACTCTTCCTATAACTAGTTGTAAGGATGTAGTAATCATTTTTATTTAGTATAGGCCTTTTTACTTTGACAAGACACCACAAGGACTGTTTTATTTTTCATTTGATGGTCGAAGCTCTCTCCCATCTTAGATTTTAGTTTAGGTTAGGCATTCTTCCACCATGCTTTTTACAGTTTAATAAACACCCTTGAACTGTGATCACTTGTGTCTGTCTTTACTGTTGCCACCATGAGTTCCTAACATATGGTGTCAGAAGTGGGATGTGACTCAATTGACATAATTGGGGAACCCTACAATTTCAAAAACGTAGTTAGAGAGCCTCTAGCCCTTCCATCACCACCAAGGAATAATAGGGTTTGATATCTGTAGCAGTAGGGAAGCTATTATTCCCCCTGGGAAAAGAGGAATGATTGCTACAGACTTGGTTTTGATACCCCCTCTGGGTTGTTACATTTGACTGGCCCCAAAAGCTGGCTTAGCATGGTAGTTCGGTATAGACATCTGAGCAGGCATTATTGATCCAGACTTTCGGGGAGATGTGGAGGTTCTCTTATAAAACCATGGCAAAATCCCTTTTGAGGTACGTCGGGGAGATCAAATTGCCCAGGGAATTTTGAAAAGAGCTTGATTTCCTCACTTTAAAGAAAGTGAACCAGATTAAACAGAAAGAGGTAACTTAGGCTTTGGGGAAGCTGATAAATTGATTAACATTGAAGAAAGGGACGGTGACGAATCCACCATTCATCCCGACCTAGCCTTCGCCCAGAAAAATGATCCAGCTCTCGCTGAAGCATTTTTACAGGCAATTCCGGAAGAAGAAGGCCTAGAGAAGAGGAGTCCCTTTTTCTTTATAGAACAAGGATTGCCTTCCAGAAGATAAACCTCTCCAGAAGGTATTGTAAAAACACAATTGGTAATACAGAAAAGTCACCGAAAGGTTGTACTGGAAATCCCGCATTCCCATCTTACCGGAGGGCATTTAGGACAGTTTAAAACACAGATGCATATTTGTGGATATGCATTGGGAAACCTGGGAAGAACGTGAGGAGGCCCCTATTCCCATCTTGCAAACTGCCACCCGAATACGAGAACATATTAAATTGGTCCGAGACTTAATTTGTACTCGTATGGAAAAAGCCCAGAGCCAACAAAAGACTGCTTACAAAAAGAAAGTGAATTTAAGATCATTCTCCATAGGACAGAATGTACTGGTCCTCTTACCAACCTCAGAGAACAAGCTTGTCTCCAAATGGCACGGACCTTAGAAAATAGTAGTACAAACAGGAACCAGTACCTATAAAGTAGCCTAGCTGGATAGAAAACAGAAAATACAATTATATCATGTAGATCTCTTGAATGAGTGGAAAAATAACTCATCAGCCATGCATGCCAAAGTGCCAGCTTGTCTGGTTCCTGAAGACATAGATAACTTTGATTTAATTCCTTCCGAGTTATCTACTCAACACCAACAAGATCTAAAAGACGTAGTCATTTCATTCCCCAATGTATTCTCAGAAAAACCAGGAAGAGTTAAAAGGTACATACCACTATATTAGAACACCTAAAGGTAAAGTGGTACAGCTAAAACCATATCGACTCCTTGAAGCCCGTTAACAGATAGTGATTGAGGAAGGCAACAAAATATTGAAAGCCAACATTATTGAGCCCTGCTCAAGTCCCTGGTCCTCTCCTATGATGTTGGTCACTAAGCCTGACCATTCCAGGAGATTCTGTATTGACTTTTGTCAAGTTACTGCCATATCAGATTTTGATGCCTATCCCATGCCCTGCATTGACGATCTAATTGATAAACTCTGAGCCCCCACCTTTCAATCGACCCTTGCCAGTACCCCTTAGACTTAACTAAGGAGTACTGGCAAGTTCCCGTACATGGACGAGATAAGGAAAAGACAGCATTTTCAATGCCGCTAGGATTATTCCAATTTAAAGTCCTCAATTTCGGTCTACACAGTATGCCGGCCTCTTTGCAACTCCTCATGGATCAAATCCTACAACCCTAATCTGATTTCTGTGGAGTTTACATTAACAATTTCGTCATTCATAGTAAAACTTGGGAGGACCATCCCTTCCATCTTTATACCATCATAAAAGTCCTCAGGAATGCTGGCCTATCTGCTAATCCAGCTAAGTGCAGATTGGCCTGATCAGCCGTAAAATATATTGGCTTCTTCATAGGGAACAGGAATGTACAACCCCAACAAAAGCAGTCTTAGATATTCCAATTCCCAAGACCAAAAGAGATCTTATAGCTATTCTGGGGTTTATAGAATACTACCAAAGGTTGATCCCTAACTTTTTGGACAAAACAGCCCGGCTGACAGATACATTTAAGAATGCCGAAGCCCAGAAAAGTCATTGGAATGACGAGGATAAGATATGTTATAATACCTTGAAGCAGACACTGTGTCAGAACCCAATCCTAAAGGCAATCGAATTCTCTAAGGAGTTTGTCTTACAGACAGATGCTTCCCTTGCAGGGTCAGGAGCTGTCCTGTCCCAGGTTTGCAATGGATTGGAACATCACAAACGATTCACCAGCCACAAGTTGTTCACATATGAAAAAGAAAACTCTGTGTTGGAATTGAAGGCCCTGGCCATCAAGTGGGCCATTATCCATCTTAAATACTACCTAATGGGATAAAAGTTCACACTTGTTACAGACCATTCACTGCTAGTTTGGATTAGCCAATGCAATGACTCCAACCCTCACGTCATGCAATGGTTTCTAGACCCATAACCCTATTGTTATACTGTAAAACACCGAAAAGGAAATGGCCAGGTAAGTGTAGATTTTCTTTCCTGGTTCCCCTGTGAAACAAATGTTCCTACATCGCATGGAGGAAGGGTATGTGATAAAACTGAAGGTGTCTCCCTAGCTACTCCCCGGGGATCTGTCATCCAGGTGGCCAGGACACAGCCATCACTTTTAGATCCAGTTCCTGGGGGTGTACTAGTGAGGGAGGAACACCTGGATGGGGGGGTCCTTGGGGAGTGGGACACCGACGGGTGATATGCAGTATCCCCCTTCTTTCAACACCTTTTCCCTTTCCTTTGTGAAACTGTCCTCTGTGTTCCTTTACAGGGTGGGTTGTATTTTGTAGTGTGCTAGAACTGTTGTGATAATAATAAAGTAGATATGTTTATACAACCTTGACTGGACAGTGCCTTTTATCATTGGGAAATAATTATATGTTCGCTGTGTTGCAACTAATCAACGAGCCACAACCTTCCAGAGATAAGCCTGCCGTTCCGTCCATGTTACCAACATTGGACAAGGAGGTTTATAATTTACTTGTGTTTCCAATCTGTTCGGATCTCTTTTGGTGTACTAGATGTATGGGGCTGATTGATGGGTTAGAAGCGGATATTCATCCCCGGACCATGGTGCCCCACAATTTGATTCGTCACACTTCCCTGGACATTATTCTAATCCTTTCCTACAAGAAACTCTACGAGTATTTTGGAAGGTCTGCTAATCTTTTCTTAAACGGAATTCTTACCTTTTCCTGCAACTGTACTCTAATCCTTTCCTGCAATGTACTCTAATCCTTCCCTGTAAGGTCTGCAATTCTTTCCTGCAAAGTACTCTAAACTTTTCCAGAAAAGTATTTCAATCTTTTTTCTGTAAGGTGCTCAAATGTTCTTGCTTTCCTTCAAGATACACTGATCTTTATCTGCAAGGTACTCCAATTTTATCTCTGCAAGCTATACAAACACTTTTCTGCCGTGTACACCTTTTCCTGCAAATTACTCTAATCCTTTTCTCTAGGATACTGTAATATCTTTTTGAAGACTCCAACCTTTGCCACGATGGAAGCTCAACCCAATCCCAGCCACTTCCGGCACAGAATCTTGCTCTGCTAAAGGAGCTGTATTTGGACATTTTCTGGCATTTATTTTACATCTGTTTAGAATATGTCGCACATTTTTGGAATCCCTTTAGAGTGACTGTTCTGAATCACCTGCCTCTGTGTAATATGAGGAGGGGGGTTCCGCGTGATTCCTGCCATACAAATGTATAAAAAAGGCATTGGGCAAGGGAAAGGTATGTGAATAGTAGCCCCATCATGGACCTGCTTGACTGCGGGGATCCCAAGTCATCTCCCCAATGAAAGTAAAACCTGGTCACTAGATCTAATTGGGTGTTGCATTCTTTATACCATAACTGTATCCTGGTGGTGTTATTTCATTAAGGCCAATATTTACTGCATCTCTCAGTATCTCTTGAGTAGTTCTGCCTTGGGTTCGGCCACGCTACCCAAAGAAAACCCAAGCATTGATTTCAACAAGCCATTGCATTTCTTCTATTGAGAATCAGTGAGTGAAACTGTTGTGCAAGCTCCGGTGTAGCTAGAGGTCGAAGTGAGCAGGAGCTAACAGGGACAGGTTCCTACTGCTAATATGTGTTACTGTAACACTTGCACTACTTTTTACAACCATTTTCATAGTTTGGGAGCTGTTCTTTTTGTGCAGTTAAAGTTTATATTTACTTGATGGGCTGTTTAAAGCAAATCTCTTCTTTTCGGCCACTGTGGAGCTGTTAAGCAGTAAACCAATGTGCTGCTTTCCCACTCGTGGGTGGGTGCGCAGCGGCTTCTAGGAGGAGCCTGTTTTTCTCCAAGGGCTGCATTTTAGGCAGAGAAGCCCATATTCCTTTCTTTATTGTGTTGTTAAAAGAACTGGATGAAACTCGATGTCTTATTCCTTGGCTCTGTGTATCATTTTGACATTAATGTTTGCCCATTTTCCATTCCTATTCCTTGATTGTTCACGTCCAGTCATTATCAACCATTTTTTCAATCATATTTTATTATTTTGTTTCTTAATAATAGAAAGCGTCATGTCTGTTCAAACATCTTGACTGTGTACAGCCGGGCGCACTCTGCCAACAATGAGCTGTGTCCCTCCAACTCCCCTCACCCCCACCTCCCAAATGTTCCCTTCCCTTCCACCCCAGGATCCTCAAAATAATGGTCACTAATTCGAAGTCCCCTCAGCCCCTCCTCTCCAACTAGTACCATGCCCTGCTCTGGTTGTCTTTGTATCTCAATTCCATAATCACAGCATACAGCGGCTCGCAGATGCCTACGGGTGGGTGGCCTTGCTTACGACTATCTTCCATAAGCATGGAGTGTGATACGTAGCTGTGTGTCCTGGCTGGTTTCTTGGTTTCGTAGAAGTGGCGTGGATTCTGTCCTCTGGTCTCATGGAGTTTATTCTCTGCGTCGCTCGGTAGAATTCATGGTGGGTTCAATGTTGTCCCAGCCTACCTGAAAGGTGGATAACTAAACAGGAGTCTGGCGTGGGTTCTTCAGGCCAAAACAACAAGTTTGTCAGGGCACTGCATGCCATAAACACATCGGGCCTCATTACAAGTCAGCCGGTCCGGAAACAACGGTGGTGGTAAATCCGCCGCCACCGTGGTACCGGACCGGCTGATTCAGAGTCCTGCAGGCTGGAGGTGTCACTCCCGCCAGGTCTGACCTGGCCGAAATAACACCACCCGCCTGAAGGCGGACATGGAAACACTTGCTCCGTCATAGACGGAACCAGTGTTTCCCTTGTCCCCATCCCATGGAGTCATATGGGACTCCATGGGAATCGGGATTTACCGAATTCCGCCTCTAGAATTACCGGGTCACCGGGGTTGTAATGCCACGGTGATTCCGGTAATCACAGAGGCGGAATGGCATTACCGGTCTGGCGGCAGCCTGCCGGTATTTCTGGCATGGCTACCGCCAGACTCATCCTTTCTCCCCTCCGCCCTATCTCTGGTTTTCATCCACACCCCAGTTTCCGCCAGTGCCCACCCCTTAAGATCTTCCAGCCGCTTGTCGTACTTGGGGTCCTGACAGTCCTTTCATGCTATTGCGATCCTGCGCGTTGCCAGCACAAACGCCAGGCATTGTCGACCTGGAGAGGAAAAGGGGTCGATTTGACAAAACTGTGGTGCTGTATTAAAAAGTCACAACTTTCTCTTCTTCCCTTACATTTCATATTTTTGGGAAATCGTAAAGGTCTCAGTGCTATTGGTGTTCTCTAAAGATGGGAGAAGGAGAAACAGACAGTTCAACAGCATCAATGTCAGTGGTCGAAAAGGGCGGGAGCGGTGCACCTCTAATTTTTTAAGAGGTGTTGCCTGTTTTGCCTGATTCTTCTACCTTGTTCCCCCTCCGTCCCCCTCCATCCCCCTCCTGCCTACTTCTGCAGGAGTCTGTCCTGATACATTCTGGTTTGACCATCACCGTCCTGTGGCCAATGCTGGATTTGACTTTTATGGACTTCATTCATTCACGGTGTGTCAACCTTTCTCAACTCTCTTGCTGGACTTCCTTTGCATCTTGTACTCATGGTGGCCCTGAATCATGCTGTTCCATCTTCATCTTGTATCCTGGCTTGCAACATTATGGGCCTCATTACACGTAGGCGGTAACCATGGCGCTATTAGCGCCATGGTTGCCGCCGTTATTTTACCGTGTCCGCCTTGGTGGATGGCGGAATTACCGCCCTACTCCAAGGTGAGCGGGGGCGGTAATTCCCCATTCACCAAGGCACTTCCCCATTCCCATTTTTGCCCCCATAGGGCATTATGGGAATGGGGAAGGCGCTAATTACGGTACCCCAAGTTGCGGTACCGTAATTAGCTCCAAGGTCCCTTTGCGGCACCCTACTTTAACGGCTGGTAAAACCAGCCGTTAAAGTCGGGTCCCGCAAAGGGAACTCGTAGTAAGGCGATAAGGGTTTACCGGTACCGGTGCCCTTACCGGTACCGGTAAACCCTTATCGCCTAACGTGTAATGAGGCCCTATGTGTTACTACTGACAATTACATTCGCTCTCCCCTCTTGCTTCTCCACTCTTTTTGACTGCTTACTCTCTGTTCTCTACTCCTCTCCCTTCCCCCTTTTTCTATCTCCTCCCCTCCTCCCCTTACTTTCTTCTATGCACTTACTCTATCAGAATTATCCCTGGACCTAGTATGATAACAACCTCGTCTTTCTCCTCCCCCTCCCGTTACATGTTCTCTCCCTGCAGCACTATCTGAAATGTCGTCAGGCCCAGTATGATAGTCGCTTGTTTTGTTCCTCTCCTCCCTTCCTGCACCCCTCTCCCTCACCTTTTGTTTTTCTCCGGCTCTACCAGAAATGTCATCAGGCCTAGTACGGTACTCGCCTGTCTGTTCCATTTCCTTCCCACTCTCCCCCTCCCTTCCTTATACCTGAAATGTTGTCAGGCCGAGTACGATAGTTAATTTCACATCCTTACTGTTCATGGCCTGTAAGAATGTCATTGTATTTTCCCTTGTTCCCTCCCATGCCTTTAAGCGCTTTGAAACATATTGTTTATAGGCGCTATATAAATAAACTATCATATCATTTCATATCATATCATATTAATGATTTTATTGTTCCTATACTTTTATTTTAAAAAGAAACCATTCCGGAATGGTTTCGTTTTAAAATAAAACTGTAGGAAGAAGTTGAAACTTGCACTTCAGTGCACCGCACCGGAGATTCACAGCAGGTGTGCTTGTTTGGGAGTTTCGACTGCGCGTGGCAGGGGGTGTGGTGATGGGGTTAGTGGGGAGTGGGAGCAGGCCACCAGGGACCATAGTTCCACTACGTATTTTCTTACTCTTCGACCACTGATCAGTGTTCATATCTGGGTTCAGAACGAAAGAAAAAACAGAACAGCACCTTTTCAGGGGTTTCTAGAGCTTGCAAGGGGAAAACCTCCCAACCCCTTCACCCCTCCTTCCCTCACGTCACTTACATGTAAACTAAAGTCAAAACAGGTTTTGACTCTATAGGAAACACAATGAAAATTAGTCCAGGACACCCACTTGTGTTGCACATCCCACCCACTCCCATCCATGCCCTCCCCGGGACCCTACAAACCTCCCAAAGGGCTGGCTGCCCCGGCACTGGATGGCAAAGTGCTGGCAGGGAGGGAAGGTGACTCCGAAGGGAAGGTGACCTCCAACGGGGTCTGCCACCCTCGTCCTTAGTTCAAAATGACACACAGTTTGGGGTTAAATAAGGCTGTAGGGGGCCACATGACAGGGTAGTAGCACCGTTCACCTCTTCCATCTGTGCGGTAAAACCCCGGCCAGACCGTCCCACCAGGTGCCCCCTCTGGCACTGCCCCCTCTGGCACTGACTGCGCCCTCTGGTACTGCCCCCTCTGGTACTGCCCCCTCTGGCACTGACTGCGCCCTCTGGTACTGCCCCCTCTGGCACTGCCCCCTCTGGCACTGACTGCACCCTCTGGTACTGCCCCCTCTGGTACTGCCCCCTCTGGCACTGTCCCCTCTGGTACTGCCCCCTCTGGTACTGCCCCCTCTGGCACTGCCCTCTCGGTACTGGCCCCTCTGATACTGCCCCCTCTGGCCCTGCACCCTCTGGCCCTGCCCCCTCTGGCCCTGCGCCCTCTGGTACTGCCCCCTCTGGCCCTGCGCCCTCTGGCACTGCCCCTCTGCTGCCCCTCTGGCCACTGCCCCTCTGCAGCTCCGCTCTGGCACTGCCCCTGGGACTCACTGCCCTCTGGCACTGCCCCCTCTGCTACTGCCCCCTCTGGCACTGCACTCCCTCTGCTACTGCCCCTCTGGCACTGCCCCCTCTGGCACTGCCCCCTGTGGTACTGTCCCCTGTGGTACTGCCCCTCTGACACTGCCCCTCTGGTACTGCCCCCTCTGGCCCTGCGCCCTCTGGCACTGCCCCCTCTGGCCCTGCGCCCTCTGGCACTGCCCCCTCTGGTACTGCCCCCTCTGGTACTGCCCCCTCTGGCACTGACTGTGCCCTCTGGTACTGCGGCCTCTGGTACTGCCCCCTCTGGTACTGCCCCCTCTCGTACTGCCCCCTCTGACACTGCCCCCTCTGGCACTGTCCCCTCTGGCACTGTCCCCTCTGGTACTGCCCACTCTGGCACTGTCCCCTGTGGCACTGCCCCCTCTGGCACTGCCCCCTCTGGTACTGCCCACTCTGGCACTGTCCCCTGTGGTACTGCCCCCTCTGGCACTGTCCCCTCTGGTACTGCCCCCTCTGGTACTGCCCCCTCTGGCACTGTCCCCTATGGCACTGCCCCCTCTGGGACTGCCTCAGCAATAGCCGCGGGCTGTTTCCCCCACTTCACTGGCCGGATCAGGGAGAGTAATCCCACTCGGGCACGAGCGGCACTTTATAGTGGGGGGGCCTTGGTGTTCATATGGATGACGAGGGATGTTAGCGCCATGACTCGATCACGCTAGCAGCATGGCAAGCCCTACATGTCTTTCCATCAAATTATTTTCATTGAAGAGATGTTCCAATCGAATTTCTTTCAACGATTTTTTTCCATCTAATGTAGTTTAATACCACTTTTCATCGAAACCCTCTATCACGAATGTGTTTTTTTTTAAATTGCTGTTTTCCGCCCCAAACATTCCCAAATAATTATTTTTTTAACTGGGGGCACCCCCAAACACGTGTTCCGAATGTAACCCTTTAACCCTTTAACTCACCCAAATATACATGCATACATTTTCGATTAAAAATATGAATTGAAAGATGTTTTTCGATGAAATATTATTTCAATGAACATTTTTCGTTGAAAAATCTTTCAATTAACACTTTTTCGATGAAAAGACTGCCGAGGGAGGCAGATGCCCCACCCTCCTGCCTGGCACCCCCTCTCGGCTGGGCGCCCGTGGCCCCGGGGGCAGTCCCAGAAGCTGAGGCTGCAGGCGGCGGCTCCTGCATGCCTGCCAGTGCTGTGGAAACAGCGCATGCGCACACTCTGCCCATGCCATGCCCACACGTGGAGAGAGGAGGAACACCACAGAAAACCTTTTTGACAATGTCTCTTCCCCTTGGCAGCCGCGAGAAGGAAGGGAGGGGTGAGTGTGCAAATACAACTTTAACAGCAAGTGGGGCGCTATTATAAACCCCAAACTGTTGTCATGGATTGATACTCATATTTTTATTAAAAAAATAAAAATAAAGCAAAAACCAAGATATGTGATATCGTTCTCTAATGTGGTTTGAGTTGCATACCTGGATCTTTAACTCTTGCGATGCCGGTGGAGCCAAGCTTCGGCCAGAGGATGCTGAAAGCCAGCAGTGGGTGGCTTCCAGGGGGGTGTGAGGCTCCAAGAGGTCCAAGGAGAAAGGAGAGAAGAGGGTCCGCTTCCCCAAAGAGGGGCACAGGGGAGAAGAAAAGCGTGCAGCCTTTGAGCAGCGATGGGAGGCGCCAGGAGCTCCAAGGAAAGGGGGTAAGTGTGTCTGAACCAATGAGTGGTCACACCAGGGCCTGGGGCTGGACATCACTCACGAGTCACACCCCCAGCACGGTGTGTGATGCCACATCCAGGGCAAGCTGGAGACGGAACTGACGTCGAAGTCTGAAGACTGTGCCAGGAAGGAGACTGGCACAGATGGGTAGTTGGCCGGATCGAGGCGAGGAGGAGTACTGGGCAATGAGTCAGGGGAGTTGAAGAGAGGGGGGGCTGCAGGAATGGAGTCTGGGGACCCGCGCTCCTGGGCCGAGGCGCAGCCGGGACATTACAGCAGAGTCAAAGGGTCTGCTTTGCAGGTGCTAGAACTGAGGCAGGGAGACTGAGTGTGACGTCAGAGTGATTGTGACGTCATAGGGGTGTGTTCTGAGCGTCGGGTGTTGGCAATGATGTCAGCTAGCTACTGCTTGTTCTCACCCTGGAGTAGAGGAGGGATGCCTGGGGAGGGGGGGCGTATAGGACAAGACTAGGATCAGACTGGCGATCTAAACGCCAGGTAAGGGGATGCGAGCTCACCCATTGGCCAGAGGCACTGTGGCCTCGTCACCTTCACCCCCAAACACCTCCTCTCCTTCCTAAATACATAAGCCAGGTCACTCATCCGAAAGCCCCTTAACCTGGGACTGCACGGGCGCCGCACGGGGGCCGCACGTGGGCCGCACGGAGGGCAAGAAGACAGATGCCAGAGTCCTGGAAGCAGTGCCAAGGCTGTGAGGCCTAAGGATGCCTGGACAATGGCGGGAAACAAGGACCAGTAGATGGTTTATTTGCTAGACCCTATACCCTGGGTGCCGTTGGCAGAGACAATGATGACTCCTCCTTTCAACATGCATGAAAACCGGTTATGCTTAGTTCACTTCTTGGTGAAGCACTTGACCTGAGGAAATTCCCATGGGAAGAACTCAGCAGAAATCCATGAATCCATAGGGTGTGGGTGGGAGGGTGAGATGGGGGTGGGAATAGGATTCACACTTTCAACATTCAGGAGGATATTGTGTACAGGAGGTAAGAGAAGCACCCTATTAGAAGATTGATACCCCTTTTCCAGCTTATTAGCAGCCTCATTACTTGTGGGGTTCCTTGAGAGAAAAAGGGGGTTGGGGCGGGGGCAGTTGATCCCCTTTTAAGGTCTGTGCTGGGTTTGCTCCTTTACGTTTTCAGAGATGGTTTTCTTTCCCGACTGATAACTCTAAAAAAGAAAAATATATATATAGTGCATTTAAGAAATCTAGGGTGCTCTTCTGCAGGGCATTTTAAAGGTACAGAATGTTTTTCTATGGAGTATTTAAGGGGTAGAGGTCTGTTGGGGATGCTCATTGAGTTTCACAGAGAGAATGAGATCAGAGTGAGATTGGATGCAGAGGGGCACATGACCGAACCGGTCAGAGTGAACTGAGGGGTTAGGCAGGGGTGCCTAGGGGCCCCCTTTTTCTTCAACATGTATACAGCAGACATGGGGGACTATCTAGCGCCATTTGCATTGGCGAGTCCAGTGTTAAATGGGACACAAATTCACTGGCTTGCCTATGCAGACGACGTGGTGGTCCTAGATAGAACGGCCATTGGGTTACAACGTCTACTCAATGGGCTGCACCATTATGTGGCTGAAAATGGGCTCTCTCTAAATCCAAATAAATCCAAGATAATGGTCTTCAGGCAAAAAAACAAAACAAATTGCCTTCCCCATTTGGTCAAGGGGGCGGGTAATAACAAGGGTGGAGGACCTGGTTTAATTGGGTTACAAAATCTATGCGTACCCGGCAATTTGCAAGGTGGAATTGGACATCGAATTGAAAATAAACCCCTTGCAGCACAGATGAGGAAGATTCTGTGGACGTATGTGTAATTTTCCATCATCCCCGTACTGAAATTCTATCAGGAAAAAGTAATTCTATTTCTGCTATACGGTCTAGAAGCAAAATCCCTGTTATGGAATACCACGTGGCAGAAATGGGAAGGCCTATTGTGGAAAAAGGCTTTGGGTTTGCCAATCAGCCTGGCGATCAGAGGCGTTGCTAGGGAGGGGCTGAGGGTGCTGTAGCCCCAGGTCTTTTGGTTGTAGCCCCGGATAAAATCTCAGGGCCTACAACCAAAAGGCTAGCTAGCCCCGAGTCTTGACAATCCTGACATTAGAGTAGCCCCGGATAATTTCAAGACCTAGCAACACCCCTGCTGGCGATGGACAATCTTAGATTCGAGCTGGGCCTCAGGTCTTTATAATGCCAAGCTGGTTGGAAACTGATAACATTTCAACAGCAAATTGTGACAGCTCAGGACAACTCACTGTATACAGACATGAGGAAGCACGCAGAGGGGGGTAGATCAAAACTTCTGGGTTAATTACATTTAATGGTGAAAGAATTACTTGCAGAGGCAGATATAGAATCTGAGTTGCTGCAAGAGAACCAAACAAAGGCAAAAAGGAAATTGGAGGAAAGGGATTGGATACAGACTATTGGAAAAGTAAGACAAGGGTCCCGCCCCAAACCCCTACAAAAAATGGATCGAAAGTTGGGTTTTTAAGGAAATACTTGATTAAATTTCCCAACTGGAGAATTAGGAGCAAATTCCTAAGGTTGAGATTGAATTTACTACATACTGGCGAAGTGTTAGCAAAAAGAGGAATGGTGGAATTGGCTGTAAACCTTTGTTATATGTGTAGAAATCCAGAAAACCAATCAAACATCTAATGATGGAGTGTGAAGGAACTAGATGGGCTAGACAGCAATTATTTGGCAAATATGTATCCGAGACAACATATTGGGCACAACATCAACTATGGGAAATATTGATAGAAGGACAGTCTAAATAGCAGTGATACAAATGCCGGAGAGCTGCAAGTTGGGGCTTGAAGCCCTCGGTAAGAAGGGTCAACTTGTCTTCTGGCAATCGGCAAAACCTATGACTGTGGAAGTCTGAATGCCATCTAGTTCTATATCTTGCTTGGTTCATTATCTGTCTCTACCCGCCTCCTCCACCTCTCCCTTTCTCCTTTCCTCTCTTTCATTTATCCTCCGCTTCGCCCTCCTCCTTCTCTTAGCATCTTCCTTTGGGTTGGTTACATTTAAAGAAAAGGATATTTATTTCAATGATTTTTTTTTAATGCTCTGGAAATAGTTCTTATTGGAATTTAACCTGAATTGAGGAAAAACTGTATAAGTGTTTGCGACAAGATGAATTTGTTGATTGTGAAAGGTTATTTCATAACCATATACAATAAAAAAATATAAGGGGTAGAGTATGCTTTTCTTTAAAGTATTTAAAGGATTCACAATGTTTTTCTACAGAGTATTTAAGGTGTAGAGTATTCATTGCTACAAAGTATTTAAGTGGTACAGTATTCTTTTCTTTAGAGTGTTTAAAGGGTACATAATTGTTTTCTATAGAGTGTTTAAGGGGTACAGTATGCTTTACTTTAGAGTATTTCAAGGGTATAGAATGTGTTTTTAGGGTTACAGTATGCTTTGCTTTAGAGTATTTAAAGGGTACAGAATGGTTTTCGAGAGAGTATTTAAGGGGTACAGTATGCTTTCTACAGAACATTTAAGTGGTAATTACTTGTTTTCTATAGAGTATTAAAGGGGTACAGTATGATTGTATTTAGAGTATTTAAAGGGTACAAGTATTGTTTTCTATATAGTGTTTAAGTTGAACAGAATGCCTTTCTACAGAACATTTAAGTGGTACATAATGTTTTGCTATAGAGTATTTAAGGGGTATTGTATGATTTTCTTTAGAGTATTTAAAGGGTACATAATGTTTTTCTATGGAGTATTAAGGGGTAGAGTATGATTTCTTTAGAATATTTAAATGGTACGGTATGCTTTACTTCAGAGTATTTAAAGGGTATACAATGTTTTTTCTATAGAGTATTGAAGGAGTACAGTATGCCTTTCTTTAGAGTATTTAAAGGGTACAGAATGTTTTTCAACAGAGTATTTAATGTGTACAGTATTCATTTGTGCAAAGTATTTAAGTGGTACAGTATGTTTTTCTTTAGAGTATTTAAAGGGTACAACATTGTTTCAATAGAGTGTTTTAGGGGTACAATAATCTTTTCTACAGAACAGTTAAGTGGTACAGAATGTTTTTCAATATAGTTGTTAAGGAGTACAGTATGCTTTTCTTTAGAGTATTTAAAGGGTACAGAATTGTTTTCTATGGAGTGTTTAAGGGGTGCAGTATGCTTTTCTACAGAACATTTAAGTGGTACAGAATATTTTTTTCTATAGAGTATTTAAGATCTATCATATGCTTTTCTTTAGAGTATTTAAAGGGAACATAATGCTTTTTTCTATAGAGTATTTAAGGGGTGCGATTTAAAGAGTACAGAATGTTTTTCTACAGAGTATTTAAGGTGTACAGTATTCATTTCTACAAAGTATTTAAGTGGAACAGTATGCTTTTCTTTAGAGTATTTAAAGGGTACAGCATTATTTTCTATAGAGTGTTTTAGCGGTACAACATGCCTTTCTACAACACATTTATGTGGTACAGAATGTTTTTTCTATACAGTATTTAAGGGGTACGGTATGCTTTTCACTAGAGTATTTAAAGGGTACACTATGGTTTTCCAGACAGTGTTTAAGGGGTACAGTATGCTTTTCTTTACAGTATTTAAAGGGTACAGAATTGTTTTCTATGGAGTGTTTAAGGGGTACAGTATGCTTTTTTACAGTACATTTAAGTGGTACAGAATGTTTTTCTATACAGTATTTTAGGGGCATTGTAAGGTTTTCTTTAGAGTTTTAAAGGGTACAGAATGTATTTTCTATTCAGGATTTAAGGGGTACAGTATGCTTTACTTTAGAGTATTTCAAGGGTATAGAATGTGTTTTAGGGTTACAGTATGCTTTGCTTTAGAGTATTTAAAGGGTACAGAATGGTTTTCGAGAGAGTATTTAAGGGGTACAGTATGCTTTCTACAGAACATTTAAGTGGTAATTACTTGTTTTCTATAGAGTATTAAAGGGGTACAGTATGATTGTATTTAGAGTATTTAAAGGGTACAAGTATTGTTTTCTATATAGTGTTTAAGTTGAACAGAATGCCTTTCTACAGAACATTTAAGTGGTACATAATGTTTTGCTATAGAGTATTTAAGGGGTATTGTATGATTTTCTTTAGAGTATTTAAAGGGTACATAATGTTTTTTCTATGGAGTATTTAAGGGGTAGAGTATGATTTTCTTTAGAATATTTAAATGGTACGGTATGCTTTACTTCAGAGTATTTAAAGGGTATACAATGTTTTTTCTATAGAGTATTGAAGGAGTACAGTATGCCTTTCTTTAGAGTATTTAAAGGGTACAGAATGTTTTTCAACAGAGTATTTGATGTGTACAGTATTCATTTGTGCAAAGTATTTAAGTGGTACAGTATGTTTTTCTTTAGAGTATTTAAAGGGTACAACATTGTTTTCAATAGAGTGTTTTAGGGGTACAATAATCTTTTCTACAGAACAGTTAAGTGGTACAGAATGTTTTTCAATATAGTTGTTAAGGAGTACAGTATGCTTTTCTTTAGAGTATTTAAAGGGTACAGAATTGTTTTCTATGGAGTGTTTAAGGGGTGCAGTATGCTTTTCTACAGAACATTTAAGTGGTACAGAATATTTTTTTCTATAGAGTATTTAAGATCTATCATATGCTTTTCTTTAGAGTATTTAAAGGGAACATAATGCTTTTTTCTATAGAGTATTTAAGGGGTGCGATTTAAAGAGTACAGAATGTTTTTCTACAGAGTATTTAAGGTGTACAGTATTCATTTCTACAAAGTATTTAAGTGGAACAGTATGCTTTTCTTTAGAGTATTTAAAGGGTACAGCATTATTTTCTATAGAGTGTTTTAGCGGTACAACATGCCTTTCTACAACATATTTATGTGGTACAGAATGTTTTTTCTATACAGTATTTAAGGGGTACGGTATGCTTTTCACTAGAGTATTTAAAGGGTACACTATGGTTTTCCAGACAGTGTTTAAGGGGTACAGTATGCTTTTCTTTACAGTATTTAAAGGGTACAGAATTGTTTTCTATGGAGTGTTTAAGGGGTACAGTATGCTTTTTTACAGTACATTTAAGTGGTACAGAATGTTTTTCTATACAGTATTTTAGGGGCATTGTAAGCTTTTCTTTAGAGTTTTAAAGGGTACAGAATGTATTTTCTATTCAGGATTTAAGGGGTACAGTATGCTTTTCTTTAGAGTATTTAAGTGGTAGAGTATATTTTTATCTATAGAGTTTTGAAGGGGTACAGTATGCTTTTCCTTAGCATATTAAAGGGTACAGAATGGTTTTCCAGAGAGTGTTTAGGAGGTACAGTATGCTTTCCGACAGAGTATTTATGTGGTGCAGGATGCTTTTCTACAGAGTATTTAAGTGGTACAGTATGCTTTCTTCTATAGAGTATTTGAGTGGTATTGTGTGCCTTTAAACCAAGTGTTTTAGGGGTACAGTATGCACCTTGGCCCTTGCCATCCTCTTCATGTATAGGCTTCTGGCATTGAGATTTGCTGAAATGTGAACATCCTGTGCAAGCCTTAGTTGTCAATGATTGCATCTGCTGTGAATTTATTGCAGAGTCCCAGATGCCGAAGCTTGACCGAACATTGGGCCTCATTCCTGGTCAGCTGGTCCGGTAAAATAACTCCAGTATTGATGTGTACCGGCACTTTACTGAAACAGTCGACAACAGGTTTGCCGGTGGGGCACCTGAGTTTTGGAGGTAAAACAGGTCCCCACCGGCAAAATAAGCCGTCATTACCGGTAATGGTGTCAAATCCCCTCATGGAGTGGAGTCCTGTTGGACTCCATGAATGGGGCTTAACACCTTCACTCAGGCACAAGGAATCCGGCAGCTGTGCTACCGGACTGAGTGCCGGAAACGTGATAGCCTTTGCTGGTATCCCTGCGGGCTTACCACCAGGAAACCCGAAAGGTTAGAATGAGGCCCTTGGTTTCCCCCTGTAGTTTTATTTGAAGTGTGTGTCCCTTTGAATTAATTTAATGATTGTTAGTGTCAGTGTGGTAAATGGAAAAATAGTCTGGGATTGCAGAGGGGGGGGGCAGAGCAATGAAGGTAGGGAAAGGGGCAGAGCCTTGGCAGCCAAGTTAGAGTCTAGCAAAAAGTGCAAACAAACATAGAGCTAAAATAAAATAACTGTTGCATCCTATCAATGAGTGCTGAAGGAGCTGCATGGAATGTTCAGTGGTTGCCTAGGAGACGGCATCAGTAAATGTTCCATTGGAGTCTGTTGATACCTGGGAGCTGAATGAGATGTGTGCCCAGTGTCTGTGCCTCTCTGTACTTTCTCCCCATCTTGAACCTGTAACCTCTGACCTCTGACATGAAACCAGAATAAAGCAACTTCGAGAAGCACCTTGAGGATTCTGAGTCTTTTGTCCCTAACCACCCCTTTACGTTTGGCAACAAGCTTGAAAAACCATTAATGCGTGCAAACTGGGCTATGTGAGGCTGCAGCCAATGAGACCCCTCAACCAACACACGCCACCTCCAACCATCTACGCAATGCCATTCAGCTCTCCAAGCAGCTCTGGATCCCAGCATCTTTAAAGGTACATGAGTGGCACCGTCTCGGTTCAAAGCAGCCTCCTGAGAGGGCCAGGGGACGATGCAACCCCATTCAAGGTGAGGCAGTCTCTAAGAGACGAGGGCCATGAGAAGCACCCCATTCAAGGGGAGGCAGACTCCAGCTGAAGTGGGTCACAGGAAGGGTACAGCCCATTCAAGGGGAGCCATCCTTCAGGACTGCTGGACTGCCCATGTGGGCGGGACAAAGACTGATATGCAAATAGTTATTCCTCCTCTGTGAAAGGTACAGTGAGCTAAAGTGTGGCTGCGGACTCTCGAGTGGGTACCTTCCCAAAGAACAGTTCAATTGGCCTTGTCTCGTAGAGGGGCACCTATGACTAATTTCTGGTTATCTTTTCATACTCAACTTAGATTTAATTTTCTCTGTCTTGTCTTTAAATGCCTCTCTCATCTTGCTCCCAACTCTCTCTCTGTTCTGGTATCATTCTATACCCCTTCTCGTTCTTTCCATTTTTCTTCTCAATTTCTCTTGATGGAACCTTGACCGCCTTGTGCTCAATCTCATTTCTGTATATTCATGCTTCTAGCTCCTCTTCACTGGAACCCTCTTCCTTACTCCCTTCATTCTATTTCTGTCTGTTCTTTATTTCGTAACTCACTGAACTCTCAGCTCCTGCAACATGCTTGATTGATTGTTTTTCTGTATTTTTTTGCCTACTCATGTTATTGTATCGTTCCCTGTTCTCTGTATAGCGCCTTGGTTTAAGGCACTTTATAAAACATAAATAAATACAAATACAAATTCTTCTGGAAACTGGCTCTCCTTAAATGAAGTGGGCTCTTCAACCGATTCTCTTTTCCTGGATGCTGGCTCACCTTGCGGCTCTTGAGTGTTCCATTAATCCTGGCATCTTTCAGGTAAAGTGCCATGACTTGAATAACCATTTGCATATCAGTCTTTGTCCCGCCCACATAGCAAGTCCAGCAACATAATGCTATGGTAGACGTGGACTCCCTGCTCACTGTGATCAGAGAGGCACAGCTCCACCTCACTGATGAGGCCCAACAAGGCTGAAACACGGGTAAGGCGTTGCTCTTGGTACTCTTGTTCAGAAGAGAATTGCCATGGCATGTCAGTGCTTGACTGCCCATGTGGGTGGGACCACGTCGGACATGCAAATGGACATTTCCCTACTGTGAAAGGTACAGTGACCTAAAGTATGGCTGCGGACTCCCGAGTGGTTCCTTCCTAAAGAACAGGTCGTTTAGCTGTGTTTGTTCTCGCAGGCGCCTATGACTATTTTTTGATTGAAAAGATAACCAGCCAATAGTGTAGAGAGAAGAGGAGATAGAATCTCTGAAAGGAAGGAGGCAAAGAATTGATATTGATATTGATAGTTTAATTGTATAGCGCCTATACACAATGTGTTTCAAAGAAGACAAATAGAAGAGTTAAATACAGATTTAAGGGGGGCAAGACGGGAAATAGGAAGCCCCAAAAAGAGCAGAGGAACAACAGAAGAGTCAGGAAAAGATCAAAGAGGAAATCAACAGTTTAGAGGTGTGAAAATTGAGAAATGGACAAGCTTTGCCAATATTGTGTAGGTGAAAGCGGCAAGCACGCAAATTTAGAGAAATGTGATGACAGAAGGAAAGACTTGAGTCAAGGTAAAGCCCAAGACGTCAGGCTGTGGATGGGATTGAGAGCTGGAATGGGGGAAAGAAATAAAGGAGGGTGAGAGGGGAAAGGGTATTAGCTGGGGAAGAAGAGAACTTCAGTTTTCCCAGCATTGAGTCTAAGATAGTGAGAAGACATCCTCGATTTGTTAACCAGAAGACAGACAGAAGGAATGTTGTGCATCTCAGAAGACAAAGAAGAAAAGGAGAGAAAAAGTTGAGTGTCATCAGCTAAAAGTGGTGTGCCTCACCAAAAGACGAAATAACAGCAGCAAGAAGGGAAGCGTAAAGAGAAAACAGAAAGGGGCCCAGGACGGACCCTTGCAGAACGCCATGGGCAAGCAAGAAATATTTAGATGGTTTACCAGCCCAAGAAACAGTAAATGTTCTTTGAGATAAATGAGTTTGAACCAAGAAAGAACTGAGCATGCAAAACCAAAGGAAGAAAGAGATGCCAGTAGAAGACAGTGGTTGACAATGTCGAATGCAGCAGCTAGATCGAAAAGGATAAGAAGAGATGAGTGTCTGGAATACTGTGCAGAAAGAATTGAGTGCAAAACAGAGTGGAGAGCCATTTCTATGGAGAGACGAGGATAATTGCCAGACTGCAATTGTTTAGTTTAGTTTAGTTTAGTTTATTCATTTGTATTGCGCACCAGACCCGAGGGTAAGAGGGCGCAGGAGCAACAGGTTATTCACAGCTTAGTTACATGTTACAGCAGTGCTGCTTTCACCTGGAAGCTGTTGCCACCCATTTTGGTTCGTTTGAACCTGGGAACTGTAAGTATATTGGTGTTGGAGGTTCTGGTAGGTCTTGTGGAAGTGTGTTTATTTATTCTATCGATTAAGTAGCGGGGAGCAGCGCTATTGAGCGATTTGTGTGTTAGTGAGGCTACTTTGAGCAACATTTTGTCTGTAGTGTTGAGCCAGTTATGGGCTCTCCTAATGTTAGATATGTGATCTCTCTTGGGGATGTTAAGCGCTGCTCTGAGAGCGTTATTTTGTAGTTTCTGAATTTTGTTAGTAACCTGTTTGCCGGCTCCTACGTAGAGGGCGTTACAATAGTCCAGTTTAGATAATACAAGGGCTCTGGCTAACGTAATGCAGCTCTGGGTGGATAAGAAGGGTTTGGCTGCTCTTATAAGCTTACATGTGTATACCGTGGAGGATGCCATGGAGCTAACCTGTTTGTGGAAGGAGAGGGAAGAGTCAATATATATTCCTAAGGTTTTCACTTCCGTAGCTACTTTGATCGGGTTCCCATCTATAATGAAGCTGGTGTAGTTGTGGTCCAATTTGGTTAGGTTTGAGGTGGAACCAAGGATGATGAGTTCAGTCTTGTCATCATTCAGGCATAGACTGTAAGAAGCCATCCATGCCTGGATGATGAGGTACTCCTTGTTCACCAAGGCCAAATCATGGTTATCCCGTCAATGGGATGAGGATCTGGGTATCGTTGGCATAATTAGTGTAGGTGATACCCAGACCCTCTAGATCATCAAACAAGGGCTTCGAGAACACGTTGTACAATGTAAGGGAGACGCCTGAACCCTGTGGGACTCCGCATGTGATGCGGATGGGGTCGGTGGCAGCTGTGGTGGAAAAGACAAGCATGGATCTGTTGCTGAGGAATGACTCAATCCAGCTGATGGCTTCTTGGGGAAAAATGGGCAGCTGAGTTAGGTGATTGCATAAGATTTTATGATCAACTAGGTCAAATGACGCGGAGACGTCAAGGAGAAGCAATAAAGCAGTTTTCCCATTGTCTCTGAGGGTGTCAATTTGAGCCTTCAGGTCGATAAGGGCTGTTTCAGTCCCGTGTTGGGGTCTGAAGCCTGATTGCCAAATACAGAGGAGATGGTTTATTTCACAGAATTTTTGGATTTGTTGGTAGGCTGTCTTATCTAATATCTTGAGCAGGAAGGGGATGGTGGTAATGGGTCTGTTGTTAGTGGGAATGGAGGGGTCAAGAGAGGACTTTTTGAGAAGGAGGACCCAGGACTCTTTGAGATTACTGGGGACGGTGCCTGAGGAGAAGGAGGTGTTGATGAGTCTTGTGATGAATGGTGAGAGGTCTCTTGCCGCATCTTTAATGATTTGTGGGGGGGGCAGAGGTAGCCTTGACAGTTAGATGATTTTAGGCTGAGAATGATTTTTCCACTTTAAGAGTGGAGACTTTGGAGAAGCTAAAGCAAGACAGGTTGGGCAGGGGGTGTTGGGGCGTGGAGCGTGGGGTCATGTTAGTGGAGTAAGATGGTTTGGCTATGGAATCTTTCTTATATTTAATTTTAGTTTGAAGGCCTGTCACTTTATTGTTTAGGGCATTTTGGATGCTGGTACACCATTGTTTGTCCTTCACGCAAGTGTCTGGAATTAGCACAGGTGTTTCCAGTTCTTTAATGATCGTGAACAGCTCTTTGGTACTGGAGTTGGATTGTGCAATTTTCTGGTTGTAGGACTCTTGTTTGGCAGCTATAATTTTTTTTTTGTAGTTGGACAATATTTTGTGAGCAATAATTTGTTATGGTCTGTGGGAGATTGTCTCCAGGCTTGTTCCTTTTTGCGTTTTTCTAGTCTGAGGGTTTTAAGGTGATTAGAGAACCAGTGGTTTAGATGCTTTTTCGGTTTACTATAACCATCTACAAGGTCGTACGAGTTGGAGGTGGCAGGGAGTTGGTTAAGTTTAGGGAGGATGAGAGGGATCCATTTTTCCACTGTGATGTTTTTATTACTTCTCGTAGGGATGGCTGAGGCTAGCAGATTGTTGGTGATGGGGCTCGAGGCTTCAAGGGTGAAGGAGAGGAGATGGTGGTCGGATCAAGGTTGAGGGGAGTTATTGGTGATGGAGGCCGTGCAGTTGTAGTCTGCTACCCAGTCGAGGGTTCTCCCTTTGTTATGGGTGGGGTTAGATACTTTTTGGGTGAAGCCTAATTCAGAAATAGTATTGTTGATAAGGGTAGCCTGGTGGTCTTTGGTGTCTTTAAAGCCTAGGTTGAAGTCCCCTAGGAGGAGGCTCTGGGAGGAGTTTTTTAGGTTGTTGGTGAGGATGGTGTTAAGGTCTTCCTCAAAGGATCCTAAGGGTCCGGGAGGTTACTAGAGTAGGTGGATGGTTATCGTTTGGGAGTTGGTGGTAGGCAGCTTAGCTGTGAGTGATTCGCAGGATGGGAGGTGGGTAGCGGAGTCAAGTCTAATGTTGACATGTGTTTTGGCAATTATGGCCAGGCCACCGCCTCTAGATTCTGTTCTGTCTGCTTGGAGGATGGTGTAGTCGTCGGGGATGGCTAACGAGAGGGCTGGTCCTGCGGCTGCGTGGAGCCAGGACTCGGTTATGGCTAGGAAGTCTAGGTCTTCTGCTAGAATGAGGTCTGCCATATCTGTAGCATGGGCTATTATAGAGCGTGCGTTAATGAGGGTGCCTTTTATGGGTGCGGCAGTAGTCTTAGTGGGAGTGGGGATGGTAGCTGTATTGTGAGTTTTATGTTTGGGCGTGGTGTTAGGTGGGCTGGACTTGGGTCTTTCCAACGTAAGGTTGGCACAGGTGCTAATGGTAGTGGAACGGTTAGTCAGTTTGGACTGGGTCGAGTCCCCGGCTCAAGGCTCGTGCAGTTTAGGTAATCTGGAACGTAATCTGGTGTTTCTTTCGGAAACCTGCATGGTATGGACAGTTGGGGCAGCATGTTTGTGGCATAGGGCTCTATGGGGGGTGGTGGAGTGGTGCCAGTGGCGGCCAGGCTCAGGGTGGAACTAGGGAGGCATGAGGAATTGACAAAGTGGAGAATAATTCTCAACAGTAATGGGTAGATGCCTGGTAGGAACATTTTGTTGGTGGTGGGTGACCTAGTTGGAGGTTGGCAATCATCAGTTGCTGCATATATGGCTGGGATGTACTTTTTGAATGAGCTGACACAGTGTGGACGTAGTGTAAGTGCACAGGCAGTCACAAATGTGGGCAGAGCGGTATCAGTGTCACTTAGAAGGCACACCGATTATAGGCCATGCAGATGTACTAGCAACAGGTGTCGGCAGATAGTCACAGATTCAATTAATGCATGGCGAAATTAGGCAGCGCAGATGCACTGGCAGCAAGTGTAGGCAAACAGTTTCTAATTCAAATAAGGCCCAACAAATCTAGGCGGTGCAGATCCGCAGATGCCGATATGCTAGCAGCAAGTGCGGCAGGCAGTCTCAATTTCAGTTATAAAGTACACGACATATGAGGCAAGAAAGTGCGCGATGGTGCTGTGAGGCACTTAGCAGGCACAGTCAATCGTGGGCCAAGGCAGTAGCGCTCCGAAGCGCTTAAGGTTGTACAGGCACTAGGTTAGATGATAGAGGGTTGCGGTACTAGCGTAAGGAAGAATAGCAAGAGTTCGAGACAAAGGTAGAGACTTGAGAGTAAACCAACCATTCAAGTAATTCAGAAAGATGTGGTAGCAGGGAAATAGGACGAACATTTGAAACAATTAATGAGTCAACGGTAGGTTTCTTTAAAATTGGCATAATGGAGGCATGCTTAAAAGACGTAGGGAAAGTGCAAGTTGAGGGACAGATATTGAAGAAGGAGGTAAGGTACGACATTCATGGAGGGTAAACTTTAAGAATGAGTGCAGACAGTATTGGGTAAGAAGGAGAGGCAGTAGGGTGGGCTTTGGCCAGTAGAAGAGAAGTATTAGCATAAGAGATAGGTTGAAAACAAGAAATGGAGGTGGAGGAAACAGGTAAAAGAAGTCGCAACCTCAGACGAAATGAAAGATTCAATGTCATTGGGAAGAGAAGCTACCTTAGAGGAGAACAATTGGGCAAAGTCAGAGGCTGTCAAAGTAGAATTAGCAGAGTAATCAATGGTAGGAGGAGTAAGAAGCTGAGAAAGAATTTGAAAAGGTCTCCTAGGGTGGGCAGACTGAGTGTGCAGGAGATATGAAAAGTAGAGATGCTAAACAGAGGATAAACAGTTGTTATAGACAACATGATAGGAAAAGCATGAGGAATGATCCACTCTAGATTTGGTCTTGAGACAGCATCTTTCAAGACGACATAGAGAAAACGGCACATGGAACAGAGATGAGGGGAAAGCCATGGTTAAGAAGGCGTAGTGAGTCGTAGGGAAAGGCAATAAGGAGTTAAGCGAGTCAAGCGAGGAAGAAAGAGATGAGGAGATGGAAGAAGCGGGCTCACCAGGTGTTAGGAATGAGAAAGAGGAATGTGGAGGAAGGACAGTAGTACAAGCGGAGGTAAAGAGTGAGGAGTTAAAGTTACGTAAATCACAGATAAAATGATGACATGGGAGAGAAAGCAGATGAATGCGAGGAAACTTGAGGAAACAATGACACAGAAAGAAGATAGTGATCAGAAAGATAGACTGGGCGAGAGGACACAGGTGAAGGCAAAAAGGATGAAGTAAAGATAAGATCAAGACAGGAACTGGAAGCATGGGATAGAGGATCAGAGAGGGGGGTGGAGAAAGTGAGAGTCAAGAATTGAGAGAAAAGGGAGAGTGGAGTGTGTCGACGAAAGGTGAAAATTGAAAGGATGCAACAGAATTAAAGGGGTGGAGGTAGGAAGAATATAGGAAAGAAAATGATCAATGTCATCACAAAAAGATCCAACAGGGCCAGGAGGTCAGTAGATAAGAAGAAGAGGAATTGGATAGGGTTTTGAAAAGATACAAGAGAATTCAAATGAAAGTAAGTAGGGACAACCAAAGACGAAGAAATAAGTGAGAAAGAAGATTGATAGAGGACGCCAATACCACCTCCTCGAGCAATGGGACGGGGGACATGGCAAAACGAAGTCTGCAAGGTGGTCAGAGAGGCAAGGACTGTAGTGTTGTACGGAGGAATCCATGTTTCTGTGATACAGAGAACGTGTAAATTGTGTCTTAGGAAGAGGTCTAGTATGGCAGAGGACTTGTTGCAGGCTGATCTTGCGTTCCATAAACCAAGATCAATGACTGCAGCGTTAGTAGAACGCGGAGGGTAAATAGGATTGTCGTAGTTGTGAGTAAAGGAAGGTCTGGAAGTAAAAGGATTGCTTTCTGGAGGCATACCAATAAAAACAGAAGTGAACCTGAAATATGTTACCAGCATCAGAGTAGAATAGAAAGTTGAACCAAAAACTTGGAGAAATGGTTGTGCTGGGGAACACAAGTCAGGTCGAGAAGACATGGTCGGCCAAGTTAGAGGCACATGGCAACAGATGGATTTGCACAAAGCTGCGTCACATCCGTGGATGCTGCAGACAGCAAGGGCTGACTTTTTCCAACTAGGGCTAGACTTGTACTCTAGGTACAAGGAGAATGAAGTGCCGCTAGGAGGAACAAGGATTGAGAGCAGGGAGAGCGACAAGGGGAGTAGATTGAAACAGGAGATAAGGAGGGGAGAGATTGCAAAAGGACTTGAAAACAAGGCAGAGAAAATTTTATTCAAGACGAAAAATGAACGAACAGCCAGCGAAGACTAGAGACAGCAGGGGTAACTGCCTTGCGAGGAGAAACAGAGAATAGAAGATGGATTGAGGAGTTATAGATAGATTTACGAGGACTAAGGTGGCAGAAAGGAGGACCAAAATGCAAGTTGGAGCAATAGAAAGAGTGTGAAGACATTAGAGAGAAGACAAGGAGCTTAGCAACGTGGACGGAAACAAAAGGCCTGGCTGTGCATAGATGTAACAGATGAGCATGACAGCAGACAGAGAGGGAGGAAGTATGACAAGTGAAGGGAAGAGGAGAATCAAGGGAGACTACCAGCTTAGATAGGTAGAGAAGGGGGAGATGTGATCGAGGTAAGACGGAGAGGGGGAAGCATAGAAGAGGCCGGAAAGAAGTTAATCTCTGTTTTAGAGGAGTTGTATACAAGATAATGATGGCCGAAAGACAGGAGGATATGGTAGCACGGATCGCAGTGGCGAAAGAGGAGAAAGCTCGAAAAAGCTGGGTGTGGTCAGTGTAGAAGTGGTGGGACACCCCGAAATAGGAGATGATAGAAGCAAGAGGACAAGTGTAGAGAAAGTAGAAGGGGACCCAGGACTAAGCCTTGAGGAACGCTGTGATGTAGCGGGAAAGAGAGAGAATTGCTACCGGCACAGGTGCTGCAGTAGGTGCCACCAGATAAGATGCAAACCAGACATTGAATGTGCGATGGCAGCGCGGAGAACAGTGACTTTGGAGGAAAGTAAGATGCTCGGTCATCAGCAGAGAGGGAAGAGATAAGAGCAGTATCAGGAGCTGGAGGAGCATTAGGGGAAACCCCCCCCTATTAGCCGTGTTGCAAATCTCCGTAACTCTCAAAACCCCTTCCTTCTTTTGGGGTCCCTTTCCATGCTTAATCACTCACACTGATTTAGGACCTTCCACTGAAAGTATTCACCCCCCACCCCCATCATGAGGGGGCTCACCCATGAATCATTTAGAATCTTGGTGCAACTTCCGGAGCTTTCCTCCCCACCCTGCACCAAAAGCCACCTCCGGCACTGAACTGAGTTCCAACTATATGCAGGGAATCCGGGGAACTCGCGGGCGCGGCGGAGCCAGAGTGGACAAAGGGGAACGCAGTGCAAGAGTCTGGCACATTCAAATACGGAACTCCCCACTAAACCCATAGCTGACATCACAAAAAAGATCCCTGCTTGGTCTGCGGCCACCCCTCGCACAGCAAAAGACCGCATTCTTCCTATGTACCCCCAACAACAAGGGACCCTTGCGTTTCCACCATCCCTTTCGACCAATCATGGTGCTGGGGCCGCCCTCGGGCTGGCTGCAGCAA
The DNA here is from genome assembly GCA_002915635.3 of Ambystoma mexicanum. Classification (NCBI taxonomy): domain Eukaryota; kingdom Metazoa; phylum Chordata; class Amphibia; order Caudata; family Ambystomatidae; genus Ambystoma; species Ambystoma mexicanum. The sequence continues at coordinate 1,033,833,704 of CM030325.1, forward strand.
TGATGCTGGCGGGACACGCACCGGCAGCAGTGGGCGGAAGTGCTAAGAGAGATGGGAAACTGCCAGTGCCATAGGTGCGCCCGGGGAGCAGGCAGGGGCAGCCATATTCCATGATGGTGGTTTATCAGCATTGGACAAAACGTCTGTTTTGAGGGGGCAGGCTTTGATGACCCCAGCCTTTCAATGGAGTGCGGGAGGGAGAGATGAAAGGAGGGATGACTGGGAGTCACGTGCCGCAATATCCTGAGCCTCACCCCAGCCCAGAGACGGGACCGGAAGTCAGGCAGACACTGCCCCCGGCAGGCAAATATTTTTAGTATTTTTGTTTTCAATTTCTCAGTAGTAGAGCAAGCAGGCAGGATGTTGTGTGTTGGTCCCAGTGCAGCAGAGGCCCAGGAAGCGGCAACTTGTGTCTGTGTCTTTGTTAAGGGGTCCAAGGACCACATGGATGCGGCCTGGTTTGTGGCATTGCCTGAGTGCCTCCAGTGCCTAGGCCGCCATTGCTGGGGTGAACCTCGGCCCTGATATCAGTGCCCTGGTGATCCTGGTGCTGCAGGGTCCGACACGACCTGTGGCCCGCCCCGGTGACCGGAGGCGGGCCACCACACAGGGGTGAGTTTGTATCTCAGCCAGTCCCAACACTCAAGTCGCGCGGCTAGAGTCAGGCCACATGCTGCAGCCAACATCACCTAGCTCGCCCAGGTACACACCCAGCATCATGACATCATTACAATAGAAACAAAAGACGGATTTCTCAACTTCTAAACAAAGGCCTTAAAAGTGATAAGTGAGCACAGCAAAGGAGACAACAATGTTTATTATCTCATGTATATGTTCATTGTCTATGCAAACCACACCTACCTAGAGTAGAACGTGTTTCCAGATGTACTGTGTTCGCTGATACCATGTAATAAATCATTTTACTCTCAAATAAAAATATGACAAACGCCAGCAATTTGCCTTAGGCCATGGAAGGCTGCAGATATGTTTTCATATGTTGTAATTTACTGACGCTCCTCTCACAATTAGCAACGGTGACTATGAGTATTAACAATATCCTCGGGGCACACTCGCATTTGGAAACAACACACGTTTCTTTGGTGAACATGTTCCAACAAAGGCAAACGTTCACTGTGTACAAGCACACATTGTGGGTTTTGTCACCAGGGTTGGACTGGGGCATAGAAATGTGTCAGGCATCAACGGCAAAGTACCCACAGATACAAAAGGCAATTCCTGCCTTTTGTGACAGACTGCTTGAATAGTACCCGGGGGGGGGGATGGGGTCGATGAAATGTGTTGCAAAACGTGCAATTTAAAGAATGTTTATTCAGCAACAATAGTCAAAACTACTAGGCGCATAATGAAGTAGGTCACTTATGAAACGGGCCCACATTGGGCAAAAATGTGTCCCACCCTGACCTAAAAAACTGTCCCACACTTGCATTTTGAATTTTTGGTTCTGGCATTCCCTACTGCCCTATAGGCCACTGTTTGTCACTACCTGTTTTCTACCCACATGTATCAGGTGTTTCTCAGTACATGCCACACATGTACCCCGAAACATATACAACCAAATATTAATGACAAAGCACCTTACCAGTGTTCTAATCTAACTCGGCACTCATCCACTAACCTCATTCAAACCCCTAGATTGTGCAAGTCCATTGCCTAAAACCTGGAGAGTAGCAACAAAAAAACAAGTCTAGCTTTTCCCCAAATTCGAGCAAACCTTTCCTTTTTCTGTGTCCCATTTCCCACCATAGGGTGGTTAGATGACTCCTTGCCATCAGGATACTTATTTACAGCCCCTTAGCAAATCAATGCTTTCTGGGAGATGTAGTCTTGGTTGCTTTCAGTTGGATTAACATACTAGAAACAATGATTTTCAAAGACAACTAGACATTTAATGATCCCCCAAAATGCACACAGAAATGGAAATGTGCCCACTTGCCAACTGCAATACCATAATTACTGCCATTTCACCCCTCCTTAGATAGTGTCCCTTCAATGTTTGCTTGCCAACCCCTCTTCCAAACCTCTTTCTCCCCGTGCAGTCTCTGGCTTCTTTGATTAATACCATAAACTAAAATGGAAGCCTTTATGCACAAGCATATGTTTTTACAAAGGATTTCTTGTGTGAGGGCAAATAACCTTTTTTCCGTTTCTCACAGGGAATGCACAGCTGAACATGATGAAAGTGTAGAATTGCTATAAATACAGGGCCGGGCCTGGTTAGATTTCTTCCCTGAGATGGACAGAGTAATTCCAGGGTCGCATGCAGCAAACACCTAGAGAACCCCATATTTACATATGTATTGACATCATCGGAAGTGATGTCACAGAAAAAGACAATACAAGAAGTGGCATCAGTCTTTGATACTTGAGGGGACCATGGGAAGTGGCATTGCCAGCAGATGCCACTACAAAGCTAAGAGACAAATAACTTTGTGATGTGCAACATATGAACGACCACTGATATAATGTAGAGGGTAACACTGTAGTCTAGTAAACGAAGAATGATGCCTTTTTTAAATAGCGTGCATTAAGAACGGACCCACTTGTAGGCGCTGCCTATTTTGGCAAAGTCCAGTGATTAGTGAAGAGCTAAAGCTGGGATTCAAGGCACTAGACCGCATGCCTTCCCAGCTCTAGAAGATGCAACTATTTGATAAGTTCTGGATTATGAAATAATGCTCTGTATAGCTCAGGCCACAAGCAGAACACCAATCCCATAATAAACAAACTTAAACATATATAAATCTTCATACAGGCCTGTTCAGTGATAAGAGTATGATTGCAGCTTTATTTTCCTCGTCCTGAATGGAAAACTATGAGCAGCCGCATGAAAATAAAGGTGTGGAAAAAATATTCACTGTGTTTCGCAACTATACCTTCAAGGCTTAAAGACAGACAGTGAAAGAAAATGCATGATAGTCGATCATCTGCTTGTAGTCATTTTTTTCAGATTTTGCAGCTTGAATTGCACCTCTCTCATTTGCCATTCACACTTGCCACACACACCGCTAATTGCCCATCCCCGCTCTTTGCTGTGCCTGCAGGCCCTACCACTATTCTCTTCCCATTGTAAATGCTCAGCTGAAAACAGAGACGTGTTAAGAAGTCATTTGACAGGTCTCTATGGGAGACATTGAGCCGCCCTCTTTTATTCTTCCTGCTTGAAATTCAAAACCCCAAAAGACGAGGAATGGCAGAACTCCGCCAGTGCGAGATAAGATGTTACTGTCCTTGACAAGGAGAAGCTGCCCCAGTGCCCTGCAAGCAACAGTGCGACCGTAAGCCATCACTTTTCTTGCCCCCAGAAAGGACCACGCTCTGTGCGTCAAACAACGAGTGTTGCAGGCAAACATTGTCTCCATTAGGAGCCAGTGCAAAGATTTCAAGGTGGGGGTAATGAGAGCAGACATGCCTTCGGGCCCTGCACTAAACATGAGTGAAGTGTGACAGGCTGTCTTCATAGTGGCCCTGATGCTCTGGCACTTCTCAAGCTCTGATCTAACACGATCACCACGTGCTGCTACTCAGAACTGCTGATGATAAGCGCCTGCACATTAATATGCACTCCCCAACCTCACACAGGCCAACAGGTGACGTAGTACTCACTCCGTGGGCTTCACAAGCGGCGTGCTCCCCAGGCGCAGGATGACCGGCCCCTTTGGGTTACGGATCTTCTTTATGGAGGGAAGTTTCATGAGGGAGAATCTCCGAATAAGGTTAAACCCTGCATGGAAGAAAGCAAGAGCAGCCATGATATGATATGACAAGTCATTTATAAGGCGCCTGTACACAAGTGTTTCTAGGCGCGACAAGACAAGGAAGGGAAGGCAGAAGAAGGACAACACAGCAATCTTACTAGGCCTTGTGTGATTCAGATCGCGCAAGTGCGAGGGCGTGGGAGGGAGAGAAGTGCTGGGGGGGAGTGCAATGGAACGCGTAAGTGCTGCCAGGGAAGTGGCTCATAAGTCCAGGTAGTCAGGGGACTGTAGGGTTGCAGATACAGTCCCTAAGTGGTTGGGAGGCCCGGACGCACGGCAAGGGCAACTGGTTGTGCAGGAGCCTGGTCCTGTAGGTTCAGTGGGAGACCAGGTAATCAGAATGGGCAGCACATATGGGCATCAGCAGGGGAGAGGGAGAGAGAAAGCAGAAGCGAAAAGGAAGGTCTTGAGTTGCTTCCGGAACCTTAGGTGGCCCTGCTCAAGTTTGAGAGAGGCAGGCAGGCTGCTCCAGAGTGAGGCCCCAGCCGAAGAGAGAGATCTACCACCCACTCTCTGCCTGGAGAAGTGTCTGACCCTCAGAGAGTTGGAGTTGGATGAGCCGAGGGCTCGAGAAGGAAGATGCTTAGGAAGAGAGAGTTGGATGCAGTGTGGTCTCCGGCCTCAGAAAGCCTTGTGGATGATGCAGAGGGTCTAGAAATCGATCCTTCCAGCCACAGGGATATGATCCCTGGGCTTGAGGCCAAAGATACGTCTTGCAGTCCTTTCATGGAATTAGTGGTAAAGCGCAAAGAGTAGAGGCAGGCAGATTAAGAAAGAGGCTGTTCCAGTAGTCCAGCCTAGAGAGAACCAGGACTCTGGAGACAGTGAGCTTCTGCGGGAGAGATCCAATGAGGGAGAGATCGGACACAAGAAGCCTCCTACCAGGGATAGAGGAGGCTTCAATGAGCTGAGGGTTGGGGGGTGCTTATGGAAGGAGGGTGTCAAGCTGTATTGCGCCTTAATGCACTGTGGGTGACATTTCGACCTTCCCTGTCCAGCATGTTTGATGTCACAAGCATTCCCAGTGCAAGAGGTTAGGTGCTTTCCCAGTGTAGTGTGCGTGGTGTTACAATCATTGCCTGTGCAGGAGTGTGCATGCCTTGAAAGTCAAATGTGGGTGGTGTTGCAAGCATTTCCAGTGCAGGAGTGTGCACGCCTTCCCAGTGCAGTGTGGGTGGTGTTGCAAGCATTGCCAATGAGGAGTTTGCATGCCTTGACAGTGAAGTGTGGGTGATATTACAAGCATTGCCAGTGCAGGAGGACACATGCCTTCCCAGTGCAGTGTGGGTGGTAATGCAAGCATTGCCAGTGCAGGAGTTTGCATGCCTTTCCCGTGCAGTGTGGGTGGTGGTGCAAGCATTGCCAGAGCAGGAATTTGCATGCCTTCCCAGTGCAGTGTGTGTGGTGATGCAAGCATTGCCAGTGCAGAAGTTAGCATGCGTTGGCAGTGCAGTGTGGATGCTGTTAGAAGCACTGCCAGTGCAGGAGGTTCCACTCCTTCCCAGTGCAGTGTGTGTGGTGATGCAAGCATTGCCAGAGCAGGAGTTTGTATGCCTTCCCAGTGCAGTGTGTGTGGTGATGCAAGCATTGCCAGTGCAGAAGTTAGCATGCATTGGCAGTGCAGTGTGGATGCTGTTAGAAGCACTGCCAGTGCAGGAGGTTCCACTCCTTCCCAGTGCAGTGTGGGTGGTAATGCAAGCATTGCCAGAGCAGGAGTTTGCATGCCTTGACAGTGAAGTGTGGGTGATATTACAAGCATTGCCAGTGCAGGAGGACACATGCCTTCCCAGTGCAGTGTGGGTGGTGGTGCAAGGATTGCCAGTGCAGGAGTTTGCACGCCTTCCCAGTGCAGTGTGTGTGGTGATGCAAGCATTGCCAGTGCAGAAGTTAGCATGCGTTGGCAGTGCAGTGTGGATGCTGTTAGAAGCACTGCCAGTGCAGGAGGTTCCACTCCTTCCCAGTGCAGTGTGCGTGGTGATGCAAGCATTGCCAGAGCAGGAGTTTGTATGCCTTCCCAGTGCAGTGTGTGTGGTGATGCAAGCATTGCCAGTGCAGGAGGACACATGCCTTCCCAGTGCAGTGTGGGTGGTGATGCAAGCATTGCCAGTGCAGGAGTTTGCACGCCTTCCCAGTGCAGTGTGGGTGGTGGTGCAAGCATTGCCAGAGCAGGAATTTGCACGCCTTCCCAGTGCAGTGTGGGTGGTGTGCAAGCATTCGGTGGGTGGTGATGCAAGCATTGCCAGTGCAGGAGTTTGCACGCCTTCCCAGTGCAGTGTGGGTGGTGGTGCAAGCATTGCCAGAGCAGGAATTTGCACGCCTTCCCAGTGCAGTGTGTGTGGCGATACAAGCGCTGCCAAAGGCAGGAGTTTGTACGCCTTCCCAGTGCAGTGTGGATGCTGTTAGAAGCACTGCCCGTGCAGGAGGTTCCACTCCTTCACAGTGCAGTGTGCGTGGATTGTCAGTGCCTTTCATGCTGTATTGGCAGGGATCGTCAGTGCAGTGCTTCCATCGTTGGGGGCAGGAAATACCAGCGCATTTCATGTGATTAGGGTTTTTATAACATGCACATGAGAACCAGGGCAACAATTCTCCAAACCAAATGGGAAGACAAAGTGCCCAAATAACAAGAATATTCCAGAAAAAACTGAGTGAGTTTGGCGAAGACGGGTCTCCCACGTGAATGTCTTTCAGAAGCGAGGGGCTTGAGCTGAAGCTGAAAAGCTTCTGGTGCCTCTGGTTTCATAGATAACATGTGTGCTGACCCTTAGGTGGTCCTCAGAAGATCCCGACTTGTAAATGGGTCCTTTTTAAAAAAATCTGAATTGAGGCACTTTTAGAGAGTCCTATTCTTACAGAGGCATCACAGTGAGATCAAGTTATGTGCCCAGGATCACACACTTTGCTTAAGCAGTGAGGCCTGGCTTTTACGCTCCTCTGCAATGCAGGCACTTGCCAACATTGGTTCCGACCTCTAATTGGTGCGCACAATTAATGTTTGGCTTTCAAGTACTGCAATAACACTGTGTTAAAGAATTCACTTGCAAGTGCAGAAATCATTTAAAAACAATCGGGCAATATGTGTAAATCCTCATAGAAATGTTTAGCCAAGTGAGCCCCATTGCAGCTTCTTTTTCCTCCCCCTGACACCACTATACTCTCAGCACTTACAGGCACCACAATAAATGCAATTCTGTGATGCAGTCACCTGCATATAGTACATGTTTGGCAAATCTCAGAGCTTGTTATGGATAATGTTAAGAAAATGTCCATATTCACTTAAAAACAAACCTTTTTTGCATGTCAGAGAAGCAGACGTGAATTGTCTTTTACTTGAAAGAAGGCCCTCATTTGCTAAATACAAGGCTCTGTGTGTTGGCCTTTGTTTGGCAATGCCCCATCACATGTCCAATCACATACATTCATGCAAATGAAAAGGCACTACCAACAAACACTGTTTTAAAGGATTTCCTGACCCTTGTGTACGTGCCGGCCACAGAGCAGATCTTTGGCAGCCTGTCACTGAGAGAGGTTAGCAGATCAGCGGGGTACCAGGAGCAAAAGCAGGGATGTCATTTGGGGGTCGCCAGGAGTCACATGCGCAATACCTGTGGTCTGACTTGTTACCCCTGGATTTAAAAAAAATTATAATCATTTAAATGGAAGCTCCTAGGCACTGGATTAGCAGGAGTGGAGGGGCGCCACATTAGGTCTGCGGGACCGGAGGGCGACCCAGTCCTCATCCATCAGGGTGAAGGCTAGGCTGGGGCTTGCAGCCCAAAAAGGAAAGCGCTCAGTAAGGGTTGGAGCTGACCGTGACATGTGGCACGTGTGGCTCATATACAGGAACCAGGAAGCTTCCTGGGTCCTGTTTGTGAGCAGCATGGAAGAGTTGAGGGCGACGGACCAAATTTGGAAAAACAGGTAAGACTTTTTTTTTTATGTGATGTGTATTTTGCATTTGTAACGTGTGTGTCAGATGTATGTATGCGCTATGGGTCAGTGAGTGCTGGAGAATGAGATGACATGTTGCAGGGTGTGTGTTTGAATGTTCTGGGTGTGTGTGTGCCTGTGTGGAGAATGCAGTGTGAATGAATGTGAGAGGAGATGTATGGGTGGGTCAAGGGGTGGGTCAAGGGGGTTGCCTGCATGTGTTGGTGTATGTGTGTGTGTATGTGTGTGTGTGTGTGTGTGTGTAGACTGGGGATCACTAGAGCATTTTTGACACATCCATTATTGACTTTGCATGTTTTACTGGCATTTTCGGGGAAAGCCAAGTTCATATGCATTACCTGGCTACACTGGCATTTTGGTGCAGTCAGTCTAGCCATTGCTTACTGTGGCATGACATGTATTACCTCGCTAGACTGATGTTTTGGTGTAGCGGCCTATATGTTTCTTACTGTAGCATGGCTTTTCATTAACTGAGCCTCTATGATTAAGCAAGGATAAATGTTCTTATGGGTCTAGACTGGCTTACTTTGGAACCAGTTTGGAAATGTTTTCTTATTGTTTAATGTCGGTTTTAATGGCCAAACCAACAGGTGTTTTTTCTTACATCGGAGTGCTGGCATATATTGCCAGAGCCAGCTTTCTGCCTAGTGCCAGTAATGATACTACAGAAACATTTTAAAGCAAACATGAGCATGTTCTTATATGGGAATACCAGCATATGTTGCTGGAGTCAGAATGGAAATGTATGGGCACAGCCAGCATACAAATGTTTTCTATACTTGCAGATATTGCAGGGACCGGCATGATAATGCATTGGGAAATGCACTTGTGCACTTTTGGTGACTTGCATCTATTGTACTTTTTTTCATGAGTTACCCTACACCCTACAAAACCAATTGCAAACTGTCTGACTTTTACCCAAATTTTCACAGGAAGTGTGCTGTGTAATGCACCATTTTAAACCATTATTCTAAACATTTTCTCATAGGAGGGGGACGAATCCCCTGATCCCTCCAAATCCGTTTTTGTTAGTTCGGGCCCCCTCGCTATGCTCGGTCACAATCGCAGATGTGTGGCAAATATTTACACCCCCCAATAAAACAACTCACCAGCCACCACTGGTGGCTGGTATATTTGGGGACCAGGCGCCACCCCTTTCTACGCTAGGTAAAACATTTAAGCTTTGATTAAAAACATATGTATTTCTTTCACTTGGAGTAGTGCATGCCCCTGCAGGGGCATAATCATCATGGACATTGCGCACACGTGGGTGTGGCGTGCCCTGTGCTTTGTTAAGGAGCTCGGGCGAAGGGAGTGGCCCTCGACATGGCTATCTGGGGGCCCCCAAAGGTTGTGCTACGCCACTGATTGGGCTCTGCTCGATCGCATTCATGTGTGATGTGAATGGTTGAGAGGGGCCGCAAACCTGACCAGGACCCTGCTTTGGTGCAACACTGTTTAAGAAGATAAGCGCTTTAGTGAATCACCCCTCCCCATTCAAACTCCTTGGAAAGGGCTTTGTAGAAGTTTCATTCATGGGCTGGTCCTGTGGGAGGAGGGTCATCTAATAACACATCTCGCTCATAGAGCTCTGAAAATCATTGTGAATGCATTGAGCCTCATTCTCGAGGGAAGTGCAGCCCCACAACTCACCCTGCTAAAATAAGTTTGAAGAAGAGTCCTGTATCAAAGCCTAGGACATTAAGGTGTTTAGGTCGGCTCTGGGTTGTAGGGGATTGCCTGTCACTTAACTTAAAGATAAATGCACACAGCGACAGATGGCCTCAGCTTACTCCCGCACAATAGGTCTCTTCGATCATAGTGATAGCTGGCTCATAGATTTATTTATAACCAGAGAATTTAGTTTGATACTAAATCCTGGTCAATGATTTCATTTTGAGGATTTGCTTGTGCAGCATTTTGGTCCTGGGTAAACAGACAGCACACACCTCCCCCGGTCAGTGCTTTTTTGGCTTGTTTAACACATCCATACCACAGACCGCGAGTCTGTGTATATGGCCTGCGTTAGGGATTTTGGTTACCCTTTCACAAGTACTGCATTATGTATGTTTTATATATAGGCCCCATGTCGAATCTAGAAAATGACTTTTCCCGAACATGTGATAGTGGACAAATCACGCCTCCCTCTATGCCTCGGTTCTTATATGTGACTGAAATGAAACACAGGTGTTAGACGGTGTCCAGGCAAAGATTCCTATGAATAGTTTCGAATAACAAAAGTTCAGAAACAAAAGTACCGAAAATAAAAGTTTTGAATGCATTTTTTTTAATATTAAAGGGTTCATTTTAATTTAGTATTGTTAAATAAGTGTTTAAAAAAACGAAAAACAGGAGTTTAAGGGGGCGAACCCCCATAAAAAATCATTTAAAAAAAAAAGTGAAACTTTTTCTTTGGACACTTTTGTGTCAGAACCTTTGTCAGTGGAAACTTTGACTGTTGAAACAGTCACTAGGAACCTGTTAGACGCATCTGAAGGTCGTGTGCCATTACTTCCCATGATGTCACTTGGGGGCAGGGTCAAATGGCATCACTTCATGGGATGTCATCAGACGTCAAGGGTCATGGGATGTCACTTCCGCTACCCTTGGCATTAGGTGAAATGACATCACTGAGCAAAAACCTGAAATTAGGGGGTGGAGCAGTACAAACCCAATTAGACCAATAGTATTGGACCACTGGGGTCAGGTGGTGCAGATGCTTCAAGATCAAACAGCGCGTCTTCAACTGCACTCACCTGTGCACAGGCAGCCTGTGTAGTTGATGATTTGACAAAGAGGTGGAGTCTAATTTCTAGAGACCACAGAGCTGCTGCACTGCAGCATCCTGCCCTAACGGGAGAAGCTGAAGCTAGCAAACGGGGAAACTAGCAGCATAGGGGTTAATATAATCAAGTGGTGAGTTGATAAGGAAGAGGCGAACTGTTTCTCTCCTCGCATTGGCTGGGAATGCCATCAATGCTGGAAATGGAAAACATTTACTGGGGGAACCCTCTCCTCCTTGGAGAGGCGGGCGAGGAAAGGGAGGGACTGATGGGAGGGGCCCCAGACCCGGTCACACAACACAATATCTCTTCACAGAACTCAATCTTGGCAATTTGCATAAAAGCAAAGAGCATTATGGGACCATAAAACAGCCCATAATTCAAAATGTTAAGCATGTCTTCTAGTGATTTAGCAAGTAACCCTTTTGAGGAAACAATGGAAGTTGGTCTTTGCTATTTACATTGGTCACAATACTCACCCTAACAATACAATGTCTGTGAATTTCAGGACATATTTACCAGTTTGGACAGCTGCAACATGTATGTAGAGCGTTAGCTGTTTCTGTATTTAGCTTCCCTGTTTCATGAGCTATGGGTTGTTCTGTGAGAGCACATCGGTGAGTTTTCAGGTCTAACAGTGTGAGCCTGAAAGTAAGCAGTGTGCAGCAGTGTTGCACCTTCTAGTTCTGGCCCAATTCCTACCTGATTAACACTGAAAGCGCTGTGGGAGGGGAGAATAATGAATAATTGTTTCAATCCAGGATATGTGCAGACGAATGGAGGTGCCCAGTGACCACCTTCTCCAGGACCTTGGATGTCCAAAGGGTCCCTGGTGTGGGGTGGAAATAACCGAAGGCAGTTGGAATGGGTGGGGGGTCACTTCTGAAGAGCTTTCAATTTTGGGATGTCAGTGTAAAAACATCTAATGTTGGGGTTTGAGAAGATTGTCTGTGCAGTGAGGGTGTGTACAGGGATTGTCAGTGTTCCAACAAAGATTATGTGTAGAAGATTTTGTGAGACTTAGGTCATGCATTGACATCTTTTCACCAGGCACACCCTCACCCCCTGTTCCCCACATGGAAGCATACCTGACACATTGCCCAGGGTCTGGTCCACCTTAAGTCCGTCCTGCTGCAAACTAGGACACTGGTGACCTGGAAGAGAAAGAGAACGAGCAGTTACTACCTGTTCAGTTATCAATTTCTGGCTGTTCCTCTCTCCAGAAAGAGGTGCTTGCTGGGACTTTGAGTCCAATATGCGGACAACTCACTAACGGGTCGCCAAAGAGACACCCGCCAACACAGTCTCAACTGCATGATTCACTCTAATGGAATCTCACACCAGGGGATGACCAGACCACAGGCAGCACGTTTACGTGTACACCCTAACTACATATTTTGAATTTTAAACTGATGAAGTGGTGAGCGTCTCCAAGGGAATTCCACCCTCGGAACTCCAAATGGTAGAAGTGTGACAGCCATTGCAGATTACACATTTCTGTGTATACATTTAGTGCTTGTTGATGCTTTGCCAGAGTTGAGTGCGGTTCCTCCCCGCTGTCTTGATGGATTACACACCACAGGAGAACCACTCTGGTCTTGGCTTACACACCTGCTGAATGCCAGCTTTGAATATACATGGCTGGAGTATGAGTAAAATCGAGCAATTTCTAACCCAGAAAACTCTAACCCTATACTTAAGGCTAACCCTATACTTAACCCTTACCCTAACCCTAACCTTAACCTTATACTTAAACTCTAACTCTAAGATTGCCCTAATCATTAACCCTATGTCTAACGTCATTCTTAAACCTAAAAATAACTATAACCAAACTCGAGTATTAGGACTGCACCAAACTGTAGCCTTAACCCTGACCTCATTCTTAAACCTAAGATATAACCCTAAGCAAACCATTAACTTAGGACCAAACCAAACTGTAGCCCTAACCTCATCCTTAAACCTATAAATAACCTTTCCCAAACTCAAATCTTAGGACTAACCCAAATGTTAGCCCTAACCTCATCCTGAAATCTAAAATTAGCCCTAACTAAGTCCTAATCTTAGGACTAACGCAAGATGTAGCTCTAACCCTAATGCTAACCCTTACCCTATTCGTAAACATTAAATGAACCCTAACCAAACCCTAGTTTTAGGACTAATCCAAATGGTTGGCCTAACCTCATCCTTAAACCTAAAATTAGCCCTAACCAAACCCTAATCTTAGCACTAACCTAAACTGTAGCTTTAACTCTAATGCTAACCTTCTTAAACCTAACAGAGACGAGAGGCTACCAAAGTGTGATGGTGGAGATGAGAGTCACACTGGGTCTGGCACAGCTCCCATTCGTCCCCAATCATGAACGAAAGAATAAACTGAAAAAGGTTCAGTGAATTGCTAGCAAAACATGAATGATCTTGTAGCTGCCATAAGAGTAGAATAGGTTGTGCGACACAAGAAGGGCGAGGAGTAGTGTGCATTCATAGAAGCAGGGAAAGGTTGCAGAATACCCAGACAGGGGTACATAAGTAGTATAGAGATGGGCAGGTAGGGAGGGGCTGCAGTATACACAGAGAGGTAATGATGAATGACAGCGGGCAAGATGCGAAGAACACTAACATGGCAGAGAAAGAGCAGAAGTACCGCCACTATTTAGACCAAACCTTGCTAGGCATCAATTCTTAAACGTGTGGCACTCCAAATCCATCAGAGAGGACTCTGAAACCACCATTGAACAGTCCTACACAATCTGAGAGCAGTCTGATATCATCACGTTTCACTCCAAATCCATCAGAGAGGACTCTGAAACCACCATGGAACAGTCCTACACAATCTGAGAGCAGTCTGATATCATCATGTGGTACTCCTAACCCACCACAGAGCACTCTGAAACCATTATGGAGCCGTACAAACCCATCAAAGAGGACTCTGTTACCATCATGGAGCAGCCCTACACAATCCGAGAGTAGTTTGATATCATCACGTGTCACTCCAAATCAATCAGAGAGGACTCTGAAACCATTATTGAGCGTTATGAATTCCATATCATATCATGTCATATCTTCATGGAGCAGTCCAAATCCATTAGTGAGGACTCTGATACCATCATGAAGAAGTTTTACACAATCTGAGACCAGTCTGATATCATCATGTGGTACTCCAAACCAATCAGAGAGGACTCTGACACCATCATGAAGCGGTCGTACACAGAGTACACTCTGGTATAATTAATGGGCACTTCATACCCATTAGAGAGGACCCAGATACCATTATGGAGCAGTCCAAACCAATCAGAGAGGACTCTGACACCATCATGAAGCGGTCGTACACAATCAGAGTACACTCTGGTATAATTAATGGGCACTTCATACCCATTAGAGAGGACCCAGATACCATTATGGAGCAGTCCAAACCCATTGGAGAGGACTCTGATACCATCATGGCACAGCCCTACACAATCAAAGTATACTCTGATATCATCAAGAAGCACTCCAAACCCATCAGAGAGGGCACTGACATCCTCATAGAGACGTCCAAACCCACCAGGGGGGACTCTAATCCCATCATGAATCAGTCCTACGCAATCGGAGTACACTCTGATATCATCATGGAGCACTTCAAACCCACCAGAGAGGACTCCAATACCATCATGGAGCAATCCAACCCCATCAGAGAGGACTCCGACACCTTTATCGAGCAGTCCTACACAATCAGAGTACACTCTGATATCATCATGGAGCACTTGTAACCCATGAGCGAGGACTGTGATACCATCATGGAGCAGTCCAAACCCATCAGAGAGGACTCTGATACCACCATGGAACCATCCTAGACAATCAGAGTACACGTTGATATCATCATGAAGCACTCCAAACCCATCAGAGAGGACACTGACATCCTCATAGAGAAGTGCAAACCCACCAGGGAGGACTCTGATACCATCATGGAGCAGTCCTACACAATCAGAGTACACTCTGATATCATCATGTGGCATTCCAATTCCATCAGAGAGGACTCTGATACCACCATGGAGCAGTCCTACACAATCAGAGTACACTCTGATATCATCATGTGGCATTCCAATTCCATCAGAGAGGACTCTGATACCATCATGGAGCAGTCATACACAATCAGAGTACACTCTGATATCATCATGTGGCATGGCATTCCAATTCCATCAGAGAGGACTCTGATACCATTATGGAGCAGTCCTACACAATCAGAGTACACTCTGATATCATCATGGAACACGTCAAACCCATCAGAGAGGACTCTGATACCATCATGGAGCAGTCATATACAATCAGAGTACACTCTGATATCATCATGTGGCATTCCAAACCCACCAGGGATGACTCTGATTCCATTATGGAGCAGCACTACACAATCAGAGAGTAGTCCAATATCATCATGTGGCACTCCAACACACCAGAGAGGGCTCTGAAACCATCATGCAGCCATATAAACCCATCAGAGAGGACTCTGATACCATCATGGAGCAGTCATACACAATCAGAGTACACTCTGATATCATCATGTGGCATTCCAATTCCATCAGAGAGGACTCTGATACCATCATGGAGCAGTCCTACACAATCAGAGTACACTCTGATATCATCATGGAACACGTCAAACCCACCAGGGATGACTCTGATTCCATTATGGAGCAGCACTACACAATCAGAGAATAGTCCAATATCATCATGTGGCACTCCAACACAACAGAGAGGACTCTGGCACCATCATGGAGAAGTTCAAATGCACCAGAGAGGATTTTGACATCCTCATTGAGCAACCCTACACAATCTGAGTGCAGTCCGATATCATCATGTGGCACTCCTAACCCATCAGAGAGGACTCTAGCACCAATGTGGAGCACTCCTAAAGCATCAGAGAGGAGTTGGAGGCCATCATGTAGCTGTCCTACACAATATCAGAGCAGCTTCATATCATCATGGAGTACTCCAAACCCATCAGATATGACTTGCATGCCATCATGGAACAGTCTAACACAGTCTAGGTACACTCTGATATCATTATGGAGCACTCCAAACACATCAGACAGGACTATGATACCATCCCTGAGCAGCACTAAACAATCTGACAGCAGTCTGATATGATGTGGAACTCCTAACCCTTCGAAGAGGGCACTGACATCATCACAGAGAAGCAAAAACCCATCAGGGAGGACTCTGATACCATCATGGAGTGGTACTATACAATCTGAGAGCATTCTGATATCATCAGGTGGCACTGTAACCCCATCAGAGAGGACTATCATACCATTGAGGAGCAGCCTTACACATTCAGAGTACACTTTGATATCACGGAGCACTCCAAACCCATCAGTGAGGACACTGATATTCTCATAGAGAAGTTCAAACCCACCAGGGATGACTCTGATACCATCATGGATCAGTCCCACACAATCAGAGCACACTCTGATATCATCATGGAGCACGTCAAATCCATCAGAGAGGACCCTATAATCATCACAGAGCAGTCTGAATCCATCAGAGAGGACTCTCATACCATCACAGAGCCATACAAACCCATCAGAGAGGACTCTGAGACCATCATGGAGCCATACAAACCCATCAGAGTGGACTCTGATGCCAGCATGGAGCAGTCCTACACAATCCCAGAGTAGTCTGATCTCATCATGTGGCACTCCTAACCCATCGGAGAGGACTCTGACACCATCATGGAGAAGTTAAAACCCATCAGAGAAGACTCTGATGCCATCATGGAGCAGTCCTACACAATCCCAGAGTAGTCTGATCTCATCATGTGGCACTCCACACCAATCAGAGAGGACACTGGCACCATCATGGAGAACGCCTAAAACATCAGAGAGTAGTTGGATGCCATCATGTAGCAGTCCTACACAATAAGAGAACAGTTTGATATCATCATGGAGCACTCCAAATCCATCAGAGGGGACTCGGATTCCATCATGGAGCAGTTCTACACAATCAAAGTACACTCTGATATCACCATGTGGCACTCCAAACCCATCGGAGAGGGCTCTGATACCACCATGGAGCAGCCCTACAACATCAGAGAGGAGTCGGATGCCATCACGAAGCAATGAGATGCCATCATGGAGGCAACTCTCACCATCATGGAGCAGTTCAGCGCTATCACAAAGCAATCTGGTATCTTCATGGGGATTATAGCACCTTGATGGAGTGCTCCCACGATATCCTAGAGAAGCCCCTTGCCATCGCAGAGTCGTTCCTTGTCATCAAGAAACAGCCTCCTACAATCCTGCAGCAGGTCCTAACAATCATGGAGCAATCGCTTCCCATCACAGAGCAGTCCTTTGCCATCATAATGCCGTCCGTTTCCATCATGGAAGTGTCGTATCCTCTCTGAGTGGTCCAGGTAAGGTATACAGTAGTCTAAGTACACCAGAAGTTACGGAAGGTCTCTCTCAGGCATCGGGAGAGGCCTGACGTTGGTTCTGTGCCCTGGTGTGTCAACCCAAGTAGATTAAATAACAGACTAGTGCTCCCAGAACACAGATCTCTCACTTTGAGGAGCTGAGGCCTAGGTCCAACATCAATTCAGGAGCCAAGCCAGGCGTCTGGAACTCATTCCTGCAGCAGAACCTGGAGAGCCTTTGTTGTGTGTCCATCAGTGTTTACTCATCCGGTATCTGAAGAGAACAGCGGCAAAGCGCCCAGATAGACTGAGACACACTGGGTGGGGGGCTTGCACTACATGCCTGGTGCTGTGCTACTCCCTGCACTCGCAGGAACTACAGACAGGAGAATTGAGGGGGTAGGGAAACTACTCCCACATGCGAGCAGAGAGGTTCCACTGCACTCACTGTTTCACCCCTCCCGTATGGAGCAGTGCCACTGTGATATGTTTACTGTTTTACCCACAAAAGAGAAGGGGTCCCCTATAACTGCCCAGTTCCCGGAAAAGGAACATATTTACTGGGGGGACCCTCTCATCCTTTGAGGGGTGGGTCCATGGGAAGGAGGTGCTGGGCCGAGGCGAGGGACGTGGTCACAGGCCAGGTCATGGAATATAGTATCTCTTCATGGAACATATCCAGGCGATTTGCATAAAATCAAAGAGCATTATGGGAACATAAGAATGTCTACAATTTTACATTTGAAACATGTCTTACAGTAATTCAGTAAGAAACACTTTTGAGTGGAAGTTCAATTCTGGGGTTTTAATTGGTCACAATACTCATCCTAATATAAAAATATCTGTAAATTGCAGGACAAATATACCAGTATGGACACGTGTAGAACATATCTGAGGCTTTGGCTGTTTCTGTGTTCAGTTTCTTCCATCTTACTGAAAGTGTCTTTCTGTTGAAACATGGCTTGTTTGTGCAGGGTGTTCTGAAGCTGAGTAATCACACCTTTAAAAAAGGATTAAGATGTCTGATTTAATATGAATACATGTGACTGCTTTTAATAGAAAATATAAGCAGTAGAAAATATGCTTATATTTCAAAGAGCCTGGTCCTGCCCGTGGACATCCTTTGGGCCCTCTGGTGGGGCCAACCCCTAGGTGAGGGGATGAGGGGGCCAGGAACAATATTTTTACTCTAGGGATGGGCTCGGTATGACAAAGTTTGAAGACCACTGGGTTAGAGGTCAAAGGTGGGCTCTGGGTTTTTAAAGATGTAGATGCTTTGATGAAAGGTTATCATGTTTTTATGGCGTCAATCAGGGCTTTAAGTGAGCCGGGGCTAGCAGGGCCAAGCTCTGGCAGTCTCTAGAAACAGCTCCCAAGCTGGAGTCCACCCCAACTGCCCCAACCATGCCGACCCCTCAGGCAGCCGTGTAGCCGCTGCGCTGCACAGTTTCACAGAGTGCCTGCAGGTGTCAGCACTTCGAAGCTACTGACATCTGCAGACAGCCAGTGTAACCATGGCTTCCGCTACACGGCTGCCAGATGACTTTGAACTCCGAAACAGAAGGAGGGCTGGAGGCCCAGTCTCTCCTATTGTTTCCGAGTAAAGGCTCCCCATGCAACCTGAAGACATTTAAACGAAGCTCCATGATGTGTGATGACTCTTTACTTGGAAACAAAAGGAGAGACTGGGCAGCCTAGCCCTCCTCCTGTTCCCGAGTACAGAGGCATCATGCAGCAGGCAGTCGTTTCATTGAAGGAGCCCTGGTTTTTAACCACGCGGCCCCTTGAATGAAAGGGCTGCCTGCTGCGTGTGAGAGCTGGGGCACACTGGTGTCACACCTTTGGTGCGCCCACCTGGTGGCCCCCATTGGAGAGGGGGGGCATTTGTTAGGGAGCGTGGCCTAAGTACAGCCATGACCCCTGATGAGAATACCCCCCCCCCCCCCCCCCGATTTAGCATCCCACTTAATCCACTGCAGTCGATATTATTCAGGAGATCGGAATCCCAGCACACAATGGGAATCTGTGTTCAGTGCCGAGAAAACGTGTGGTCGGAGAAACATGCGAGAGGGCCGAGAATAGATTCTCTGCGTATTCCAGCCCCGGGCCCACATACAAAAAAGAAGGAAAGAATACGCCATTAAAACGACCCCGTCTCTCGGACGTCATGAGGGAGGAATGTGCATGGGGGGCGGGGAGAGTGGGCAAGATCGCCGGTGCCCGGAGTAGACCCGTCCAATCAGACCCACCTCGTGCAGTGATCATTAGGGACCATTGGTCACACTTATGCAATGAGGGTTATCTTAACAGGGTCTCTAGGTGCAAGAGAGGTGCCACAGGCCTCTGCTTCAGAGCCTGAGGAAGGGTCGGGGGTGGCCTGGCATTTCAGAGGGACGTGTCTTCCATTGCAGATCTGCCACCGGGGGTGGGCACTTGAAGGCCAGCCAGTTCAGCTTATAGTTGATTCAGGCAGCAGCCACTGGGAGCCAGCGCTTGGAAGTCCTGGCCTGTGAGACATGGTCAGACTTTCTGTGTCCAGAGGTAAGTCTGCCTTCCACATCCTGTGCACTCTAGAGTTTGAGTTAATTCCCCCGGTGAGCCAGAGTACAGCTCATTGAGGTAGTCTCGCCTTGCATTGAACGCTGCACGGATGATAGGGGGTGGAGTGTCTGGTGAGGCACCAGAGGCACCCGGCGTCTTGATGGAGACCATCAGTACGTAGAGTTCTGGAACAGAGCTTCAAGATTCCTGCCACTCTCCAGAGGGACACCAAGATTGCACACTTTGATTGGCTGAGTATATGGTTCCGTCACTAGTGCTGGAAATTCATTTTACCTCGTGGCAATCAGTCTTTACTCTGTTCCGGGGAAAGAGACTGCCCTGCATCCAGCTTCTGATGGTCTTTGGGGAACTTGAGCAGAGGAGGGGAGCAGCAGTAGTTGGGGTAGACCAGGATCCAAGCCGAGCGTCCACAGCACATGATTGGAGGCACGCTCGTGCGGCCGGCTTGGCAAAGACAGGGGCAGCATAGACCTTCCACAGCACGGAGGGATCAGGAAGATCCCAGAAGTCAGGATCTGCCAGACAATGTTGGCTTCCCAGGTGTCAGATATCCTTGAATCCTTTTAGGAGGGTTGCCTCTGGCTTTGCCAGCTGCCACCAGTCTCTCCAATTGCATTGGCACGGTCAATACTACCAAAGGCCAGCGAGTGGCATGGGAAACTTGCAAAGACACAAGATTGCACAAGTCCCTGAAAACTTTAGACTGGACCCTGGATCACTGAGAAATTGTTAAAAGTATCCCAACATTCCAATTTTCAGCAGTCAGTGAGTCAAGGAAGATCTGGAGGTTGGGACTGTAGCACCTGCAGTAAGCTCTGCAATGAACCCAGAGGATATCTCACAAGCTTTACACCTAATGCTTTCACAGAAACGCCTGCTCTGAAGAATACAATGGAAACAGATGAAAGTCCCCAATGACTGGTACAATTGGGCATTTCTAACTGCATGGACTGTAATTTTAAGTGCCAATAGTGTCAGTCCAATGCTGTGTCGACCTTGCTCAAGACAAAGTCCACATGCAGATCTATTTTAGGCCTCCAGGTGGACAAAAAGGACATACAACTCTGATCATATGAGTGAAGCAGCTAAAGTAGAAGAGCATTCAACATCATCCATGAAGCCAAGACTACTCAGCATCGTCCACAAACCGAAGAGGATTCAACATCATCATCCATGAAGCCAAGAGTACTCAGCATCGTCCATAAACCGAGGAGGATTCAACATCATCCATGAAGCCAAGACTGCTCAGCATCGTCCATAAACCGAGGAGGATTCAACATCATCCATGAAGCCAAGAGTACTCAGCATTGTCCATACACTGAGGAGGATTCAACATCATCCATTAACCCAAGATTGTTCAACATCATCCATAAACCGAGGAGGATTCAACACCATCCATGAACCAAAGAGTACTCATCATCATCTATGAGATGTCCAGGAAGCTAATAGCATTCAACATCGTCCATGAACCCAAGTGAGTTCAACACCATCCATGAACCCAGAGTGCTCCTCATCATTTATGAGATGTCCAGGAACCTAATAGTATTCAACATCGTCCATGAACCCAAGAGTGTTCAATATCGTCCATGAACCCAAGTGTGTTCAACACCATCCATGAACCCAAGAGTGCTCATCATCATCTATAAACCCAAGTGTGTTCAACACCATCCATGAACCCAGAGTGCTCCTCATCATTTATGAGATGTCCAGGAAGCTAATAGCATTCAACATCGTCCATGAACCCAAGTGTGTTCAACACCATCCATGAACCCAGAGTACTCCTCATCATTTATGAGATGTCCAGGAAGCTAATAGCATTCAACATCGCCCATGAACTCAAGAGTGTTCAACATCATCCATGAACCCAGAGTGCTCATCATCATTTCTGAGATGTCCAGGAACCTAATAGTATTCGACATCGTCCATGAACCCAAGAGTGTTCAATATCGTCCAATCGTCCATGAACCCAAGTGTGTTCAACACCATCCATGAACCCAAGAGTGCTCATCATCATCTATAAACCCAAGTGTGTTCAACACCATCCATGAACCCCTGAGTGCTCATCATCATCTATGAGATTTCCGGGAACCTGATAGCATTCAACATCGTCCATGAACCCAAGAGTGTTCAATATCGTCCATGAACCCAAGAGTGTTCAACATCGTCCATGAACCCAAGAGTATTCAGCTTCATCCATGAACCCAAGTGTGTTCAACACCATCCATGAACCCAGAGTGCTCATCATCATTTATGAGATGTCCAGGAACCTAACAGTATTCAACATCGTCCATGAACCCAAGAGTGTTCAACACCATCCATGAACCCAAGTTTGTTCAACATCATCCATGAGCCCAAGGGTCCTCAACAACATCCATGAAGCCAGAGTGCTCATCATCATCTCTGAGATGTCCAGGAACCTAATAGAATTCAACATCGTCCATGAACCCAAGAGTATTCAGCATCACCCATGAACCCAAGTGTGTTCAGCAACATCAATTGGGGCAGGATGATAGGTCAGGGGCAATGTATTTGTCTTAGAAGGAAGACAATTCAGAGCATCACGGGATCGTGTTTTGTACCCCATGGTTCAAAACCTGATCCCACGCTTAGAGACTGGTCTCCGGCATAAAGAGTGATATAAAAGAAAACTCAGAGGCTTAATCAATGAACAAGCGTGTTCAACCAACATCGTCCATTGAATGTCCATAAACCAAAGCACATTCAACATCATCCATGAACCTGACTATTCAACAATGTCCATGAAATGAGGAGTATCCAAAATCAGCCGTGAGCCCAAGAGTATTCAACATGGCTCGTAACCTGAAGAGGATTCAACATCGTCCATGAACCCAAGAGTATTCAACAATATCCATGAACCCAAGTGTGTGCAACATCATCCATGAAATGTCCACAAACCGAAGCGTATTTGACTTTGTCTATGAACCGGAGAGTATTCATCTAAGAACCTGAGTATTCAACATTGTCCATGAAATCAGGAGATTCCAACATCGGCCATTAACCCAACTGTATTCAAAAGCGGCCAAGAACCTAAGAGTATTCAACATTATCTATGAATCAAAGTGTATTGAACATCATCTATGAGCCTAAGAAGATTCACCACCATCCATGAACGGATTAATTCCAGTAGAACTGGAAAGTACATTGTGTTACCCAACAACATGTTGTTGGCTGTGTCAAGTCTAAAGAATTCATCGCTGTACCATACTTATAGCTCTGCTCCAGTACATGCAGCGATCACACACATCCATGAATGTGGATAGGTCTTCGCGCCTTGAAACACTTGTGTATAGGCGTATTATAAATGCCATATCATATCATATCATAAAATACCAACCAAATGTCAATCCTTTGATGAGTCAGCAGAGCTGTCTCTAGCAACACGCATCTTGGGGTTCTTCCCAACTCTCAGGGTTGACGTTACAGAACTTATGATTGCTTCTTCCATCAGGAACATGCTTCCAAACACATTGAAACATGCAAGTATCACTAATCTGCTGAGGAAACTCATCATCGATCCCAAAGCGTTATCGAACATTCCATATTAACCCCAAAACACTATAGAAATGGGTAACAGGACAGCTTCAGGGGTCTGTTAATAGCACGAGTCACGGCCAGGTCAGTCGGATCTTCCAGATCCAGGACGCAACCCACTGACCCTCCTAGTTACTCCGTTAACTCAAAATTTACGTGCGTCGCTTGGAACAGGTTACAGGCTGTAGTGCCCCCTGCAGTGCCAGATGTGCATTAGTGATGCCTTCATTAGGGATGCAGCGAGCTGCACAGACTGCTTAGAACTCATGCACTGCCCGACCGAGGAAAGCTACCTTTCGTCAAATAATATCAGGGATTCTGGCACTGGGACGGTGCCGGATACAATGGGATACTGTAAACAAGTGTCAACAACCCGGGCAACGGCCGCCGTCTTAGAGTGAACATATTGCCCTGATCTTAAGGAGTTCCCTCCTCCCAAAAACATAGTGGTAAACTGTGATCCCTTCAAGCCACCCAAACTCCAGAGTCTGCCACCAGTCTTCATAACCAACTACCAAGTGGAGCTCACCTGATCTCTGGTCCAGGCGTAGAGGCGTTGCTAGAGGGGGGTTTAGGGGGCTATAGCCCTGGGTATTTTGCTTGTAGCCCTGGATAGATTCTCAGGAGCTACAACCAAAAGGTTAGCTAGCCCTGTGTTCCGCCATGAGCATAGCCCCAGATCTTTTCCAGGCCTAGCAACACCCCCGGTGGACTTCCTGAGTGTACTTTACACTAACCTGCACATAGAGTGACACAATAAACTTCAGAGAGGGAAAAATGAGGTGCATGTTGAACCCGCTGTAAGCTCACCCCACTGGCTCCAAGTGGAGTCCATGATTACGCTCAAAGACCTCTGTGTCAAGCGCATGGCCTTCTGGGTCCAGGGCACAAGATTCTGGCTGGGGTTGTACCCCACCATGCACCAGGATTCTCCAACTTAGAAACTCAGGCCATCATGCAACCAAAGTGCAGGTGTCAAAGTCATAGGGGCCGATCCCTCCATATAGAAGGGCCCAGTCCCCCATCCAGAAGTGAATACAGAAACCACGTGCCCTTCAGTAAAGCCCAATAGAGCACATAGCTCATACCGTGGAGTGTGCAACTCATAGTGCAAGGCCCAATAGAGCACATAGCTCATGCTGTGGAGCGTGCAACTCATACCGTAAGGTCCAATAGAGCACGTAACTCATACTGTGGAGCGTGCAACTCATAGCGTAAGGTCCAATAGAGCACGTAACTCATACTGTGGAGCGTGCAACTCATAGCTTAAGGTCCAACAGAACACGTAGCTCATACTGTGGAGCGTGCAACTCATAGCTTAAGGTCCAACAGAACACGTAGCTCATACCGTGGAGCTTGCAAGTCATAGCGTAAGGTCCAATAGAGCACGTAACTCATACCGTGGAGCGTGCAACTCATAGCGTAAGACACAGTAGAGCACGTAGCTCATACCGTGGAGCGTGCAACTCATAGCATAAGGCATAATAGAGCACGTAGCTCATACTGTGGAGCGTGCAACTCATAGCGTAAGACACAGTAGAGCACGTAGCTCATACCGTGGAGCGTGCAACTCATAGCCTAAGGCCCAATAGTGCATTTAGCTGATACTGTGGAGCGTGCAACTCATAGTATAAGGCCCAATGGAGCACATAGTTTATACTGTGGGGCGTGCAACTCATAGCGTACGGCTCAATAGAGCACGTACCGTGGACAGATGCTCCCTAACCCCACCTCACTGACTTCCCTCACTATCACCTACGATTAAAACCCATGTTCACTTTTCCTTTTCTTCCACCACCGCGCTCTACAAACTCTTCCCCTCGAACCTCCTGCTATTTGCACTGTGTGTACTTACTAACAGGTTATGTACCCGCAAGGGTTACAGAGTGGAAACAAAGAGGACTGATCACTGTTAGATGAAAAAAATATGTAAGGAAGATGAACTGTCCAAGGTCATCCACAGAGTCAGTTGTAAAGCCAGGATGCATTATTATTATTATCATTATTCCAGTTATTTCTCACCAGTGGTTAGGGCACTCAAAAGTCCTTATAAATGCCACTGGCTTGCTTTCCTCACATTCCTGGCACTCCTTACGGCGTATTGCTAGATGCCACTAGTCTACTGGAGTCGCCTACCCAGTGCCATAGGCCCTGTAGGGCATGAGGGGCAAAGGCCATCCTGATTGTTGCAGAGCCAAGCCTGCCCTTCTAGTCCTAGCCCTTTCATGAAAGCTGATGACAGTGCATATTTGTTTGTTTATGCACAAAAACATGGTCAACTTTTTTAATGGACCTTCAAGTATGTTGCACCTTATGTATAACCATTATCTACATTACGGGTTCAAAAAAAGACAAGCGTGTGACTTTATCACGCCGGCTCTTCTGGGGTGTGTCCAAGTCTTGAAAGTAGTAGAGTTCATTGGGCAAGATCTCAAGTTATCCCATGTAGGTGCGAAATAATCAACCAGTCTTGGCTTTTAGGCTCACACCACATTGCATTCTGGGACTTGTAGTCCTGCATTTTAAAAAAAACCCTGTGCAGAAAGTCTGATTGACCTAATAAGAATGGCAGGGCATTCGGACCATGATTTGAGTGTTTCCTGTGAGTGTAGTCGGTGGATTAGAAAAGGGAACAGTGATTAGTCTGCAATACCAGCTTTAGAACGCTCACACTCTACAGAGATTGCACGTGCATATCACTGTTGTGCCGCAGAAGAGAACAAGTGCCTTAATAATTATTTAGCTAGCACTAACCGAGCTGCCAAGCAGTGGATCTCAGTATTCGCGCCTAGAAACACTTGTGTGCAGGCGTGTTATAAATGCCACATCATATCACATCATACTAAAAGGCGGTAGAATACAGAGAGAGTACAGTGGAGAGGGCCGGGGATGGGTGCCTTGAATGGTTGGGGCTCATCTCATTGGGCCAGGCTCAGATATGCATAGATCACTTTAGATCTTTGCGGGCTGTGCACGCAGGGACTCAAATTCTGCATGGGTCCTTCTTGATTTTCATTCTTACACAGTCGATAAGATAAGTACCAATTAGTTGGGAAAAATGTACATTATAATGCTGTTAAGATGGCCTTCCCAAGTTTAAACGTCGGCTCGCTTGTGGGTGTACACAGAAGCAGGGTGTTGCTAGGTCTGGAAAAGATCCGGGGCTACGCTAATGTCGGGACTCAGGGCTAGCTAGCCTTTAGGTTGCAGCCGCTGTGCTTCTATCCGAGGCTACAATCAAAAGGCCCGGGGCTATCGCCTTCCCAGCCCCCACCTAGCAACGCATCTGTACAGAAATAAACACTTCATTTAAATAAATATGTCCCTCTTAGTTTATGGTGGACCCATGCCCTACTCCCAGGCGGATACGGTGTATGCGCCCCCTAGAGTGACATCCTGGCTACAGAACTGCACATTATCAGTCTTACTCTGCTCTTGCAACCCTTCTCTATAGCTCCACCTACACTTTCCCTCACCTCGACTTCTTTACACGTTTTCAGAACTAACCTTCTACAGCTGAGTTTACATACTTTCACTCAGCACTGGAGAACTCCGCCAGCCTGCCACATTCACAGGCTCTGGACCCTGGGTATTGCAGGCCCCTCCCCTGTTTATCTGTCTCTGCACCTGGATTGCAATGATATGATATAATATGATGTGGCATTTATAACGCGCCTGTACACAAGTGTTTCTAGGTGTGACAAGACATGGAAGGGGGAACAAAGGGAGGACAGAGACAACGATCCTACTAGGCCTTGTGTCATTCAGATTGCCCAAGTTCAGGGAAGAGGGAGTGGGAGAAGTGCGGGGGGGGGGAATGGTTTACTGGGTTATCCATTGAGACATGGAAGCAGGTAAGCTCATGAAGCACTAAGAAGCACGGGACTCCATTTACTCCGGAAGTCTTTTCCAACTTCTAGAAGTATTCTTGGGCCCAACAGGTTTATTTTACTCTCACCTTGAATCCTTTCCAAGGGATTAGGAACAGTGGTCAACAATGATTAGCACACCGGGTTCTTTGGACTGTAACTCCCAGGATCCCTCACCATCGACCAGGCTGGCTAGGACTGATGGGAGTTGTATTCCACAGCATCAGGAGCACCACTCCTTGTTCACTGTCTTTTGTGCTTGCTCCTATGTGACTGGTAGAAATGTAATGCCTGTATGCACACTGCACCCCCCAGAGTCCTTACTAGGAAGGACACCAGTAGCTATTTTAGGCACTCCTCTCTGAGGCGTAGCTCACACTCCGCTTCACCATTTGTACTCAGTTGGGAGGTTGTCAGGTGTTATATTGTAGAACCTGTTGTTCCGGCTGCTTATGTGTAGAAGTATAGGACCTTTTGGCTACTGTCATAAAGAACTCAAGACCCACCTTTTCAAGTAGTTTTTTCCTCCTCAACACCCAGGCCAGCACATCGCCCCTCGTGCAACCTCCCTCTCTAGATGCTACCCGTCCTCACCACCCTGTGCAGCTGTACCACTCCACTGTGCCCGTCTTTATCCTACCCCTGCTGTATATCTGTTCTGTTGTTACCTCGGAAAAGCGCTCCATTATTCACCTGTAATGTTGTAACCTCTGTAAAGCACTCCAAAATGCATCTCTCCTGTTGTATACCTCTGTAAAATGGTCCGTTGTTCATCTGTACTGTTGTATACCTCTGTAAAGTGCTCTGTTATGCATCTGTACTGTTGTAAACTCTGTAAACCGCTCTGTTATGCATGTGTACTGTTGTATACCTCTGTAAAGCACTCCGTTATGCATCTGTACTGTTGTATACGTCTGTAGAGCACTCCTGTTCCGTATCTGTAATAGTGTATACCCCTGTAAAGTACTCCTAAATGCATCCCTCCTGTTGTATACCTCTGTAAAATGGTCTGATGTGTATCTGTACTGTTCTATACCTCTGTAATGTGCTCTGTTATGCATCTGTACTGTGTATACCTCTGTAAAGCACCCTGTCACACATCAGTACTGTTGTATACCTCTGTAAAGCGCACCGTTGCATATCTGTACTGTTCTACACCCCTAAAAAGTGCTCCATCATGCATCTGTACTGTTGTATACCTCTGTAAAGCACTCCGTTATGCATCTGTACTGTTGTATACCTCTGTAAAGTACTACGTTATGCATCTGTACTGTTGTGACCTCTGAAAAGCGCTCTGTTATTCATCGGTACTGTTGTACACCTCTGAAAAGCGCTCTGTTATGCATCGGTACTGTTGTACACCTCTGTAAAGTACTCCGCTATGCATCTGTACTGTTGTATACCTCTGTAAAGTACTCCGTCATGCATCTGTACTGTTGTATACCTATGTAAAGTACTCCGTTATGCATCTCTACTGTTGTACACCTCTGTAAAGTGCTCTGTTATGCATCGGTACTGTTGTACACCTCTGTAAAGTGCTCTGTTATGCATCTGTACTGTTGTGACCTCTGTAAAGTACTCCGTTATGCATCTGTACTGTTGTGACCTCTGTAAAGTGCTCTGTTATGCATCGGTACTGTTGTACACCTCTGTAAAGCGCTCTGTTATGCATCTGTACGGTTGTATACCTCTGTAAAGTACTCTGTTATGCATCTGTACTGTTGTATTCCTCTGTAAAGTACTCAGTTATGCATCTATACTGTTGTACACCTCTGTAAAGTGCTCTGTTATGCATCAGTACTGTTGTACACCTCTGTAAAGTGCTCTGTTATGCATCTGTACCGTTGTGACCTCTGTAAAGTACTCCGTTATGCATCTGTACTGTTGTGACCTCTGTAAAGTACTCTGTTATGCATCTGTACTGTTGTGACCTCTGTAAAGCGCTCTGTTGTGTATCTGTACTGGCGTATAGCTCTGTAAAGCGTTGCACTGCTCCTCAATGATAGGTCCATGCTCATTAAATACCATAGTAATAAAGAGAGGGAAGGGTCTGTGAACAGCGGGGGACTGCATTAAAAATGCCTGTTTCCAGGGCACAAGTCAAGAGACTACGTGGGTGGATAGTGCCCACTCAGGCCCCGATTCTCATCCTGGCATTAAGTACCGAAAAGGTAGTTAAAAGGGTTAACAACTTTCTCGGTACTTAAGACCTATTCTGAAGATGGCGTATTCTTCCGACGTCGGTAGGAATGCGCCACTTTCGAAATACATGTAGCGATTGCTAGGATGGTTTGGAAACCAACCGTTACATTCATAACCTGGCTTTTTTGAAGTGTATTCTTGTGGCATGCCTCCAGTTTAATATGTGCGCTAAAATAGCACACATATACGGTACCATTTTGGTGCCCTTGGACTGAGGAGTGCCAAAAGAAGCCGGTGCCAGTGCAGGGTGCATATGAACACTTTCATACACACCAAAGCAAGCAGCTTCACGTTTCAGAATACAACGTTGAAGCTGCTTGCTTTGGTGTATATGAAGTTATTCATATACACCACACGGGTGTATAGTGGTGTATAATAACACTTTCATACACGCCAAACAAGGCTTCTTGTGGCACTCCTCCAGTATAAGCACCAAAATGGTACCGTATATGTGCGCCATTTTAGCGCACATATTAAACTGGAGGAGTGCCACAAGAATACCCTTCCAAAAAGCTAGGTAACGAATGTGGCAGTTGCAAGGTTGGTTTCCAACCCATCCTAGCAACAACATGTATTCCGAAAGTGGCACACTCCTTCCGACTTTGGAAAATTCACCACCTTCAGAATAGTTCTTAAGTACCG
Source organism: Ambystoma mexicanum (assembly GCA_002915635.3). Taxonomy (NCBI): domain Eukaryota; kingdom Metazoa; phylum Chordata; class Amphibia; order Caudata; family Ambystomatidae; genus Ambystoma; species Ambystoma mexicanum. The sequence goes on from CM030325.1 coordinate 1,033,863,426, forward strand.
AAAAGGTCTTTAACCTTTTTAACAACCTTTTCTGTACTTAACACCAGGTTGAGAATGGGGGCCTTAGTCACAAGACCAAACGAATAGCTCGCCATCGATAACTAAAATGTTGTACAATGACGTTCTGCGGCTGTTAAAGATTCTTAGCTCTAAAAGCCATCAATGTAATAGGAAACTTCTGTTCTCTTGGATAATGCGTATTTGATCTCTGCACTTTGTTCAATTGTGAAAGTTGAATGACATTTGCATATAGCGCTGCACAGTATAAATAATATATTTAATTTGACTTTTCAGTTCCTGTGACGTCACTTCCCAATGCGTGTGCCAGAGACCGCCCTCTATCGCTGCATCTTTCCATATCAGCGGCCTCCAATGAGCACTCTATTTCTCCTTCTCTCTCTCTCACACACATTCTATTTCTCCGGTCTTTGGCACCAACAGCAGTGCTAATTGTGCTCTTTTTTTGCCTACAGGTATGTGTAAATCCACTGTGTGGCATCCTGGGCCTTATCACACTTCTTTCCCTCGTGTTCCCTGGTGGACAGGAATCTGTACTGTGCGTTTCCAGTCTGAGCTGCAAAAAGCAGTGTTTCTCCCACAGCAGAGGATCTTGGGAATTTTCTGTGCTGCATACTGGGGTTTTCTAACAGTATACTGTGATTGGGCAAGCTGGGGGTGTTCTTAGACTTTCAAATTGGGAATTGAATTATTCATTTTTGTATTTATTTATATTTATATTTATATAGCGTGCAAGCAGCCCAAGGGCATTGAGGCGCTGTTACTTGCAAGAGCTTAGTTACAAGGGCAAAGGAATAGTAGCTTTCAATGGCACATTCTGAGTACTACTACAAGGCATAATACTGATATTCCGACTGGTACAATTGGTCATTACATTACAGCTTATGCTGTGGGTCAAATGATAGGTATTCAACTGATGCGACACACCTTATGTGAAGAGGTTGGTTTTCATGGCTTTGCGGAAGGCGCTGAGGGAGGCCTCACCTCAGATTGTGGGAGGTAGGGCATTCCAGTGAGTGGGTGCGAGATATGGGAAGATGGATCCGCCCACTCTGGCTCTTTTTACTAGTGGCACAGAGAGCATGTTGGTATATGGTGATCTGGTTGGCCTTGTAGAGGAGACGGCGCGGATCCTTTGAGAGAGGTAGGCAGGAGCAGTGAGGTGAATGCACTTGTGGGTCAGTGTCAGAGCTTTGAAGACAATCCTTTCCTTTATTGGGAGCCAGTGGGCTAGTTTTCTTGCCTCCGAGATGTATTCTCTTGTGGCAATGTCTTGGGCTGCCCGGAGAGCACTATTCTGTATGACTTGTAGCTTCTCTAGGTTTTTATTGGAGGTGCCTAGAAAAAGTACATTGCAGTAGTCGAGCCTAGAGCCAGTTATGGCTCTGGCTATGTTTGTGCAGTTCTCTTTGGAGAGAAAGGGCCTGACTGTGTTCATTAGATTAGCATGATATGCAGCTGCGGTGGCTATTGCGTTGACTTGTCTATCCATGGATAGGTTGGAGTCCAAGTAGACTCTAAGAGTTTTGACTGATTCTAGGACAGGTATTTTGATGGAGTCCATGGTGAAATGACTGAATTGGGAGTCTAGATGTTTTAGTGTTTCGGGTGAGCCTACCAGGAGGAGTTCAGTCTTTTCAGAGTTGACGCATAGTCCATTGTCTGCCATCCAGGCTTGGATGGTGTTGTAGAGGTTGTTGAGGGTCAGGGAGTCAGTGTCATAGTTACCGGTGAGGGTGAGGAGGATCTGTGTGTCATCGGTGTACTTAGTGTAGGAAATGCCCATAGCGTCGAGGATGAGGAAAAGGGGCCGTGTGAAGATGTTGTAGAGGGTGGGTGAAAGGCAGGAGCCTTGGGGCACACCACAGGGTATGATGGCTGGTGAGACGGAGGCTAGATCTGAGAATACTTGCATGGTTCTGTCTTGTAAGAAGGAGGTGAACCATGCTGTGGCGTCAGGGGAGAATTTGGCAGATGAGGAGAGGTGGTGGCATAGGACGTCGTGATCCACGAGGTCGAAAGCCGCGGATAGGTCAAGAAGTAATTGAAGTGCTGGTTTGCCCATGTCTCCGGCATCGTCCATCTGGTTTTTCAGGTCATGTAGGGCGGTTTCAGTCCCGTGTCTGGGGCAGAAACCAGATTGGCAGAGTCCTAGGAGTTTGTTCTCTTCAATGAAGTGTTGAACCTGCTGGTAGGCTGCAGTGTCCAGTATTTTGAGGAGGAATGGGACAGTGGTGATAGGTCTATAGTTGTTGGGGGAGGTGGGATCGAGAGTTGTTTTTTTTAAGAGAGGGCGGACCCAGGCTTCCTTGAGGGAGGCAGGGACTTTCCTTGTGGCAAAGGAGGCATTTACAAAGGCTGTAAGGAAGGGAGCTAGCGCTTCAGTGCAGTCCTTGACAATGGTGGCTGGGCATGCATCACCTTTGCCGTTAGAGGGTTTGATGTTCCTCATTATGTTGATGATGTCTTTTTCCTGAATGGGTTTGAAGGAAAAGTGTTGGGGGGGTCTGGGGCTGGTGGTGGGACAGGGATATGTGTATTGGGTAGGGCTTGTTTAGTGGCTAGTATTTTGTGTTCGAGAAGGCTCAATTTAGTTAGCATGGCTGTATGTATATCATCACACCAAGCTTTGTCTTTGGTGAAGTTCTCGGGGACGGGGGTAGGTGTCTCTAGCTCCCTGAAAATGGCAAAGATTTATTTTGTGCTAGAGTGGGCTTCAGATATTCTGGATTCAAAAGATTTGGCCTTTGCTTTGGTGATTGCCTTTTTATATTTAGTGGAGCAGGCTTTAAAGGTCATCTTGTCTTTGTCAGAGTGAGACGTTTGCCACTGTGTAAGAGCAGCCTTTTTTCGTTGCCGAGTGCAAGGAGGTCCGGGGTGAACCAGGAGTTGGAGTGGGTGGTGGGTTTGGATTTGCAGGGTTTGCGATGGGCAATGGAGTTGATAGCTGCTTTGATGGCAGCATCATAGGCTGTTGCAAGTGTTTCTGGTCTGTGGAGAAAGGTGGTCTGAAGGCTGGGCCTTGGAGGAAGGGCAGTGGCCTTTCCTTAGTGAGCTGCGGGAGCTTCTTGCGAGGCAGGGTGGCAGGGGTTGGGGTGCCGGGGTGGAGGGGCTGGTGGTGAGGATGCTAAAGGTGATGATATGGTGGTCAGACCATGGGGTGGGAGTGTTTCCAGTGATGATGAGTGAGCGGTTATGCTGCCCGATCCAGTGGAGAGTTCTGCCCTGGGTGTGAGTTGGGCTAAAGACGGTGTTCTTGTAGCCTAGAGCCTTGAGGGATGAATCAAGGGATTTGCCTGCTAAGTCCTTGCTATCCAGGAGACCTAGGTTGACATCCCCAAGGAGAATGGCTTTCAAGTGTTTTTTAAGGTTGTCAGAGAGAAGGCGGATGAGAGAGGCTTGGAAGTCTCCTGTTGGGCCTGGAGGGTGGTAGACAGTGTGAACAGCAATGGTGCAGTGGGAAGAGAGGTTGATTTTGACTTGGAGGTAGTCGCTGTTGTTGTGCAAGGATTTCTCTACCTTTCTGATAGAGAGGCGGTATTTGGCAATAATTGCTGCACCTCCACCTTTAGAGAGGCGATCGTGTCTAGTGATGGGATATCCAGGGGGTAGTGCGAGCGCCGGGCCAGAGGCCTCGTGTAGCCATGTTTCTGAGATCATGAGCAGATCGAGGTCATGGGTGGTTAGGAGGTCGTGGATGTCTAGAGCGTGGGCATTGATGGATCTAGCGTTAATCATGGTTCCTTTAAGATGGGGTTCAGTGATGGCTGGGGGGGGTTTGTAAGGAGAGAGGGTGGGGTGGTGGGCATGGTTGCACATCACAGATTTTACACTGGGGGCTCATTTTCAGTGGTGGTGGGCACAGGTGGTATCACATTTGATTTGGAAGCGGTACAATTGTAGGGGTGGTAGAGTACCTCATTAGCCGCTATATTGGCAATATGCTGGGAATATGGGAAATATGCTGGAATTGTCAAAGTGGGAGTCTATTGCACTTGTGTAAAGTAAAGTCACAGACTGGGGCAGTGCTGGCAAGTTTCAAGTATGAGCATGTTGCATTAATTAAACTAGTGATTGGCAAACTGGGTTTATACTGGGCGTATATAACCCTGGTAATATACTGGCATGCCAATTTAAGAATATAGTCTCATTGTAAAGACTAGGAATGTGAAACAGGGAGTAGATTAGGTTTAGCAATCTGGGGGCATACTGGAAACCACACAGGCTGCAATGGTGCAATCTGGGGGCCTACTGGAAACCACACAGACTGCAATGGTGCAATCTGGGGGCATACTGGAAACCACACAGACTGCAATGGTGCAATCTGGGGGCATACTGGAAACCACACAGACTGCAATGGTTCAATCTGGGGGCCTACTGGAAACTGCACAGACTGCAATGGTTCAATCTGGGGGCCTAATGGAAACCACACAGACTGCAATGGTGCAATCTGGGGGCATACTGGAAACCACACAGGCTGCAATGGTGCAATCTGGGGGCCTACTGGAAACCGCACAGACTGCAATGGTTCAATCTGGGGGCATACTGGAAACCACACAGACTGCAATGGTTCAATCTGGGGGCCTACTGGAAACCACACAGACTGCAATGGTTCAATCTGGAGGCCTACTGGAAACTGCACAGACTGCAATGGTTCAATCTGGGGTCCTACTGGAAACCACACAGACTGCAATGGTGCAATCTGGGGGCATACTGGAAACCACACAGACTGCAATGGGGAAACTGTGAGTTTACTTGGACTGGTCAAACTGGGAATATACAGAGATAGTTCAAACTTCAAATGTTTCGGGTTTATTTAAATTGGATTGTAATGTATTTGTCAATTGATGGGCAAACTGGATATTTGGCACCTTGGATTTCTGGTTGGAGTATAAATCCAGCACTGCCCTTGGCTATTGAATCGCACGTTGATTGGTTTTGTCAAACTGACAATATGTTGTATTTGTAAACATGGAGCATGCTTTCCTAATAAAAGCCCAATGTGGCAGGCTGTAATGGCCAGTAACGGCCCATGAGACTGACGTAAAGTCCCGAGGAAAGGTAAGGGCTGATACCGTCCAGTAGAGCATGCCACTGAGTAAATCCCCCCTCTAGTGCCAAAGTCGCAGTATGGGACAGCGGGAAAATTGATGGTAATTCCGTTACAGTCACTTTTTTCCCACCTCGCCATACCCGTAATGATATCTTGGAGGCCTCATGGGGTTGATGTCTGGGCCCTGCCGTAGGGCAGTACCCATGTGGTAATTGTGGGGTGTGTCCTATAAGCCTAAAAGCACAGTCTTTATACACAGGGACTTTCAGTGGGATTTGAATAATTTCACAAACTCTAATTCCTCGAATGTGATTCTTGTGATGTAGGGCCAGTATGCTCTTTTATATATTGGCCTGACCACACAAAAGATGTCCATTAGGACTGGTCACGCATCCCCAGTGGCACCTTATCAGCACCACTTGTACAGCACTTTCTACAAGAGAATCGCCGAGAAGGTGACATCAAATGGATGGTCATTGACCAACTAAAGCCAGACCGGCCTCATTTTTGCAATGACCTGTAACAAACCTCGACACAATGTTCGTGCACATATGTATTTATTTATTTATTTATTTATTTATTTATAGAACATGTGTAAGGCACCTTCACATCAAAAGTGTTTCTATGCGCAACACAACAAGAGAGGGGAAGGGGGACGGAGGAGAAATGAACAATAATTGTCCTACTAGGCCTTGTGACATTCGGCTCCTGCAAGTGCAGGGGGAGGGGGCAGATCAGGACGAAGGGATGGTATAGGGAGAGGGGGAGAGGGAGAAGTGCTGAAAGGAGGAAGCTAATGTGGCTGGGCAAGTGCTAACGGGAGCCCAGGAGGGCAAGTGCCAGGGGAAACATGGGTGTGATTCAATAGTGCCAGGACAGTGGTGGGCCAGATTCAGTAGGCTAGTCAGGAAAGGCTGCCCGAGGGCAAGTGCTGGTAAAGGGCTGCTGGGGATGTCTGGTGAAGGAGGGCCTGGCCGCAGTAGGACTCATGAGGGACACAGGAACCAGTCACAGCAGCAGGTGGAGTTAGCAAGTGAGGGGGGAGAAGGAAGGAGGAAGAAGAGAAAAGAAGGGTCTTGAGAAATGGTCTTATCTAGGACCTGCGCAGGTCTGTCCTCTTGGCTTAAGTTCATTGCACCAGGCATTCACGGTTAGGTATTTTTTATTTCATGGGATGTGTAAAACTCCTCGTCTATTATGATACACACCATTATATTTCACCATCAGCCTGTCACTCTAATATGGTGGTTTTTATTGACTTCACTTGCGATGCAGTTTTGCGCAACACTGTGTTTCTGTTTATGGCGTGATTCGATATGGCTGCCAAGCAGGTCTTGCGAATAGTAGCTTGATGGTCTAGTGGTTAGACCAGTAGTGGCTATAACCATGGCAGCCTTAGGGAGTTCCGCTTTTACGGAGAGGATGACGGCACGCCAAACCTTGCGTCGTGTTGGATATGATATTGCTGGACACTGTGTTGCCTCGTGACTAAAATCAGTTAATGTAAGCGTTGCATGGCGGTCACTCTTTACCACAATCATTAGAATTTATAACATTGGTCACAAAGTAAGATTCCTCCAACACAGGATATAATTATCCTTGGTTTTTTTTTCGCCCCCAGGTTTTGGCGATCGGGGTGGTCACACCATTCCCTGCAGGTTTTTCAAAAGTGCACAGCTTCCCGGTTATGCTGTTTTACGAATGCGACATACAGATTGGTTGCATCTGAGCAGGTCAGTGCATTTGAGCTCTAGGCAGTGACCTTGTTTTATGCATTTAATTTGGTATTGGCCTTTCTTAAATACAGGACTACTTTTGATGCCTGTATCTCTTTCTGAAGGTTTTGTCGAAACTGCTGTTAGATATGCTGCTCTGTGCACTCATTAAGACGAGGTAGCAATACTTTGAGATGGATGGCGATGCAGAAGATGCTCAAACATCAATAATCAAACTAACTCAGGAAGTTGACAAATCACACCTGTTTTCTTAGCAATTGTCTAAAACAGGGAGTTACAACGAACATCGACGGATTCTCTCGATCTTCTCACTCAGCAAGTTTCATAGAAATGCAGGTTATATAGTAAACACTCATCATCATTGACTTCATCCTGCATTGCAAACTACAAAAACCTACTTGGGAAAGTGATTGGTTAAAATGGAACATCTAGGTCATACATTCCATACTTGTCTGGGAAAGTGATTGGGTCTCTAACATCAAGTGAGGAAACTAAGCCCTCCCCTCATACAGGTAACTATGAACGTCATCAAATACATGCCGTCCCATTGGTTACATAAACTATAGGGCTCCCTATTATGTGGTCCTCTATAATTGGTTGGCACCCTTGTACCTCACTGTACTTTTCCACATATGGCAGCCGCACGCAGGCTGGCCTCCAGGTGCTGGTAGGCTGGTCTTGACCATAGCTTCCCACCAATTAGCATGTCATCTAGCATCATCCTTGCAGTCTACTCTTCAATTAACGCTTTGAACGTGGCCTTGGAAACGTTCTTTGCTCTGGAGAGTACAAGGGATACAACATACTCTGTCTCCTGGAGTTGGTGTAGCACGTCATGATTATCTATTGTCACTCGTCCACGTGACTGCCTCTCTTCTGAACAGGAGTTTGTTCTTTTCACACGTTTGTAACTACTGTCTGATTATTCAGGCCCAGAGTGGTCTTAACTTCTTAGTGCTGATCCGGCCTCGCCTTTCTTTGATTCACTCCTGCAATTCAATTACTTTTCAGCTGCGACACACTGGAAAAGCCTTTCTTTTTCTGGTTCTAGCGCTGCTAAAGTGCATAGTGAAATCGTCCATAGTTCATTTGTTCCTATACGTATGTTTGGTGCATGCCACAATCTATTTACTTAGCTAGATTAAGAATACTTTGTCTGCTTGCATTTCTTGCATCTGTACACGTGTAAAAGGACTTAATATCATCATTGTTTCTGTAGCATAAGCATCTTCATCTCGAGCCTGAAATGTTGCTTATCTTCGAGACTTTCTTAACGCCTATAGAATGTCTATGTTCTCTTGCCTCTGCATCTCTTCTCTTCTGGGTGCGTTAGCCTTGCTTCATGTGGCGTCACCAAACTTCCCTTTTGCTCAGCTTTCACACTTCCTTTGGGATTTCATTCAAATGGCCATCATACTGTCGCGTATTCCAGTATAGTTTTCTCAATGGGAACCTTGCTTCCAGGATTCATCTTGGTATTGGTATTTTAACTTGTACTGCACGTGTCTCACACTCTGGCTGCCCACATATAGGCAACATGGGAGCGGTGCTTGAGGTGGGGGTACTTGGCCCCTTCTCTACAATGTTGTTGATTAATTGGAGGTTCTAAATATGTTACATTTGGTCAGCAGATCATTCGAACTGGATGGCCTCACCCAGTGTTTTTCTTTTTTGACAGTTGTTTGATCTGAGAATTGGTTCAGTACCATAATCCAAAAAGGGCTTCTTAACTATGCAAAGTGGTTTCGATTGTTTTTGTGTTAACACAGTTTTATTTTTAATGGTAATACAGACATAGCTAATAGTGCCTTTTTCTGGGTTATTTCTGGCGAAAGGGACCCCATGGAAATCAATGGGCCACGATTATCACTGGGGCGGGGCCATCACTGCTAAAAGCAGGCTACCCACAGGCTGGGAAGGCTATTCTTTTCAAAATGTGCAGCTTACTCTTGTGCAGAAAAAAAAACAAACAACATTTCCAAACTGAAACATGCTTCTTAAACTTACATTCACTAGTTTTCTTTAAAATGTCTTTCTTTTTTTGTCCGACTACCACACAAAAATCCTTTGTTTTTTTTTGCCAATTCCTTTGTGTTTTATCACAGGATATATTTCTAAAGCTGGTATATGCTTGTCAAACTGCTTAATCACAAATAAAGGCTCCTGTTGTGCTGGCACATACAGTTTTTAGAAAATTAAACTGTGGGTTCATGCATGCCAACTTTTGATTTTCACGAGCTGGCCTGCCCATAGCGCGCCCACAAGGGTATTTAAGGGGTAGGGAGGGTTCTGAAGCAGGCGACGGTTAGGACGAGCGTTTGTCCCCACCCGCCCACCCTCTTTTCTAGGATGGCAAGGGTGCACATTTTGCGGGAGGTGGGTTTTTTAATTAGGAATGTTGGTTGTTTTCCCTCTCAAGAGGTTCATGGGTTCTTATGCTTAGAGTTGAAGGGCCGGGGTGGGAGGGAGAGGGGGGTTTGGTTGGCAGTTTTCTTGTGACAGGCTGGGACATTAGTTGGAGAAGTTATGATGTAAAGTTTCCATTGCTGATATGGCAGGTCAGCCTGGCTGCAGGTCATAGGAGGAGGAGTTTGGTGTAGAGGGGAGTTCAAGGGTATTGAGCTTGTGGGTTTCCGGGGCATGGCCCCTTTAGATGAGGGGAGAGTGAAACGCAATGGGGTAATAGCGTGGGAAATCATGGGGCTGGTGCTGTTTGCACAAAAGGGCTACCCCGGGGGAACAGGTATTGAAGATGGAGGGGCATGGCCCCGAGGAGAAAGCGGGATGCCTTGCGAAGATGGTTAGGAGATGGTAGCGACCAAGGGATAGGTAGGGAGGAAGTGGAACAGATTTAATTATTTAATTGTTGGGGGAACTGGAAGTGTTTAATTATTAAATTGGTTTGGTTGTTAAAACATTTTGGGCCTCATTACGACCCTGGCGGAGTGGGTTTACGCCAGCGGTATTCGCGGCGGACCCTTCCGCCCTACTACGAGTTCCCGTAGCGCCATGGAGCGGTTTCCGCCTGGTTTTTCCGGGCGGAGAAATCCATGGCGCTACGGGACCTTGTTGTTAATTACGCCACCGTATTTTACGGTGGCGTAATTAACGCCTTCCCCACTCCCATTATGCCCTATGGGGCAAAAATGGGAATGGGGAAGGGTAAAATGGGGAATGGGGATTTACCGCCCCGCCAAGGTCGGAATGGGGCGGTAAATCCGCCAACCCCCATGGCGGTATCGGCAGCTTTCCGCCGTGCTCCATGGTGCATATTGCACCACGATCTCCGCCAGGGTCGTAATGAGGCCCTTTGTGTTAGTCTGTAAGGCCAGGGAGCCAGGTTAGCGGTTATTTGTGAGCTTTGGCCTGTCACATTAAAGCGACCTTTTCCACTACAAGCGAGTCTGGGTGTTTTTGTGCAGTAAGCCCAAAATTACTTTTATATTCATGCTAAGCAGTATTGGCACATTTAGAGAATGTGTGTGGTATTAGTTAGATAGGGCTAGCAAGATAGGACTTCATAGTGTCTTTTCTAAAGTGCATAGTCCCAAGTGTGCCACCAGTCCGTGCGTGCATTCATTTCACGTTGCCACCTACCTACCTGTTCAGGGATTTGCTCCCGTTAGTTCTTACATGTTGTTTACAAAACGTGCAGTGAATAATATGAATGCAAATAATCTATTGTCATATGTAAAGTGTTAGACTTGATGGACAGATAACAAGTGTGAATTTATGAATTTCTTCAATGTTATTCTTCTATTGTGCTTGTTTTATCTGTAAAATTATAAACATGTTTAATAAGTGTTTTATGGTGAATGGTGTAGAGCCATGGCCTACTTAATACATTATAAATAATTGTCTAAACATATCTGTGTGCTGTCTCTGAGGCTAATCAGAAGCCCTATAAGTGTGGCCAGGTCAAAATTAAAAAAAGAAATCTGGCTATGGAATCATTGTTCTAAGTGGTTCATTTGGGGGACTCCCCTCTGTGTATTCAGTTTACTACTCATTTGTCCCCTTTTGAGTTTTTTCCCTTGTGTGTAATACTAACACATTTTATAGCACCTGTTGTTATATAATAAAGTGTAAAAAGTCATACTATTTACAGGCGGTTTTAAATATATAACATCTAAGCAACGGTGACTCAACCTGCTGAGCTACACTGATATCCTTTCACTGTAGGGCATGTCTATGGATCCATGAATGCGCTCAAAATCACTGTGTTACCAACAGTGCAGTTCATGTACATAGCTTCAAAGTAGGCAGTATTTACTCTCCAGGCACAATGGCCCTATGCATAGATTCATTGAGGGTGTTGCCAGTGGTGGCTCTTCCACAAACAGCAAGGTGGCACCAACCCACAGCCATTCTTGCCCATTATGGTGAAGCCAGCCCAGTGCAAACTTTGAGCACTCACTCAGCTGTTTTTTGTAGCTGTGTGAGAGCTCCTATGCTGGCTTGAACAGTCAAACATTTCTGTTTGACAGTTCTGTTCCGCAGCCGCTCATGTCCAATGGGCCATGCAAAGCCGGAGCATGTTGCTTCCCCAACCTTGCATAGCCCATATGGGATGCTTGCTGGGGAACTGCATATATGGATATCCCCACACATACAAACGGAGCAGGGCCCTTCTTCATTAGCACTCCGGCTCTTGCACGCATGTGCATGAACCATGATGCGCTCGTTGCTTCCTGATTCCTGTTTGTGTTACGCAGGAGCTGGAGCACCGGAAGGAAACTTCAAGACAAGGGCACAAGGTATGTCAACTTATGTATGCATATATACTTGTGTTGTCTGTAATGAATGAGTGTATGATTATTGGTGCACGTGTGACTGTGCGATTGTGTGAGCAAGTGTGTTTGTGTTGGGCTGTCAGGATGATTTTAATGGGAGAGGGGTTTTCCACCCCCCACACCGGCTAAAATCAGCTGCCTGTTCAAGGCATTGGTAGGCCGAATGGACAGACATGGTAGATTTATTTACTAGGTATCTGTGATAGATGCCTTGTAAAAGAAAATACCATGCCTGCCATTTGGGCCCTCAGCATGTTGCATGCCACATAATCACATTGTGTGTGTGCAAGGAGTTGGGGGGCTAAAGGGCAGGCATGGCATTTTTTACTGCCATCTATGATAAAGCAAACATGATAAGTGGTATTATGTAGCTAAACTAGCATTTTAATGCAGCTAGTCTAGCCATTTCTTACTGTAGCGTGTTATTTTCTATTGGGCATCTTTAATGAAGCAATCATAAGTGTTATTATGTAGATTGACTAGCATTTTTGGTGTAGGCAGTCTAGCCATTTCAAATTCTGGTATGCCATTTCATATTAGGCATCTTTGATAAAGCAAGTATGATACATGTTATTACCTGTAGACTGGCATTTTGGTGCAGCCAGTCTAGTCATTCTTTATTGTGGTATGCCAGTTTGCATTGGACATCTTTGATAAAGCAAGCATGACTATTGTTATGATGTAGTTAGACTGCCATTTTAATGCATCCAGTGTAGCCAGTTCTTACTGTGGCATGCCATTTTCTATTGGGCATCTCTGATAAAGCAAGCATAATAAGTGTTTTCATGTAGATTGACAAGCATGTATGTGCAGCCAGTCTAGCCATTTCTTATTGTGGTATGCCATTTTGTATTGGGCATCTTTGATAAGCTACCACAAATTCTTCCATCTAAGAAAGAAAGAGATCCCCCTGCTAAGGTATTGTACCGCAACTTGTGCAAACTTACTCCGTATGCTATGCCTTCCTTCTTTGTCCCTGTAGTGAATAATCTTTCCAGCTATGATTCTTCTACCGAGTTGGCCATGGCCTACGAGGAGATGATGACTCATGCTGTTAACAGTCTTGTACCACTAAAACTAAGAACAGTGAAGTCTCAACCATCTAAAACATGGTAAACCCCAGAAGTTCAAAATATTAAATGCCAGAAAAATGTGGACTATAAAACTAGTTACACTGTGACAGTCAAGGCACATAAAAATTCCATCTGCTCTGGCAAGAAACTCATACGAAAGAAGAATTAAAGGGGCTTCTTCTAAAACTTAGGAATTCTTAAAATCGTTGAGATCTTAAGAGAGCTAGAAGAGCCCTGGTCTACCGTTTTCACAGTCTTGAAAGACATTAATTGGTGTACCAACATTCAGAACTTCATGATGCATATGATTGAGAAGATCAAGGGTGACATTGCTGTTAGGGAGAATTCTCATTTATGGCTAATTTCCCTCACATAGTGAGTCCCTCATCAGCTTTGCTGGATTTCAGGGGTTTATTTTTTCCACTTGGTAAGAGTGTGAGCCTTTTTCCCCACTCTAACATGTGTTTTGCCATGTGTATTTCTACCTGTGTGATCTTGGATTCTGGAGCCACACCACTCCATGAGCCCCACATTTGTGTGTGTTACACAGCACCTTCATTGCAGTGACACAGGGGTGTCTTTGAGACTTCCCACTGACTCCATTTTTCTGGGGCTAACTACTGTCCCCCAGAAACACTTAAAGTTGCCATTAACTTAACATAGTCACTTTTAACTATAGACCAACTACACCCCATGTTAAATGGGGTGTACTGGGTCCATCTCTCAGGAGGATAGCGTAACGGCAACATGCGCGCCTTGGAAGCAAGACGACACGAAGCAACAAAGGTTTGATCCCTGCGTCCGTGCTTAGAAGCCTCTGGGTGTTTAAGCGTGTTATAAATATGCATCTAAAACAAAAAAACAAATACGCAACTAAAAAAACACGCCTCGATGCCTGTGGGCTGTGTGAGCGCTTTAAAAATGCAAAATAACATTTTTTTTAAAAACGAGTATTGGAAAGGGTTAATTCCTACCCCTTTTTGTCTGTGCCTCTTGGCTCTTTGTTTTGCTCTCTTGACATTTAGACTTGGCTGGTGGCAGTGGTATCTACCCTAACTTTTCTACAGTGATTATACTATATAAACGTGTTACCATTATTTCTTTTTGTTAATGTCCTTCTTGTGTTTTACTTTTCGCGCCAAACCAGGTTTGCCTTCTTTGTTCGCCGACCTTTGGTGGGTTTCTGTCCAGAAGCCCTCCTTTGGCGTCTGGGTGTCTAGGTGGGCTGGATGTGTGGGAGGGATTTAGTCATCCCCTGCACAGGGTCACCTTGGAGACCCAAGTCGCACTTTGTGTCGATTGGCTGAGGTGGTTGTCCGGGCCAGACAACCCCCTGCTGAGTGATTGACAGCCAGGCTGTGTGAATGGGGGATTTTGGCATAAAAGGCAGGACTCTTGGGCTGGAAGACAGAGTCGCCACTGGAACTGCAAGGAACCGAAGAGAAGCGGAGAAGAAGACTGGTGTTGCAACTCCCGAGTCCCGGTGAAGCCCTGCTGCAGTCCTGAGCTATTTACCCTTCAACGACAGAGAAGATCCAGTCTGGAGTCTTCTTCCCTTGAGCATGGTGGGATCAACCAGCTCATCTTCCACAGCCAGAGGACCCTCTTGGTGGTCAAAATCACTGCACATAGCTGTAGTGGTCCGGATAGCCATCTGAAGAGCCTCTCCTGTTTTAAAGGAGCGCACCTTTTATTCACCGTTGCTTCGCTGCTGCTGGCTTCATCCCTGGGTAGTGCAGATCGCTCCAGACGTCCTCCTTCTTGTCTCCATGACGGAAGCTCCAGGAACCATGAGTCTGCAGGAACTACCAGGAACAACTGCTGTGGCACCAGCTTCTTCACCGAATAAGGTACTGTGTCCGACTTTGAGGAATTGGGGTGAACCCTTCTTCCTCAGCCAAAGGCTTGTCCTGTTCTTCCTTCCCTCTTATAACTTTTTCCTCCTTTCGTGACAATATCTAAGTACTCCTGGCAATCTCGAATCGTGAACTGTACTAACCGTGTGATCCTCGGCAGCAGGACCCCTGTTACACTTGACACTGGCGCAGGCCTATTGACTTTTATCTACTGGTTAGAAGGTGCCCTCTGATTCTATCTGCCTTGCCAAAAGTATTGCCTATGATTTTTATCCCCAATTTTCTTGTGTGAATTCATGTGCTAAGTGTGTTGACTACGGTTACATTTCTTCCCGTGGGTACGCTTATCTTTAGTAAGACCGAACTGTCATTACTGTCAAAGTGATTGCATATGTACTCCCGGTAACGTCTTTGTTTCCCAACACCGGTCTGTGAAATCCTAAGGTACTTACCTTGAATTGTTCTGCACAAGGGGAATTGGTTGTGTGTAGTATATTTGAAGTGTGGTTTTTATTTTACTAGAAGTGTTTTGTGAACAGATGGTGTAAAAATAAATGTACTTATATTTTTTTTACCTGAAACCTTGAGTCAGTGTTTGCTTGAGTCACAGTAATTGTGCTCCCTTTGTGTAATCTCTACTACTGCTCATTTGCTCTTGAGATAATTCTGGCTGCTCAGCCATTGCTACCACTCTTTCTGTGTAGCACGGGCTTGTACCAAAGGTGAACTTGTATTGCCACTTGTAGTCTTAATTGTGTGCAGTGGTCCCTAAGGGCACTGCACAGGATTCTGCCTAACAATTGCTAGCTATGTGGGCTCCCTAAAAGGCAACCCCCTGCAATGCACGTGTGAAAATTAGACATTCTTCCACCTCTCTTTAAGTTCTCAAAGGTAGCTACAGCTGATACTCTCGCTATCCTGACGAAGATCAAGCCAACGAACATCCAAGGCGGTGTCTGCACGGCTGCTATTGTGAAGGCCTGTGCGGTATCACTTGTTCAGCTGATTACTAAATGTGTCACTCTGTCGTTTAGGGAGAATATGTTTCCAACAGTCATCAAACAGGCATGCGTCTCGCCCCTTTTAAAAAAAAAAATAAACGTTGCCTTACTCAGATTTGGCATGTAATTATCGCCCCTTAACAAACTCCCCATTCTTATTGAAGAATTTGGACAAGGTGGATCACCAGCAAATTCAAAACTTCCTAAGCCTTGATTGCATCTTAGGACTCAAACAATATGGCTTTAGAAGCAACCACTGTACTGGACCCACCCTCCTGGATCTTAAAGCAACCATCCTGCAGCACTCTGATAAGGGCAAACCCGCTCTTTTGATGTTCTTAGACCTTACGGGGACGTTTGACCCTATGCACCTGTTACCTCTGGGTTTTGCGCGCCATACCAAATAAATAAACAAACAAACAAACCATGCTATCCTTGCTGCTAGATTGCAAGACTCGGCCACCTTCTCCAGAGAGGCATCTAGCTGGGATCTCTCATTTCTATCAACCAAAGGGCCAGAGTCTACCATGTAGATGTCATGGCCGAGGGCTATGTGTTAGTGTGTGGGGTACCACAAGGGTCTTGTGTGTCCCTGACGTTGTTTCACATCTTATGTACGCAAACTATGTGGATGACACCCATTGTCTTATTCCTCTCACTGGCAATCATGTGTCAGATCGTAAAGAACACCTTCAACCTGATTCATCGGTGGATGCTGGAAAAAAGTCGAGCTCTTAACAACCCTTAGACCGAAATCATGATTGTTGGCATAGCGCACAATTTACGTAAAATGGACGCAGCCTACTGCTTCTTTCAGGTTGCGTGGTGTGATCTGGCTAACCTACCTATAGTAAAAACCCTGGGTGTTTTAATTTATCAAAGGCTTACGATCAAAGTGCAAATCAGCAGCCTTGTTTGTTGGTCATCATGTTACGTTAAGCTGCTTGTGCAAATCAGGCCATTCCTGCACTCAGCTGATAGTGCCACCTTGGCCCGTGCAATAATAGGTTTCCGTCGTGACTATTGTTCCAGCCTTCTTCAGGGCATGGGTAAAGGTGAGCTCAACCACCTGCAGGTTGTACAGAATAATGTGGTCCGAGTGGTCACTGGCCTACGGAGATCGGATCATGTGTCAATGTCAATGTTTCCTATTCAAAAACGGAGTCTGTTCCGTACATTGTGCACCACCCAGGGAAAAGTCCTGCGTATCTGGCCAAGCAGCTGGCATGGCTTCCCGCCAGGCAAAGTCTGCCATCAAATAACTCAGGCTTACTACAAAGTCCCATAGCCAAGCTTTCTCTGGTACTAGAAGGATGTTTTTGTTTTCTTTTGTAGCAGCTCCACGTCTTTGGAATGCCTTGCCCCAGATCTGACTTCCTATAGGTTCTTGCCTGATGATTTAAATTGTGTAACCCCTGCCTTTCATGTTAATTGTCGCTTGTGCTCTATCTCTGCGCTTCTATGCCTGAAAGCCTTGTTCCAGCATGTTAGAAATATATTAAATTGATAAATTAAAAAGCATGATAAGTATTATTACATGGCTAGACTGGAATTTTTGTGCAGCCAGTCTAGTCATTCCTTAATGTGGTATGCAATTTTGTATTGGGCATCTTTGATAAAGCAAGCCTGATAAGTGTTAATTTTTTATTGTAAAACTTCAGTTTTATACAAAATTATATTAAACTTTTGTTACAATTTTCCATTTTGTCAGTAGTTCATTATACCAGTTGTTTCTTCAGTTTTTTGCATTGTGCAATGTGTCCTTTTTTTTATTCAGTTTCACGGGTTGTTCTTTCAACAACATGTCCAGATAGTTTACTACCGTGCAGACTCATTTTACATTTTGGCTCTCTAAAAGGTGTTTCCACCACCCTTCAATGCCATTGTTCAATGGGGCAAATGTTTCCAAAGGAATTTTACGCTGATTCAAGGTTTCAGTGCACTCTATTATTAAGTGTTTGCTTGTTTCAATGACAAGGTTACAGAACCTGCAGGTGCCGTACTTAATGCGTTTAGTTTCAATCTCAGGAACTGCATACAATGATGTTTTGAAGGACACCGTGTCAAGAATCTTGGTGGCACATTAAGTTTATATTCACTGGACTGTATAGTTCCTAATGACTTCAGTTTATCTCGTTTTTCCTTGTTGACAATCCAGCTTCACTGCTCAAACTTTTTTTTTGCAATTTGTGGTGTTAGCTGTGGTTGTGGTGTTAGCTGTAGTTCCGATTCTTTTATGGACACTGCTGCTAAAATGTCATTTACTTTTATATACCATTCTTTTAGTAGGGCCATTTGATTTCCACTTTTCAACTTGAAAATCTCATATGCTGGAATTGGAGGCATTAAGATCATTTTCCTCCGTGTTGTAAATGATTTCCATGTGACTTTTGAATGTAGTGAGTTCAATGATAATTCGTGCCTCAGAGCAATCAATGGAACATGTCTAAGTAAATTCAACACTCTACGCCAAAAAAGGCCCTCCAGTAAGTGCCAGGTTGATTCAGGGATATTCCACCCGGCCTCGGCACCAAATGTTATTGTTGGCACTACTTTTTGAACATAGAAAAGTAGGGCAGGTTCCAATGAGAATTTTCCGTATTCTTTCTCTATTTTTGCTCCTTGCAGTGCCAACTTCTTCATCCGTTTTTTTAGATCATCAATCCACAGTCCTTCACAAATGGAGTTGTTGTATTGAATGCCTAGATATTTTATTGAAGCTACCTTTTCTATCATTTCGCCGTTGATTTTCCATCGCAAAAGCCTGATCTTTCTTGTTTCCTTTAGGGCCGATTGCCATTATCTTCGTTTTAGCCGTGTTTATTTCGAGTTCATTGTTGGTCAAGTATTTAAACAGTTTACTTAGCTGCCGTTGCAGCCCAACTTGATTCTGATCTAATAGTACTATGTCGTTGGCATATGTTATGCTAGATATTGCCGTTTTATTCAATTTTGGAGGAAATGAGTTGTCCTCATTTAGTTGGATTGGTAGATCGGCTATGAACAATTTGAAGAGTTCGGAGGCCAGGCGGCACCCTTGTTTTACTCCTTTTTCTGTTATGATAGGCTCAGACATTTCTCCGCTGTTATTGAGCCTAACACAAATTGTTGTGTTGGTGTGAAGAGCTATTATTGGTTCGAGTAAGGTTGCGGGGCATCCCCATGCCGTTAGTTTAAGCCATAACTTGAGGCGACTTATGCCATCAAAGGCCTGTTTCATATCTATGAATGCTAGAAACAGCCGTTGAGCTGCCTTGATGGTTTCCATTTTTAAAATACTTAGTAGACAGGAATTGACATCGACTCCAACACCAGAGGTAAATCCCGTTTGTCTAGGATCAACAATTTTTGATGTATTTGTCCATTTTACGAGCTTCTTCCTCAAGAAGGATCCACAGATCTTACCTATGGTGTCTAGGTGGGCGATCGGTCGATAGTTGTTTGGATCATCCCGATCCCCCTTCTTGTAGATCGGGACCACAACGGCCTTTAACCATGATGCTGGTATTTGTTTAGTTGTCGCTATTCGATTGAATAAGGTCTCGATGAAAACTGACCACTCTAGAACGTTTTGTTTTAGCATAACGTTTGTGATTAGATCTGGCCCCGGGGCCCGCAAATTTTTTAGCTGCATTAAGGCTTCACCAATCTCATGTGCGTGTATTTTGATGTCCCAATCCATGGTTCCAGATTCTATCTTTATTAAAGGTTCCGATAGGGATTTTATTTATACATTTGTGTAATGTTTAACCCAGATGTTACTTGCTAAATCATTGGTAATTATAGGCAGAAGTGTTATTATGTAGCTAGTCTGGTATTTTGGTGCAGCAAGTCTAGCCGGTTTTTACTGTGGCATGACATTATATATTAGGCATCTTTGCAAAAGCATGATAAGTGTTATTGCATGGCTAGACTGGTATTTTGGCAAAGTCAGTCTAGCAATTCCTTATTGCGGTATGACATTTTGTATTGGGCATCTTTGATAAAGCAAGCATGATAAGTTTGTACATATTTTAATACTGTGGCATGGCATTTTTAATAGTACAGACAACTGAAGCATGTTCTTATGTGGCGATACTGTCATACATTGGCACAAGAAGCATGGATATGTTTTCTTATAGTATCATTACTGGCATTATGCGCAAAGAAAATATGAATATGTTCTTATTTTGGAATACTGGCATGTGTTGGTGAAGCCAGCATGAACATGTATGGGCACAGCCTGTGTGAAATGTTTTATACTGGCACATACTGTGCGAAAAGTCATCATGAAAATGTGTTGGGAAACGCGCCTCTACACTGTTGGTGACTTGCATCTGTTGGATTTTTCCATAGGTTACCCTACAAAACCAATTTTAAACTTTGGCTTTTTACTTATTTGTTCTAAAATTGGAGCTGCAAAATGGACCTTTTTACACCATTATTTTTTTTTAAAAAAGAATTTTGGGGATACCCCAAAAACCCCTCTTTATTGGTTTAAAATCCCTTGCTAAACTTGGTCACTCTGGCATATTTGGGTGAAATATGTATGCCCCTCCAATAAAAAAAATCACCAGCCGCCACTGATGTGTACATTCAGAAACTGAAAACTGTAGACGATTCAATGGGAGAAAAGTGAGATTCCTGTAGCCATTTCTAAAGAGCCATGGGAGCCCTCCTTCCCCTTGTGACCGCAGGTGATATTTCATGTGTTAGACAGACTGTCCTTGACTACCATTTGAAACTGGAGTATGAGTGATATCTCTTCCGTAAAACTGCGCCTTTTTGACTGGCTATTATTTAAAGCTGAGCTAGAAGCGATGTCACTTCAGCTAAATCCCACCTCTAAGCACACATTTGTTGAAGCTGTGCTGGGAGGGATGTCTCCTTAAGTTAACAGAAAGCACTGTCTTGCTGAGTGCATATGGAATGTTTGCTTTATAGGATGTTTATTAACTTGATGCAAAACTTGTATTGTCTTAAACTGAACATGCTTAATGTCACAATAGTTTTAACCAGCTTTCTAAAATATAGATATTTTAACCAGTTTGGCCTGTTGACCCTTATTTGAAGTGCCACAGCCCCCTTGTTGTATTTGTGCCCCCCGGTTTGCCCCTCCAATACTACTTTCTAGTAACGCCAATGCTTACCTGAAATGGATTATTATCAAAACAGCCAGTATACTGGAATTGGGCATGATGTGCCAACTTAGCCAAAGATATTATGAAAACTGTTCATAATGTAAATTGGTATTATTGCACTAAGTGGGCATACTGAGGGATGGCAATGATGTGCTAACTGGCCATAATGTAAACTGGTACTGATGTACTAAGTGAGCATGCTCAGGGGTGGCAATGATGTGCTAACTGGCCATAATGTAAACTGGTATTGATGTACTAGGTGGTCATGCTGAGGAATGGCAATGATGTGCTAACTGGCCATAATGTAAACTAGTATTGATGTACTAGGTGGTCATGCTGAGGGATGGCAATAATGTGCTAACTGGCCATAATGTAAACTGGTATTGATGTACTAGGTGGTCATGCTGAGGAATGCAATGATGTGCTAACTGGCCATAATGTAAACTAGTATTGATGCACTAGGTGGTCATGCTGAGGGATGGCAATGATGTGCCAACTGGCCATAATGTAAACTGTTATTGATGTACTAGGTGGTCATTCCGAGGAATGGCAATGATGTGCTAACTGGCCATAATGTAAACTAGTATTGATGTACTAGGTGGTCATGCTGAGGAGTGGCAATGATGTGCTAACTGGCCATAATGTAAACTAGTATTGATGTACTAGGTGGTCATGCTGAGGGGTGGCAATGATGTGCTAACTGGCTATAATGTAAACTGGTATTGATGTACTAAGTGGGCATGCTGAGGGATGGCAATGATGAGCTAGCTCGCCATAATGTAAACTGGTATTGATGGACTAGGTGGGCATGCTGAGGGATGGCATTGATGTGCCAGCTGGCCATAATGTAAACTGGTATTGATGTACTAGGTGGGCGTGCTGAGGGATGGCATTGATGTGTAACTGGCCATAATGTAAACTGGTATTGATGTACTAAGTGGGCATGCTGAGGGATGGCAATGATGAGCTAGCTCGCCATAATGTAAACTGGTATTGATGTACTAGGTGGGCGTGCTGAGGGATGGCAATGATGTGCCAACTGGCCATAATGTAAACTGGTATTGATGTACTAGGTGGGCGTGCTGAGGGATGGCATTGATGTGTAACTGGCCATAATGTAAACGGGTATTGATGTACTAGGTGGGCGTGCTGAGGGATGGCATTGATGTGTAACTGCCCATAATGTAAACGGGTATTGATGTACTAGGTGGGCGTGCTGGAGACTGGCAATTATATTCTTTCTATTCTCACATAAACATACGTAAGCAAACTGGGGGAATGATATGTTTTTATGAACACATTTTGCCTATAGAGTGGTACTGAAACTTCACCTTTATCCTTATCTACCCACCCCTCGACCCCTTTCGTTCTATCGTCTGTTTCAGTGTCCCAGGCAGGTCTCTTTCTGCCTCTATCTCCCTCTCACTCTCTTTGCTCCTGTGTCCTTCTTCTTTTCTCTCATGTTTACACCTTTGCGTGACACCTCTACCCAGTCTTTGTTAGCGTCACACGTTCTGCCACTTTCTCATGCTTCTCTCCTATGTGTTAGTCTAGCCACTCACTACATTTCTGTATATCTCCTCTCTCTCTCGCACTTTTTCTGTCTTTTTCACACTTTCACTCCTTTGGTTCTATCTTCTTCTCTCCATCTTTCTCTTTCTTATTCAGCGTCTGTGGGATCTTCCTCTGTCGTTCTGTTTATTTTTTTCTTTTCTTGAACCCACTTTCCTTCATTCACTTTCACCCGTTTTCTCTCCCTCTGTGTCTCTACCCGAGTCCCCCCTGTTTCTTGCTCTCTCTCTCTCTTCCCTGCGTGTTCTCTCTTTCTCTGTCGCTTTGCTTCTTTCACCGCCTCCCACTCTCTTTCTCTCACTCTCTTCACTTCGCTTCACACACATTGTGTTTTTCTCTTTCTTGCTCGCATCCTCCCTGTGTTTGAAAGTTTGCCTCATCATCCCAGCCCTCAGTGTCTCTGCTCCTCTATGTTTCCCAACTTTTCCTCGCCATCCTCCGCGGCCCCCTCCGTGGGCCCCCACTTACATCACAATTGTTGCAACACGCAAATGAATCACGAACCCATCTGTTGTTTACAAGAGTTCTGCAACCCTATATGAATCTTCAAAGAATCTCAGCGCAGACATTACAGTAGCGTCCGTGCTGGGCCCCGCGCCACGCTGCTCAAAGCGGGAGGGCTGGAGGCGGCCCCTCTCTGGATAGCTCGCCCTCTCCCTCCTCCCTCCCCCTCTCTATCTCTTTCTCTTTCTGCCCCCCCTGTCACAGTCTCTCCCTCACTCTATTTCTCCCTCCCTGCCTCCCTCTCTTTCTCTCTCCCCCACTCTCTATCTCTCTCTTTCGGCTCCAGTCTCTCTCTCTCTCTCTCTCCCTCCCTCCCTCTCTATCCCTGCATCCCTCCCTCCCTCTTTCTGCTCCCTCTCTCTCTCCCCCTCCCTTGCCCTCTCTCCCTCCCACTCTCTCTCTCCCCTCCCTCTCCCTCTCTCTCTACCTCCGCCTCCATCCTCCCTCCCTCCCTCTCACTCTGTCCCTCCTCCACCCTCCCTTTCTCTCCCCCTCACTCTCCATCTTTCTCTTTCTCTTTCTCTCTCTCCCCACTCTCTCTCTCGCCCTCCCTTCTTCCCTCTTTCTCCCTCCCACACCCCCCTCTTTTCTCTTGCCCTCTCTCTCTCCCACTCCCCCTCTCTCTCTCCATCTCTCTTGCTCTCTCTCACTCCCTCCCTGTCTCCATCTCTTTCCCTCTCCCTCACTCTCTAATCTGTTTCTTTGTCTGCCCCCCTCTCACTCTCTCTTTCCCGCTCCCTCCCCCTCTCCCTACCTCCCTTCCTGCCTCCCTCTCTTTCTCTCTCCCTCACTCTCAAGCTCGTTCTCTTTCTGCCCCTCTCTCTCTCTCCCCTCCCTCTCTCTCATTCCCTCCCTCCCTCTTTCCTCCCTCTCTCCATCTCTTTCTCTCTCCCTCACTATCCCTTTCTCTTTCTGCCCCCTCTCTCTCTCTGTATCTGCACCCCCCTCTCTCTCTCCCCTTCTCTCTCTCTTTCCCTCCCTCCCTCCTTCTCTCTTTCCCTCCCTCCCTCCTTCTCTCTTTCTCTCTCCCTCACTATCCCTCCCTTTCTCTTTCTGCCCCTTCTCTCTCTATCTCCCCCTCCTTCCCTCTTTCCCTCCCTCCCTATCTCCCTCTCTTTCTCTCTCCCTCACTATCTCTTTCTACCCCTCTATCTCTATCTCACCGCCTCTCTCTCTCCCACCCTCCCTCTCTCTCTCCCTCTCTTTCTCTCTCCCTCACTCTCTATCTCATTCTCTTTATGCCCCCTCTCTCTTTCTCTTTCCCTCCCACCCCTCTCTCTCATCCCTCTTCCTCCCTCTCTGCCCCCCCTCTTTGTCTCTCCCACACTCTCTATCTCCCTCTCCCTCCCTCCCTCTCTCCCTCCTTCCCTGCCTCCATCTCTTTCCCTCTCCCTCACTCTCTATCTGTTTCTTTGTCTGCCCCCCTCTCACTCTCTCTTTCCAGCTCCCTCCCCCTCTCCCTACCTCCCTTCCTGCCTCCCTCTCTTTCTCTCTCCCTCACTCTCAAGCTCGTTCTCTTTCTGCCCATCTCTCTCTCTCCCCCTCCCTCTCTCTCATTCCCTCCCTCTTTCCCTCCCTCTCTCCATCTCTTTCTCTCTCCCTCACTATCCCTTTCTCTTTCTGCCCCCTCTCTCTCTCTGTATCTGCACCCCCCTCTCTCTCTCCCCTTCTCTCTCTCTTTCCCTCCCTCCCTCCTTCTCTCTTTCCCTTCCTCCCTGTCTCCCTCTCTTTCTCTCTCCCTCACTATCCCTCCCTTTCTCTTTCTGCCCCTTCTCTCTCTATCTCCCCCTCCTTCCCTCTTTCCCTCCCTCCCTATCTCCCTCTCTTTCTCTCTCCCTCACTATCTCTTTCTACCCCTCTATCTCTATCTCACCGCCTCTCTCTCTCTCCCACCCTCCCTCTCTCTCTCCCTCTCTTTCTCTCTCCCTCACTCTCTATCTCATTCTCTTTATGCCCCCTCTCTCTTTCTCTTTCCCTCCCACCCCCTCTCTCTCATCCCTCTTCCTCCCTCTCTGCCCCCCCTCTTTGTCTCTCCCACACTCTCTATCTCCCTCTCCCTCCCTCCCTCTCTCCCTCCTTCCCTGCCTTCATCTCTTTCTCTCTCCCTCACTCTCTATCTACTTCTCTTTCATCCCCTCCCTCTCACTCTCATCTACATGTATGGGTTTGCACAGGTCTGTCCTGGACTGGATCTCCTACTTTCTGATTTATCGTACAGTTTGATCAGTTCAGATCAACAAGGTCTACCTTCCATCCCATGCAGTGAGGTGTCCCCCAGGGCTCGTTCCTAGCTCCCACGTTATTCAATATCTACATGTACCTGCTGGGAGACCTGATGACCATAATACGTCGCTGTGCTTACCAGTTTTTTAGCAACACACAGATCTAACTTGTCGGCAAGCAAGATACCAACCCGAGGGACTGTTTTGGTGCCATTGAGGACTGGATGTCTTATTTTTCACTTAAACTCAATGCATCGAAGATCACATTTCTTTTGGCTTCCTTTCACTCTTCCTCCTGTGTACTTCTTCCAGAGTGGCCGGTTCCATTAACCTCTTTCGTCATCTTTACCTCCCTGGTGACTTCTGTTAAGTCAAGTCTCTTGGTTTCGCTCTTGATTCTAAAGTTAACTTAAATTACACGCCTATTTTTTTCAGACATTCCTTCAAAATATGAAGCCCTTTATTTCTCCCTCAGACTTCACTTAGCCGCCCTCGCTGTAGTTATTTTTTTCTTGTGGACAGTGGCACTGTTGTCTTTGTGGGCTCCCCTGCTGCATCCTTGGCCGCTCTAAAGTCGGTTCTCCGTGCAGCCGTCTGCCTTATTTCGGGCATGCGTAGGTTTGGCCACACAAGCCCCATATTAATCATTCATCATTGGCTCCTGCTCCACTAGCGGTATTCAAACTGTGGGGCACAAACCCCGGGGGCCGCGGCGTAATGTCCAGGGGGTTGCAGAATCTGTACTTGAGATTCTAGACTAAAAACAATCTGGTCTTCAGCTTGCAATGAATACCGTGTGCAATAGTACCATTTATCTGCATATGGCTATCATTACACTACATTTCTTTCTGTCTAGATTCTACCGGGTGGCATGAACGCTTTTAGCCGGGATACCGCCCAACTCGTGATGAGGCCCATAGTTTAATGACCACAACATACAGTACTGTAGTTCTCTACACTATTGGCCATTGGATCTAGCATGTTCTGTTAAACTATGACATAGTTAAGTGAGTTACGATTTGAGGAGCACCATAAAATCAGGGCAATCGCTGAGCAAGCTAAGGGAATTGCATGCGTAACATGTCTTTCTAAAGGATACCCACTTTCATATGCTTGATCAAACATTTTTAAATTCTGGGGCTGACATTTTTTCAAAGCTTTAAAAAAAAAATGTAAATCTGCTTTAATAATTTTTTTTGTCACAAAAAATGCCAAACAAAACAGCTTTGACAAAACCACTGTTGGCTCTTTTATAACTATTAGTTTGCCAACCACTGCCAACCACTGGCATGCATATGCTCAGGTACTCGCACGATTTGCCAGCTGTCGCCATCTTATGGACAGACACTACTGTGAAGGTAGTGCCTGCAAAGGCCTATCTCCTTTCCACACCAAAAACCAACACTGTGGGCTTTATCACTACGTGTTTAATCATGTCAGCTTAGGTTTGTAAAGGCTGCATCTTAGCGCATTGTATAGAAAAGAGAGAGACATGTATTGAATTATTCATTCAGCTCAAATATCAGGAGTTTTATATTGTACCTTGATGTCGTCGGCAGCCACTTCGGAATGTTGTTTGATATATAGGTGAATGATAAGGAGCCGTATGGTGCCAGGCGTTCGTTTCTTAGCACAGGGTACTTGCTCTCTAGGTGTCATATATTGACAATAGGTTTAGTGGGGCTTTTTCCATTGGAAATCAGGGAGAACTGTTGATCACAATTAGGTGCAACTTTAATTTCTGCAACAGAGATTTCAAAGGGGAAACCTGCTCAGGCACCCCACTATTCATTAGGTGGCTTTAACTGAAAACAAATGATGTCAAGTCACACCAGAGAGGACACCTCCACTGGGGGGACTGAGACAAGTGTGCCTTGTGCCAGACAGGACACCATGACGGCAATGCTCGAGGGTGACACCAACGACATGACTGCAATCCGTTTCACTCACACAGGGCACCAGCATGCAAAATTGAAAGGTGGCAATGGATGCAGGACTAAAACAAGTGCCCCTCAACACAGGGGAGGGGCCCACAGATGCCTCAGCCAGACCATGACATGGGCAATAAATCACTGAATAGCGATCATCACTGAAGGATTGAACAAGCTGCCATCACACCAGCACTGCAATACTAAAAGGCGACTCACACAGCAGGATGAAAACAAGCAGCTCAACCAGGACAAATCACCTGTATTAAAATATTGAAATGCGTCCTTCAGCGCAAGAATGATGCAAGTCCACCTCACACAGGACACCACTACTGCAATACGGAAAGGCAATCCTCGGTGGGACTGACACAAGTGCAACCTATACATAACAACTACTGCAACATTACAAATGCAAGTGCCATCAAATCAGAGAGGAATGCTACCACTGCAATGCATAATAGTGCTGATGGCAGTGGGTGAGATGTGAAATGGAGCCCCTCACTCAGGACAGGGCACCATCACTAAAATGTTGAACTACCTCCGTCATTTCAAGAGTGAGGCAGGCGAGTATGCCTGACACAGGAAACACATGTGTATTAGCCCTACAGTGAAGGTACCCTTTTATGTATTGAAATGGTAGTGACCGGTCTAATGCTAGGTGCTTGACAGCCCAACTGTGAGTGCGCAGATACTGAGAGAGGACGTCATTGCAGGTCCAAAACAAGTGAGCCTAAATAAGGAAACATCCACCCTGACACCTACAAAGAGATGTGTAAACACGCTGCAACTTCTTTCCTTCTACCGCCTCACATGGTGACCCTTGCTCTTGAAAGACTTGTTAATAAGCTGTGCAGTTTAGAGATGGGACATAAGAGTGGTAAACAGGATTAATTTAAAAAGTCTGGTCTAAAATGCAGCATTTTAACCCATTATTTTAACAAATTTCCCAGGAGAAGAACCCCTGAACACTCCTTGATCGGTTCAGGATCCTTCACTAGGCTTGGTCGCAAT
Organism: Ambystoma mexicanum; assembly: GCA_002915635.3. Classification (NCBI taxonomy): domain Eukaryota; kingdom Metazoa; phylum Chordata; class Amphibia; order Caudata; family Ambystomatidae; genus Ambystoma; species Ambystoma mexicanum. Next base: position 1,033,891,313 of record CM030325.1, read on the forward strand.
GACATATCTGCGGGAAATATTTATGCCCCTCCACCTAAAAAATTCAGCAGCTGTCACTGGCCCTAGGACTGTGCTGGGAGAAGAGTGGGGGGAGCCCATGGACTGTGGTGGGAGCAGGATGGGGGAGCCATGGGATAGTGGTGGGAGCTGGGTGGGGGGAGCCCTGGGGCTTTGGTGGGAGCAGGATGGGGGAGCCACGGGATAGTGTTTGGAGTAGGATGGGGGAGCCCAGGGCCGTGGTGGGAGCAGGATGGGGGGAGCCATGGGATAGTGGTGGGAGGAGGATGGGGAGAGCTCAGGGACGGTGGTGGGAGCACAGTGAGGAGAGCTCAGGGTCTGTGGTGGGATGGGGGAGCCCAGGGACTGTGATGGGAGCAGATGGGGGAACCAAGGGACTATACTGGGAGCAGGGTGCAGTGACGGCACGAGATAATACATACCCATTTGGACTTACTGTCCATTTGTCATTTTTGGGGGTGGTCCCAGCCTACCCACATTTTGCACACGGGGGCCCAGGCCAAACATATGTAAAGACCACTGCTGAGTCTAGAGCATTGTTCAAGATATACTGAATTAACTATGGTCTAGTCGTGTTAGGCCGGCCAGTTTATCTAGCACACAAGATGGCCCTCAGTGATGGATACAGATCTGCTAGAAGTACAGCTCTTCTACACCGGGACATTTCATGATTCAAGCATTCTCATCTGCCCACCCCATCTTTTTCCTCTAATGTCCTCCGGTGTGAGGAATTCAGCCATCCGTATGGTTGGTGTGTGCTCACCTGAGCTTTTTTTAAATGTTTAATTTAATGGAATGATGGCAGACTACCTCAGGAAAATGTGTGTTGGGTTAATCCACACACATTTTCCTATGCTCACACCACAACCTATGCTCACACCACAACAAATGCATAGACCGGTGTACACTGTGTAGACACAGTCTACAGGCACAGTCCGCCCTGCCATATTTAGTTGGAATATGATAGGCAGTACACTATGTCCTCTCCAGGAAGGGGGAGGACCTAGCTTCCCACTGCCTGTCCAACCTAATTAAGCAACAAAGGTTCCATCGATCCGACCTACTCTTTTGTTAGGCCCTGCATCTGGTGGAAGTGATTAACATACAGATAGAGTGTACTTCAAACAAGCCCACATCTTGCCTGGCTGCAGAGGCTAACCAAGGAGACAGGAAAACCCAACAACATTTCATCTGTAGCTGTGTGTGGCAACTTGAAGTTAGCTCCCGCCCCCAGTACCATTGATAGTGAATGTTCATGTCTGGGACTGTGTGTTTACAGTAGGCCTGCCCGGTAGGGAGACCCCATTAATCAGGTATGAGAATGTGGTTTGAAGGAGCCAGAGAGTCTGGTCTCACTGCAGCTTCAAGAGAGACCTGCCACTTTAATCAGGAACCACAGAGAGATCCATTAACCAAAGAGACTCTTTGATCAACAACAGACAGGATAATGGGTGGGACCTCGTATCACGTTTTCACCCCTTTATGTTTCCTTTTGCAAAGCACTCTGGTGTTGACATCATGCATACAGGAGATTGTTGGTAGGGACCCCAGGATTGATTCATTAAGGTAGACTTAGCTTACACCAGGCTAAACTCCTCTTTTGGCAGAACATCTGAAGACTTTGCAGGGACCAGCAAGAAGAACTCATCATTTGACCCTGGATGAAGATACAATCTGCCTTATACCTTCTGCCAGTGAAAAAGGGATAAAGACCACATAGGACCCTCCAGCAGCTCCAGAACCAGTACCCAGCCAGCACACAGCGTGCCCTGTTAGGCTCTGCAGCAAGCTTCCTAGGTGGGAAGCGCCTGAAGGTCTCTGAACCTACAACCAAAGACAAGGCAGCTGCCTGCAACACACTCCTGAGCTTGGAGCCGTCCACCTTAAAGGATGACACAAGCCCATTGCAGAAGATGGGAGAAGTGCCTCGACGAGCATCTACCGACGTCTGCCTTACATGACATTTTCAAGCCAGTCCAGTTCCTAGAGCTGAAACCCACTGCAACAATGACCATGATTATGCTGCAGTCACTTAAGGACATCCGAGACAACTCGACCAGTTCTTTGAACCGCCGATCAACACTGAGACACTGATTCCTGACCCTGAGCCGCCATGTAGGCCAGCCTGCAGCTGTTCATCCAGCTTCACTCGCTGAACAATCTTGCTGCCTGAAACCCGCAACTGACTCCCATCTTGAACTCTGTCACAGAAGCCTGTATAGCACTTTGATGAAGCTAACTCGACCATGTTGGGCACTAAGCACATCGACAGCACAAGGTACATTGTGGTTTTGTCCCCCTGGCCAATCCCAGAAGCCCCCTAGAGACATATTAAGACCCATTGCTCCCTTTGTGCTGAAGCCAAGAAACCGTAAACTGTTGTCATTATTAACCATACTGACTACCCTCCTGTCATTATCCAGACGGCATCCCTTTTTCCTCTTTTAAGCTGTCTGTTCTCTGCATTCCTTTACAGGGTGGGTTGTATTTCATAGTGTTGCTAGAACTGTCTGTCGTGTTATAAATAAAGTAGATATTTTTGATACGACATTGACTGGACAGTCTCTTTTATCATTGTGTAATAACTGTATTTTTGCTGTGTTGCAAATAACCAACGATCCACAACCTTTCAGAGATAAGCCTGCCATTCTGTTCACGTTACCAAAATTGGACAATGAAGTTTATAATTTGATTGTTGTTCCAATCTCTTCTGATCTCTTTAGTGAACTAGAGGTGTGGGACTGATTGATGGTTTACCTCTGGACCACTGTTTCCCCGGACGTCGATTTGTCACATTGGTGGTAAGGTGGGATATAGTTGGAGCCTTGTGTATAGCTAAGTCACCCAATGATAAAAGTACTGTTGCAGGCAACGTTTAGACACTGCTAGGTATTGTGTAATAATCATGGATCTTGACATAGAGACTGTGAAAGGCATGAGTAAGTAAGTTCGGCATATCCTATGTCAAGAGAGGGGACTTCCCCACAGCACTAAGGTTAATAAACCTGAGCTACTGACCAGCCTACAAGCTTGGGTATACGTAAGGGCGCTTGGGGAGAAGACCCCAGGGTACGGGCTCGGCGCTGAGTACCGGTATGAAGTAGACCTTCCGGGAGGGGTAGTAGAAGACGATGAGGAAGACAGCATGAGCAGTGTTTCTTGCCAACCATGTCTCTGGGGCAACTGTGGTTTCCCAACACTCCCGAGTGTCGGTGAGATCATGGGCCAGTGCGGCATCCAGCAGGTCCCAGGCCTCAGCACAGCCGATAAGTGGCGCAGTAATTGTTCCGGTGGTATACAATGTAGCAGCTAGAAAGCTCCTGCTGGAGGAGAGGAGACTAGCGCTAGAGGAACAGAAAGACTGGAACAAGGTCACGATAGAGCCGCGCAAGCTGGTGCTCAAAGAGAAGAAGAAGGCCAACAGATTAATCTCTAGCGAAAGCAGCCATAGTGGATCGGAACAGGGTGCCAGGAATAAACCCCAGCACCACGTCCCAAAGATTTAGTGCAGGCTTATGACCTAATCACATTTGATCGAATTCATTTGACCTTTTGTTCGGTCTGAAATGCAAGGGAAGACCCTACCTGCCCTCCCCTCGCCCTCGCCCCACTTCCCCTCAACCTAATCTATACCCTTACCCACCCCCATATATATAATTAATTAAATTAGACCCAAAAAAGATCGAGAAAATTCTATCAAATGTTTTAGGTGAAATGTTTTTACGTCAATTATGCTAATACCTGAAAACTCCTCTCAATACATTGTAACTCCCTCAGTTCGAGTGCCATAAACATTGTACGTATGTATGCCACTGTGTGTATGCGCGCGTGTGTGTGTGCCTGGCTGCTTTATATAACCAATAAACACAACCACTGGCATTGATTCAAAGGGGGCCGAGAATAGAATGATGTCCCCTGCCTCGTGGCTGGAATGTAGTGGTCACGCTTATTGTCTAAGCAAAGGCTCCATTGATGTAGGAAGGAGCAGTTGAGAGGGCCCTCACTGTATAACAAGAGGTACAAGATATTGTTAGGACCTATGGCAGGACATTTAGTTATGCCACACCCACTGTGTTGGCACTTCAGTCTTGACACATTGCTGAGAAAAATGTTGCAGGGAGTTTGCCAACACGGTCAGATTGGCGACCTAAAGGGGGTGGTGGCTTAAATCTCACCAGTCATGTATTCCCATGTGGGCATCTTTCCAAGCTGGATGCCACAAAACATGCAGTAGTTTGGATCTCACGTTTATAACACCCCAAAAAAGAGACAGTGCTAAGAATTGTGCCTGGACCCCAGGACAATGGCCTGTCAACCCCCAGACTCCGAAGAGGAGGATTTTGGGGCAGTCACCCATATGCATCGTTTGACTTATAGATCCTTGGGTGCAGGGGGACCATACAAAAGGCATACAGAATATGTATTGCAAATATGATTTGGGGTCAAAAGCAAAAACATTCATGTAAAATGTGCTTTTACATTACATTAATCTCTATATACAGCCAGTATGTCTTACGGACTGTCATTCTGTTCAATGGACTGCATTGCTTTCAATGGGTGGCGTTTTCCAGTGCACCAGCTCTGCTGCTCAGCCCATCCTTCACATCTTGTTTGCCAGACTTTTCAGTTGTGATAGTTGGCAAATGTTACTTATTTCCTACTCTCCCTATCCTGTGACGTAGGACGGTTCCAGTACACACCCCTCCTCAGGAAGAGAAACACCACCTGTGCCTAATTACAGGATGTCAGTTACACCCCTTCTGGAACCTGCATTTATTTATTTAATTTATGGACAATGAAGTGTTGATGAATTTCTCTAGTTGTTCATTTGTGTCCTTTTAATATTAGAGTTGATGTTTTAATACCCATCCTTCAGTTGTCACTTTATTATGTATATATCAGCTGTTGCTGCCTCTTTCTAGTCAGGGTGACTGCCACGGTAGCCCCCTGCCACCGCATCCACTTGCTGTGACCCCCAGGGCTATTTTTACCCGTCAGCACCCGAGCTTGGGCTGCTTGAGATCTTCTGGCGAGATTCTGCACCAGCCTGTGTGCTGCTGTCAGGCCTGCCTGAGGCCTGCCCCACTGATGCTGGATGCCTGCCACCTGGCCGGCCCAGAGTGCTTCTGTGTGCTAGTTTGCTGCCACTGTAGGGATCCGCGCAGGTGCTGTGGTCCCTAACTTTGTGTGATCACCCTGCTCCATAGGGGAGTATTCTTAGCCTCCAGTTAGCTATGCTTGGGAGGATCCGCCAGGCCCTGGGCATACCCCACTCCTTTGCCACCCTACCTGGGTTCTCTACTGTCTGGCCTGGTCTTGCCCCTACAGATCCCCCTTCTTTCCCTCTTCACCTGCCCTTACTATGCCTCTGCTATGATGTATGTGCTTTGCTCAAGCCTGGTGCAGCAACCTCTGTCTGTTAATAGGTGTTGTTGCTCATACTTTTACATAGACCCCCCATTGGGTGATTCATTCCTGTGGTTCAGTTCTGGTGCTGTACCTCTAATCACCACTAGATGTCGCTCATTTACTTGTATTGAGTCCTGCCCATTGTTTCTGTAGTGCTGTGTGGTGCTGGTTTGGATATTTTACACCATTTGCTTTGGCTTTGGAACTGTTTAGTCTTCATGTAAGCAATGTGTTGCCCTTTTTCCAGTGGGAAATATAGACCAAATAAGCTTACTTTCTCCATAAAAGGGTGTGCTTGAAGATAGCTTACCTAGAAAAATAGCTCTCAATGTGCGTTCTCTGCTCCTGCACAGGATCGTGGGTGAGTTGGGTCCCAGTGATTTGGGGTCTGAGGGGGGAGGCCTGGACAGGAGTCCTGCTGGTTGTAAATCAAGTGTCATGTTGGTGGAAACCCCTGTCTGGCCCTGAAAAATTGACTTTGGGCTTACAATTCCCATAGGTTTGTCAGTGCCCTGTATCCCAAGGCCTGCTGCGCGTCTGTGGGTTTTCCAAATCTTTGGGCGAGGGCTTGCAGGCTAGTTCTAGCCTTGTTTGGAGGCAGCAGCTGCACGAGCTACGTGGGTTGGGAAAACATAGAGAACCTGTGTTCATTTCCAATCATGCCTGTAAAAACATTCCAAGTCGAAGAAAGAAAGCGAAGAGATGTTCACCCTGTTCATGGCTGCATGGTTTAAAGAACAACAAAAAAAAACGAGCGTTCATTTTTGTTGATGTAAAACACACGTTGCAAATTAAGGTAAAAGTGAGAAAACCACTTACTGTTTCGTAGCCTTGTAGTGCACATAACTGCAGACCAGTTCTCCCTATTCCATTGTTGTTTTCTGTGCAGGTACAGGCAAATCTGTCACTGAGGTTGTGCTAATTTCTTCTTATAGAGTCGGGTTTGTTCTTTCTGGAGTCCCGGTATTCTGAGCATTGCGGCCGTGCTCTGCCAGTCAGTATTTGCTTCCCCATTCCCTCTCTGTCTGTGCCAGGCTGGACTTGCCCTATCGTGTCAATAAAGGAGATAGGAGACCTAAGTAACCCATATATCACCTCCCCCACCTGTAAGATTTTGGAGGCACGCCCTCATCATTGTCCCCGATGAATCCGACTATGCCACTTTACCTCCTGAACGAGAACCAGAGATCAAATGCCCACCCTTGCCAAAGAGCCATGACTGAAGGGAAGAATGCCTACCAGAGTTGGTGGAGCCAACATCCTGACCCCTGAGGGGGCAGTTAAAAGCTCGGCCTGCTACTCGGAATTCCTGCCTGCAGCCCGAAGCTCTGTTTGACGTGGATTTTCAGAAGACCTGGGAAGAATCCGGGGTCAAGCCACGGCATGTTTGACGAGCAGATACCTGGGCACAGGAGGGGTGAATTCCAAGTGTGAGTGCCGCACATTTAGTGCCAGGAGACTGAGGTATTCAGCGCGGCATGAGACAGATCTGCGATTGAAAGGAAAATGTGTCTCTGATTGACACATTCCAGGATGCCAAGCAGATCACTCATGTGAGCTAAAATAAGATGTGTGCTTCTTACTAAGTTGTGCAGAAGATGTGTGTCTTAGAACAGTGAGCACCCAGAGGCCCCAGTATTGTTATGCATTGTCAGAACTTTGAGACAGCAGCATCTCAAGCTGAAGTTTTGCCACGCTTATTGCTAATTCTTTGGCAGGGGAAGATGTGTATTTACAGCAATTTAACAGGACAGACCTCCTAGGCGGGCCATGCTGAATTGTGCTTTCAATGTGTACCTTGCACCCAACACTAATGTAGACACGGCACGGCGGTTCAGAGGCTGTCATGCCTTCCCTCCCTTTCTAAGTCCTTTCTGTGCATAATAAGAGTCATAAATAAGCACCTGGCTGCGGTTCCCGAGTATATGTATATCCAGCCCTATGAGTTTATGCGGGAAGGAGAAGCCGGGCTCGACATTGGGACTGGATAAGCAGGAGCTTAAAAACAGCTCCTTGGTATCCAACATTAACCAGTGACCAGGAGGTACCACTGCGGAACAAGGAGCTAGTACATTGCATTCCACAAATCTAACTTCTGCATAAGAGACAAACATATCATTGTGTCCATAATTCATGACTGCTTATGTTTTAAATGCCAAATAGATGTGTCGTAAGGTGTATTTATAGATTGTAAATTCACTTAGTTGTGTTTGTTTGGCATTTGTTGGCCTGGGGAGCCAAAAGTAGCTCCGGAGGCTGTTGGTGGCCACCTAAGCAAGCTCTTCGAGGCTACAAGTAGGAGCTGAATGGCTCCCAGCTCCCCTCTGTTTCGAGCCCTGGAGAAGGCTAGTGGTCGTTATTATCAGCGTGCAGTGACTTCTTTTCCCTGGTTACACCACCAGCGGACACTGTGTACTGAGGTCTTCCGTTTTATATATGTTCAAACTATGTATTAGTGATTACAGAGAGAGGCGTGAACAGTGCAGCATATGCAACTTACAGCTGCCCGAATCCAAGTCAGGCGAGCTCGGAAATATGAATGGTTTGGCGTGGGAGCAAGCCTGATTTGCATATGGTCCGCCCCCTTTCTGTAATGGCTAGGCAGGCAAAGTACGGTCATCTGGAGGGTTGCCCCGAGAAATTGCCAGAGGTTTAAGATTAATTCTAAAACTTCCAGCCATCACCTCTTTGTTTTGCTTTGTCACCCTGAGTGGGACGGGTATCCCCAGGCATGGGTCCTAGTGCCTGCTGGGCCTAGAGATGGAAGCTACTCCTCACTGATGATACACAATGAGGCGGAAACATGTCTGAGGATGCTTGTGGTCTCGTGCAAAAGGGAATTGGCCATGCAGTTGCCACAGGACTTGCCATTTGGGGTGGGACCAAGCCTGATTTGCATATGGTCTTTCCCCTTTTGCAATGGCTTGGCAGGTGAAGATCGATAGTCTGAAGGGTTGCCCAGAGTGATGCCAGAGGTTAAAATTAATTCTAAAACCTCCAGCCATCACCTCTTTGTTTTGCTTTGTCACCCCGAGTGGGACGGGTATGCCCAGACGTCGGTCCTGTGCCTGCTGGGCCTAGAGACGCAAGCTACTCCTCACTGATGATACACAACAAGGCCGAAACATGTCTGAGGATGCTTGTGGTCTCGTGCAAAAGGGAATTGACCATGCAGTTGCCACAGGACTGGCCATTTGGGGGTGGGACAAAGCCTGATTTGCATATGGACTTTCCTCTTTTGTAATGGCTTGGCAGGTGATGAACGATAGTCTGAAGGGTTGCCCAGAGTGATGCCAGAGGTTAAAATTAATTCTAAGCCTTCCAGCCATCAACTCTTTCGTTTTGCTGGATTGGATTATGACAACTAACTCCCGAAGTGGTGCAACCAATACAGAATCAGGGAGCACCAAGAACTACAGGAAGAAGAGCATGGAGGCACATGCAGAAGAAAGAGGGTGGGTCCCAAGTAAGATGGGCATTTGGAAGGGGCTAAGGCAATGAACTAGAAAGAAGAGGGCCATAGTATGCCAAGCAGCGATCACCAAAGTCTTTCAGTGCAGGATCTAACTACACAACATTCAATGTCAGAGTGCCCCCCCTAGTGTTCATGGACATCTCTATCACACCACTGAAGATCCAGGCTTTCATTGGCTGGGGTAGACTCCGCAGGGCGCATATAAAACTGGAAGGCTGCCTGTGGATGTTGCTCTCCAGGGGGAGGCTGACTCTTTTAGTCACTTTCCCCCAGAACTCATGAGTTTTGGGGGGAAGCCAGATCAGGTGGCGGGTTGTTCCTCTGGACCTCAGAGGTCTTATGGTGGGCACTGAGAACTGTAACCGATTGTTTTTGATAAACGTTTCTCTTTTTTGTCGTCCATCTAACATGCAAGCACCGCCTCTCTGTGCGTCTCCAACTGCTCTTCCAACCAGTGGTGAATGTGTATTCTTCCAGCTGATTTCCACAGACATCCCTGATCTTTTATATCTTACATGAGTGAATTATACTCAAAATATAGCAACAGTTGTCCGCACGTCACAGTTGTTTTGTTGGGAATGGCAACCAGTCAAGGGGAACAATCCATAAAATCCTTGGAGTGTCCAGGAGAGGGCCATTGCACTTGAGAATTCTCATAAAGGATGGGCTGGAAGGAGGTCAGGAGGCAGCAGCAGGGGCTGCAAAACAAAGTGATTTCGGAGGTTGCTCTCAGTCTTCTTGGTTATTAAATTCTCTCTTTCTCTCCTACGAGCGACGGAAAACAAATGCACGACAGATGTTGCCATAAATCAGACTGGTGCTGGCCTTTAACATATCGGTTCTTGGAAATACCCGCGGACTTCCCAACGTTGAACATATTTCTGACTCCCCCACTCGTCGACAGAATCCCAATGCAACCGTTGTGCAACGTTGTACATAATATCTTCCTGCATTCTGGCCACCGTGCTCCCCGCATGGAGGAGCACTCCTGATGAGAACTCATGACTGGTCCGTATGAGTCCATTTGGCCCATCTCATCTTGAAGGCTTGGGCACCACAGCTTCCAGGACCTGATCGTAGAACTTGAAGATCATAGGACAGAAAGGCAGGTGGCAGCCTTCCTTCAGCAACGTCCTTCTGGTCCTGGGGATGGTGGCCAGAAGGCTCCTTCTCCAAGACCAGGGAAAGAGCCCACCGCCCAGAAAGGCCTGAGGAAGCAGGGGAGCTTCTGTGTTATAGAGCGCTGTATGTCTTGAAAAGGGCGCTCTCCAAAGGTGGTTAAAATGGGTGACAGTGAAATTGGCGTACGATAGGAGCACTCGGTCTTGTGGTCGGTGCATCTTCAAGCTTATCTCAGAAATTAATGTTCAGTACCCTTAAACGTAGTGTCTCAGAGGGTTTTCCGCGTGCCAGAATGACAGACAAGCGTAACGGGACTCTTTGACGGGCGTGCTCTAATGGGACCATTACAAATTCGTTTCTACACATTGAAAATTGCACGCAAGGAGTGGCCTAACTGTTCACAAAATCACTATCTTTAAGTAGAAGTTGTTCACAACAGAACCTACTCTTTTGATAAAGCAACATGGGATGACATGATGGTGCAGTGAGACATGACATTCCCGTGACTAAACTGGATAAATGTTAGGATCTTGGTGATCCTTTCACAGGTGACTAGTGTGCGAGGCGGTTCCGTGGTCTATCAAAGAATTACATTACTTCGATGTAATGCACTATGATAGTATAGAAAAAAAAGTGTGGGGTGAGACCTCCCCCGTGCCCCCTTCCCTTTTACTACCACCCCCACCTTAACCCCCTCTACACACCCCTTTTACACCATATAAATTCAAAGTATTTTCGAAGTAATATCCACAAAGTAAATTACATCAACAGAAACATCGGGATACAGTACGAAACATATGTCAGCTGACGGTTTGTATCCAAGCTACTGTCTATGATGACATAGTCTTATTTAGAAAAATCTCTTGGCATTTCTATAAATAATGTTTTTTCTAGTCCATTCAATAACGAACATACTCAGTACACATTTAGCACAATATCTACATTTGGATACAACTTTTGGATTATATTTCTGATATATGATTAAACATTGTTCTAGAATTGTGCATTTACATTTTTCCCACGGGCACTGTTGTTTTCAGTATATGCTTTTTAATTCCTGAGTTTCTTGTGGGCTACAGGATACCTGCCTTTCTTTTTACATTTTTTTTTACAATTGATTTTAAAGTGTTTAGCTCATTTGGAACTTTTCACATATCATTCCTTAAGACAAAATAAAAACCATATAAAATATTCAAAACTGAAACAACATTAATAATACACACATATCTTCCAGGAAAATAACAAGCAACAGAATACACCAACACATACTTGCACTCAAGGAGATTCTAAAGTCAGAGATGTTTCTACTATTGCCCAGGTTTGATATGATGTAATCTGCAAATGTAACAAGCCAGAGTTCATACCATGAAACCAGAAACGTGTTCTCTTGATTTCATTATCGATGCAGACACATTTTCCCAAGTTGGACACATACACGTTTCCTCATTTTGGACACCTAGTCATTACATGTCTAGGAGTCTCGGGAATCTGTGGGAATGCACACTTTGATGGCTATCAACTAGATTGAACGGACCAGCAACTGGTTGGTACAGAGTTAATCTTCTGACTTTTGAATCAGGGTATTCCAACAAATAGTTTTGAGTTTATAAGAATGACTAAAAGAGTCTCCCCACCACTGAGTACGAATTCAAGTTTTTAAGGTGAGAGAAGTTGAGGTTCAAATCCTAAAGTAGAATTTTGTTGCTGAAAGACCTTTTGAGCTTATAATAGTCCTACTTTTCCTCACTAGTACACGCCCGAGGTGACCAATTAATAGTTCGAAACACTGCTTCCTTTACCGAAACAAAATGTGCACCCTTCATTTTAACTTAATTTCCCTGATAACCTACACGGTAGTCAGGACAGGTCCAAAGGGAAAAGAACTGCGATTTTAAGTATAGGTCACCTCTATGCTTCAAGGCCATTGTCTTAAGTGATGTCAAACCCAACTCCAATCTTAGTACCTGCATAGATATCGACCAGGGGAACTTGAGTATTGCTTCTAGAAGCGACTCTCCAGCACATTTAACCAATCATAAATAGGGGAGGACTAAGGCTTCCAGTCCGTAAAGTATAGCCGGACAGAAACACTGCATATACAGCTTTCCGATACCGGCCCAGCTGTATCCGGACGTCTGTCCGTCAAAGTTGAAAAGTGGGCTAGTCAGCTGCCCCGCTCTCCTAGATTTTATGCAGAGCGATTCGCTATAACGGCCCGTTAAGCCTAGTTCTATTCCCAGGGACCTATAACTAGGAACACACTCGATGACTGGATGGTCCAAAACAGCGGCAGCTTTGTAATCTTCTGAGAATTATGGCATACGTGCCCAGAGCTTCCAGAGAACTGAGCAAGCCTGTGAAAGAGTGGTCCAATATGACCAGGTCATCGCGTATATTACAGATGACCCAAGTCCTCCCCCCTCTGGGGAATTAAATTTGATGTCATTTCTTTCTGTGCGGAAAATTATTTTTACTTCGCGTTTTTCATCTTCCGATTTCTTTGGTTTTTCAATGTAATGACGTGCAGTTTCGTTCTGTGGCAATTGCATGTTTACAGTGCTCCTTATTTCTGTCTTTTTACACCTTTTGGATCATATTTATGCTCTGCGGTCTACATCATGCATTTGCATGACGACACATGTTTCTAGAATTGCACGTTGACATGTTTCCCATGGGCACTATTGCTTTCAGGATATGCGTCTTAAGTCCCGAGTTTCCTGTGGACTACAGGATACCTGCCTTTCTGGCTATAACCTTCTGTAACGTCACCGGATATGTACATTGCAATGCAATCAATTCCACCCAGGGTCACTTAAATAGCCCGAAAGGCCCCAGAGTTAGGTTTGCACTGCGCCCCTAACACAAAGTTTTTTTTTTTTGTAAAGATGCTATGTAATAATTCCTCAATAATGCCCCAGATCTGGTGCCAGCCGGCGTCACTGCCGCCATTAAATGCCAAATGCAGCAGGGCATGGAGGCGCCCTCCTCTGCAACCCACCGTGGAAGCACTGCATCCGATGGGCCCCTCTCGTGAGAAGCATTTGTGTAGCCGTCCAGTGCCTTGTGAATGTTACAGTATGACAGGAATTGGGTATACAATGAGGCAATGAGGATGCAGGGTGTCAGCAAAGAGGCTACAATGCTGCAGACAAAGAGGGTACGCGTGTAAAGCAGTGAGGATAGTGACGCCCAAGGCATTGAGGATGCAGGGTGAGAGGCAATGAGGACGCAGGGTGAGAGGCAATGAGGATACAGCGTGAAAGGCAATGAGGATACAGCGTGTCAAGCAGTGAGGATTCTGTGTGCCAGTCATTGAGGATACGCAGTGTCAACAATGAAGATAATTGGAGAAAGGCAATGAGGATACGGGGTGACAACCAATGGGGATACCATGTGAAAGGCATTGAGGAGCAGGGTGTCAACAATGAGGATATAGGGTGAGAGGCAATGAGGGTACAGTGTGTCAAGCAGAGAGGATTCAGTGTGATAGTGATTGAGGATGCGGATGTCAGCAATGAGGACACCGGGTGACAGGCATTGAGGATACAGTGTGACAGGCAATGAGGATGCAGGGTGTGAGCAATGAGGATACAATGTGATAGGCAGTGAGGATACCACATTACAGGCAATGAAGATACCGTGTGAGAGGCAATGAGGGTAGAGTGTGTCAAGCAATGAGGAAACAGTGTGGCATGCAAGGAGGCTACAGTGAGACAGGCAATGAAGATACAATGTGACAGGAAGTGAGGATGCAATGTGATAGGCAGCGAGGCTATAGTATGAAAGGCAGTGAGTATACATTGTGACACACAATGGTGACACAGTGTGACAGGCAGTGATGATAAAGTGTGACAAGCAAGACAGGTCATGAGTATACAGGGTGACGCGCAGTGAGGATACTGTGTTCCAGGCAATGAGTATAAAAGGAGACAAGAAGTGAGGATACCGTGTGCTAGGCAGTAAGGATATAATGTGGCAGGAAATGAGGATACAGTGTTACAGTCACTGAGGATATTCTGTGACAGGCAATGAGGATACAGGGTAACAGGCAATGGTGGTACAGTGGGCCAGGCACTGAGGATACAATGTGGTATGGAATGAGGATATAGTGTGACATACAAAGAGGATATATTGTGACAAGCAATCAGAATACAGGTTGACAGACAAGGAGAATATAGTGTGACAGGCAATATGGATGTACTGCGACAGGAAAGACTGGCAATGAGGATTCACGGTAAAAGGCAGTGAGGACATAGTGGAACAGGGTGGATACCTGGTGACAGGCAGTGAGGATAAAGTGGGAGAGGGAGGATACTGGGTGACAGGCAGTGAGGGTACAGGGGGACAGAAAAGATACAGGATGACAGGCAGTGAGGGTACAGTGGGACAGGCAATATGATATGATATGATGGGTTATTTATAATGCGCTTAATACCCAGAGGTTTCTAAGCGCAGACCCGCGGATCGAACCTGTGCTGCTCCGTGTCGTCTTGCCTGCAAGGCGAGCACACTGCCCTTGAGCTATCCTCCCGAGAATATGGATGTACTGTGACAGGAAACACGGACGATGAGGATTCGGGGTGACAGGCAGTGAGAATACAGTGGGACAGAGAGGATACCAGGTGGCAGGCAGTGAGGGTAGAGTGGGACAGGGAAGATACAGGATGACAGGCAGTGAGGGTACAGTGGGACAGGGAAGATACAGGATGACAGGCAGTGAGGGTAGAGTGGGACAGGGAAGAAACATGGTGACAGGCAGTGAGGGTACAGTGGAACAGGGAGGATAAAGGATGACAGGCAGTGAGGGTACAGTGCGACAGGGAAGATACAGGATGACAGGCAGTGAGGGTAGAGGGGGACAGGGAAGATACAGGGTGACAGGCAGTAAGGGTACAGTGGAACAGGGAGGATACAGGGTGACAGGCAGTAAGGGTACAGTGGAACTGGGAGGATACAGGGTGACAGGCAGTGAGGGTACAGTGGGACAGGGAAGATACAGGATGACAGGCAGTGAGGGTAGAGTGGGACAGGGAAGATACAGGGTGACAGGCAGTGAGGGTAGAGGGGAACAGGGAAGATACAGGGTGACAGGCAGTGAGGGTAGAGTGGGACAGGGAAGATACAGGGTGACAGGCAGTGAGGGTACAGTGGAACAGGGAGGATACAGGGTGACAGGCAGTGAGGGTGCAGTGGGACAGGGAAGATACAGGGTGACAGGCAGTAAGGGTACAGTGGAACAGGGAGGATACAAGGTGACAGGAAGTGAGGGTAGAGGGGGACAGGGAAGATACAGGATGACAGGCAGTGAGGGTAGAGTGGGAAAGGGAATATACAGGGTGACAGGCAGTAAGGGTACAGTGGAACACACAATATGGATGTACTGCGACAGGAAAGACGGGCAATGAGGATTCACTGTGACAGGCAGTGAGGATACAGTGGGGCAGGGAGGATACAGGACGACAGGCAGTGAGGGTACAGTCGGACAGGGAAGATACAGGATGACAGGCAGTGAGGGTACAGGGGGACAGGGAAGATACAGGGTGACAGGCAGTGAGGGTAGAGGGGACAGGGAAGATACAGGATGACAGGCAGTGAGGGTAGAGTAGGACAGGGAAGATACAGGGTGACAGGCAGTGAGGGTACAGTGGAACAGGGAGGATACAGGGTGACAGGCAGTGAGGGTACAGTGGGACAGGGAAGATACAGGGTGACAGGCAGTAAGGGTACAGTGGAACAGGGAGGATACAGGGTGACAGGCAGTGAGGGTACAGTGGGACAGGGAAGATACAGGGTGACAGGCAGTGAGGGTAGAGTGGGACAGGGAAGATACAGGGTGACAGGCAGTGAGGGTACAGTGGGACAAGGAAGATACAGGGTGACAGGCAGTGAGAGTACAGTGACACTAGGAAGATACAGGGTGACAGGCAGTGAGGGTAGAGGGGGACAGGGAAGATACAGGGTGACAGTCAGTGAGGGTAGAGTGGGACAGGGAAGATACAGGGTGACAGGCAGTGAGGGTACAGTGGAACAGGGAAGATACAGGATGACAGGCAGTAAGGGTACAGTGGTACAGGCAATATGGATGTACTGCGACAGGAAAGACGGGCAATGAGGATTCACTGTGACAGGTAGTGAGGATACAGTGGGGCAGGGAGGATACAGGACGACAGGCAGTGAGGGTAGAGGGGGACAGGGAAGATGCAGGATGACAGGCAGTGAGGGTACAGTGGAACAGGGAGGATACAGGGTGACAGGCAGTGAGGGTACAGTGGGACAGGGAAGATACAGGGTGAGAGGCAGTGAGTGTACAGTGGAACAGGGAGGAAACTGGGTGACAGGCAGTGAGGGTACAGTGGGACAGGGAAGATACAGGGTGACAGGCAGTAAGGGTACAGTGGAACAGGGAGGATACAGGGTGACAGGCAGTGAGTGTACAGTGGGACAGGGAGGATACAGGACGACAGGCAGTGAGGGTAGAGGGGGACAGGGAAGATACAGGATGACAGGCAGTAAGGGTAGAGTGGGACAGGGAAGATACAGAGTGACAGGCATTAAGGGTACAATGGGACAGGCAATATGAATGTACTGCGACAGGAAAGACGGGAAATGAGGATTCACGGTGACAGGTAGTGAGGATACAGTGGGGCAGGGAGGAAATAGGGTGACAGGAAGAGAGTACAGTCTCTCACGCTTTTTTGTCTAAACCAAAGGGCAACCCCATATCTCAGTGAAAGTTGGGGTAATCCAAACTAAAAAGTAACACAAAAGCGTCCACCGCTAAACAAAACACTTGAATTCAAACATGGATTTTTTTTGTTCATTAAGTGCTCAAAGAAGAGTCTCATGCATGAGCTTCTGCATAACCCAGGCGAATCTCATGCATAAGCTTCTGCAAAACCCAGGCGAGCCTCATGCATAAGCTTCTGCATAACGCAGACGAGCCTCATGCATACGCTTCTGCATAACCCAGGCGAGCCTCATGCATAAGCTTCTGCATAACCCAGGCGAGCCTCATGCATAAGCTTCTGCATAACCCAGGCGAGCCTCATGCATAAGCTTCTGCATTACCCAGGCGAGTCGCATGCATAAGCGAGCCTCATGCATAAGCTTCTGCATAACCCAGACGAGCCTCATGCATAAGCTTCTGCATAACCCAGGCGAGCCTCATGCATAAGCTTCTGCATAACCCAGGCGAGCCTCATGCATAAGCTTCTGCATAACCCAGGCGAGCCTCATGCATACGCTTCTGCATAACCCAGGCGAGCCTCATGCATAAGCTTCTGCATAACCCAGGCGAGCCTCATGCATAAGCTTCTGCATAACCCAAGCGAGTCTCATGCATAAGCTTCTGCATAACCCAGGCGAGACTCATGCATAAGCTTCTGCATAACCAAGGCGAGTCTCATCCATAAGCTTCTGCATAATCTTCTGCATAACCCAGGCGAGTCTCATGCATAAGCTTCTGCATAACCCAGGCGAGCCTCATGCATACACTTCTGCATAACCCAGGCAGCAAAAAAGACAATGGACTTGACAAACTTAATCCCAAAACACGTGAACAATCCATTTCTAGCAAAGCATATCAATATTTTCAACAAACATATTGTAATGAACCGAAGTAGGTATAAATAACTTAAAAAGTGATATATTAGAAAAAGGGATTAAAGCAAAAGGCAAGAGTGAAATAGTGATGGCACGTTGCCAGAACACCAACTGTGGGAAATACAAATTCGACAGAAAATGAAGACGAAACAGAATGTACTAAATGCGCACACACTGCATTTGTGTGAATGTGAAAAGCCGTGTGCAAATCATGTGTCGTTGATGTGAAAGGCTTTCAAGATCATTGAGCAAAATCAAGGTCTAACATGTAGCACTTCTACCATGTGGCACTTCTACCATGCGGCACTTCTAGCATGTGGCACTTCTACCATGTGGCACTTCTACCATGCGGCACTTCTACCATGCGGCACTTCTACCATGTGGCACTTCTACCATGTGGCACTTCTACCATGCAGCACTTCTACCATGCGGCACTTCTACCATGTGGCACTTCTACCATGCGGCACTTCTACCATGCGGCACTTCTACCATGTGGCACTTCTACCATGTGGCACTTCTACCATGCAGCACTTCTACCATGTGGCACTTCTACCATGTGGCACTTAACCTAATCACATCAGCTGATCACAAAAGAGTGATACACCGAATATTCACATAGGTCAAATGCCAGAACATAAATTCAAATCATGCCTCATGAAGAGGGAAATGTTGCTGAAACTGTCGGGCTAAATCAGGTATGTTGACCTGCACCGAACCTAAGCACAGGTTTTACACAATGGACACTAGTATCACCCAGGAACATTGTATGTTACACAGGCCAATGAAGTCTGTCATTTCCTCCTGAATTCCAAACGTGACTAGGGGGCAGTCGTGGGGTTTCTAAACCTCAATGTGTTGCAATTAATCACGGACAAATGTCATTGAAACTGTGGTTAGCGAAGGTCCCTCAGAACAACGTTTCGGCGGTGTAATGAACTATAAATCACCTTCTTCAGGACTGAATAAAAGGCCCTGCGATATAAAGAGAACATGAAATAAATGTGATAGCCTAATTGTCACGCAGTTTGTGCCAATACCACTGTGAACTGGTAAGCCTGAACATTCCATCGCTTCAGTACATTCGTTTTCGTCTTCATTTTCTATTGACTTTGTATCTTTCCCGCAATTGGTATTCTGGCAAGGAGTCATCATTATTCAGTCTTTTTTTTCCTTTCCTTTTGCTTTAATCCCTTTAATGTATCCCTTTTTAAAGAACGAAAAAAAAACCCTTGAGACTTGCGCCAAATGGAAGTAACTTGGAGATTATAATTGTCACAAATATCCAACTGCCCTTACTGATGACACGTGTTTCGGCTGGTTAGCCTTTCTCAAATCAGGACATGGTAACATTCTTACGCTAGAAATTGGTACATATGAAATTAGTAAAACACAAAGTATTAACATGAAAATAAAAAAAATGGCATCAAAATCAAATGAAACGACACAGCGTTACGTGCAGAGTGATAACACATTCATATCATGTTGAATGTATGCATAGTCATTAGACAAAAGTATAAATCATAAACCACATGATTATTATAGGACAGAAAAGAAGGATGGAGTTCAGGGAAGGATTTTTAGAAGCGGGGAAAGAATTTTAAGAGAGAAACAGAAATAAATCATCAGTTCTGTTGTAGCCATGTTGTCATGGTAGTATCATATTAGAGCTTGATGACCCATTGGTAATAGCCATATCATACTAAGTTCATGTGTTCATGGGTTCAATCCCCGTGCGACTACAATTGAAGGTTGTGAGAAGCTGATATTAGGCTTCCTAGCAGTTGTGACGTATCATTATACTTTGTATACTTAAGGCCTATACTAATACACGTGTTAATATTCCCACGCTCAAGCAAACGCTGTCAGCGTGACACACGATGTTTATGAGTAGAATTCCTGCATCAATAATATTGTTGGGCAAAACTATTTGTAACAATGTTGTGCCGAGCGCGTGGTGCAAACTATCCGGAAATTAGTAACTGCACATACGATATTGAGGCATTTGTGAAATATTGTGCGTATTGGATAATAGCGCTGGTGAAGTCTTGCTGTATTTACAGGAACAGCACCTTTACTGCATTGCATTGCTCCTCTCATAGCGAGGTGCCGGCGCAAGCACTAGAGCAGCGCCTTTACTGCATTGCTCCTCTCATAGCGAGGTGCCGGCGCAAGCACTAGAGCAGCGCCTTTACTGCATTGCTCCTCTCATAGCGAGGTGCCGGCGCAAGCACTAGAGCAGCGCCTTTACTGCATTGCTCCTCTCATAGCGAGGTGCCGGCGCAAGCACTAGAGCAGCGCCTTTACTGCATTGCTCCTCTCATAGCGAGGTGCCGCGCAAGCACTAGAGCAGCGCCTTTACTGCATTGCTCCTCTCATAGCGAGGTGCCGGCGCAAGCACTAGAGCAGCGCCTTTACTGCATTGCTCCTCTCATAGCGAGGTGCCGGCGCAAGCACTAGAGCAGCGCCTTTACTGCATTGCTCCTCTCATAGCGAGGTGCCGGCGCAAGCACTAGAGCAGCGCCTTTACTGCATTGCTCCTCTCATAGCGAGGTGCCGGCGCAAGCACTAGAGCAGCGCCTTTACTGCATTGCTCCTCTCATAGCGAGGTGCCGGCGCAAGCACTAGAGCAGCGCCTTTACTGCATTGCTCCTCTCATAGCGAGGTGCCGGCGCAAGCACTAGAGCAGCGCCTTTACTGCATTGCTCCTCTCATAGCGAGGTGCCGGCGCAAGCACTAGAGCAGCGCCTTTACTGCATTGCTCCTCTCATAGCGAGGTGCCGGCGCAAGCACTAGAGCAGCGCCTTTACTGCATTGCTCCTCTCATAGCGAGGTGCCGGCGCAAGCACTAGAGCAGCGCCTTTACTGCATTGCTCCTCTCATAGCGAGGTGCCGCGCAAGCACTAGAGCAGCGCCTTTACTGCATTGCTCCTCTCATAGCGAGGTGCCGGCGCAAGCACTAGAGCAGCGCCTTTACTGCATTGCTCCTCTCATAGCGAGGTGCCGGCGCAAGCACTAGAGCAGCGCCTTTACTGCATTGCTCCTCTCATGCGAGGTGCCGGCGCAAGCACTAGAGCAGCGCCTTTACTGCATTGCTCCTCTCATAGCGAGGTGCCGGCGCAAGCACTAGAGCAGCGCCTTTACTGCATTGCTCCTCTCATAGCGAGGTGCCGGCGCAAGCACTAGAGCAGCGCCTTTACTGCATTGCTCCTCTCATAGCGAGGTGCCGGCGCAAGCACTAGAGCAGCGCCTTTACTGCATTGCTCCTCTCATAGCGAGGTGCCGGCGCAAGCACTAGAGCAGCGCCTTTACTGCATTGCTCCTCTCATAGCGAGGTGCCGGCGCAAGCACTAGAGCAGCGCCTTTACTGCATTGCTCCTCTCATAGCGAGGTGCCGGCGCAAGCACTAGAGCAGCGCCTTTACTGCATTGCTCCTCTCATAGCGAGGTGCCGGCGCAAGCACTAGAGCAGCGCCTTTACTGCATTGCTCCTCTCATAGCGAGGTGCCGGCGCAAGCACTAGAGCAGCGCCTTCACTGCATTGCTCCTCTCATAGCGAGGTGCCGGCGCAAGCACTAGAGCAGCGCCTTCACCGCATTGCTCCTCTCATAGCGAGGTGCCGGCGCAAGCACTAGAGCAGCGCCTTCACCGCATTGCTCCTCTCATAGCGAGGTGCCGGCGCAAGCACTAGAACAGCGCCTTCACCGCATTGCTCCTCTCATAGCGAGGTGCTGGCGCAAGCACTAGAGCTTTTTACTGCATTGCTCCTCTCATAGCGAGGTGCTGGCGCAAGCACTAGAACAGCACCTTTACTGCATTGCTCCTCTCATAGCGAGGTGCTGGCGCAAGCACTAGAACAGCACCTTTACTGCATTGCTCCTCTCATAGCGAGGTTCTGGCGCAAGCACTAGAACAGCACCTTTACTGCATTGCTCCTCTCATAGCGAGGTGCTGGCGCAAGCACTAGAACAGCACCTTTACTGCATTGCTCCTCTCATAGCGAGGTGCCGGCGCAAGCACTAGAGCAGCACCTTTACTGCATTGCTCCTCTCATAGCGAGGTGCCGGCGCAAGCACTAGAGCAGCACCTTTACTGCATTGCTCCTCTCATAGCGAGGTGCCGGCGCAAGCACTAGAGCAGCACCTTTACTGCATTGCTCCTCTCATAGCGAGGTTCTGGCGCAAGCACTAGAACAGCACCTTTACTGCATTGCTCCTCTCATAGCGAGGTGCCGGCGCAAGCACTAGAGCAGCACCTTTACTGCATTGCTCCTCTCATAGCGAGGTGCCGGCGCAAGCACTAGAGCAGCACCTTTACTGCATTGCTCCTCTCATAGCGAGGTGCCGGCGCAAGCACTAGAGCAGCACCTTTACTGCATTGCTCCTCTCATAGCGAGGTGCCGGCGCAAGCACTAGAGCAGCACCTTTACTGCATTGCTCCTCTCATAGCGAGGTGCCGGCGCAAGCACTAGAGCAGCACCTTTACTGCATTGCTCCTCTCATAGCGAGGTGCCGGCGCAAGCACTAGAGCAGCGCCTTTACTGCATTGCTCCTCTCATAGCGAGGTTCTGGCGCAAGCACTAGAGCAGCGCCTTTACTGCATTGCTCCTCTCATAGCGAGGTGCCGGCGCAAGCACTAGAGCAGCGCCTTTACTGCATTGCTCCTCTCATAGCGAGGTGCCGGCGCAAGCACTAGAGCAGCGCCTTTACTGCATTGCTCCTCTCATAGCGAGGTGCCGGCGCAAGCACTAGAGCAGCGCCTTTACTGCATTGCTCCTCTCATAGCGAGGTGCCGGCGCAAGCACTAGAGCAGCGCCTTTACTGCATTGCTCCTCTCATAGCGAGGTGCCGGCGCAAGCACTAGAGCAGCGCCTTCACTGCATTGCTCCTCTCATAGCGAGGTGCCGGCGCAAGCACTAGAGCAGCGCCTTTACTGCATTGCTCCTCTCATAGCGAGGTGCCGGCGCAAGCACTAGAGCAGCGCCTTCACTGCATTGCTCCTCTCATAGCGAGGTGCTGGCGCAAGCACTAGAGCTTTTTACTGCATTGCTCCTCTCATAGCGAGGTGCTGGCGCAAGCACTAGAACAGCACCTTTACTGCATTGCTCCTCTCATAGCGAGGTGCTGGCGCAAGCACTAGAACAGCACCTTTACTGCATTGCTCCTCTCATAGCGAGGTGCCGGCGCAAGCACTAGAGCAGCGCCTTTACTGCATTGCTCCTCTCATAGCGAGGTGCCGGCGCAAGCACTAGAGCAGCGCCTTTACTGCATTGCTCCTCTCATAGCGAGGTGCCGGCGCAAGCACTAGAGCAGCGCCTTTACTGCATTGCTCCTCTCATAGCGAGGTGCTGGCGCAAGCACTAGAACAGCACCTTTACTGCATTGCTCCTCTCATAGCGAGGTTCTGGCGCAAGCACTAGAACAACACCTTTACTGCATAGCTCCTCTCATAGCGAGGTGCTGGCGCAAGCACTAGAACACCACATAGAAAGCCAACCATGATAAATAAAAAACAAACACTACTTACCAAAATCAAACCGGACTCTTTGGGACCACAACAAGTTAGTTTCATCACCAAATACAGAAGCAACCGTTCTACTTTATGGAAAGTACTCACTAAACATTGGCACCTATTAAGATAGGATCATCATATTAAACAACATCACTGTTACCAAACACCAATACTACAAAGGCAAACACATGGCTTTCTACACATCAAACAGGATTCAGAAAATGCGCTACCTGTACCATGTGCAGGTATGCATATGAAAAAACCAAAGAACTTAAGGACGTGACTGGTAAGACTACTAAAATCAAACAAGGCATTAATTGAAGGGTGAGATTTGTCATCTATAGTATCATGAGCATATGTAATAAAATGCACATTGGTAGCACCAAAAGGGAATTACCAACAAGGATTCGAGAACACCTGGCTAAAATTGGTAGCCAAAACCCACTCTTTCCACTGCCACACCACTTGCAATCAATGCACCAGATGGGGGGGGACACATCGAATATAAGATTCAAGGTCTACAACACGTGAACCTAGGGAGAAGAGGGGGAGACAAATAGTTTTGCCCAATAATATTATTGATGCAGGAATTCTACTCATGGACATTGTGTGTCACACTGACAGCATTTACATGAGCATGGGAATATTAACATGTGTATTAATACAGGTCTTAAGCAGAACGTAACACGTATAATGATGAACAGTTATGTTAGCACAGCATTCTACCTAAATATGAGAATAAGTGACATCCGACCATTGATATCTGAATCTGACTGAACATCAGGCAGATGGTAGCTAAAACCATGTTATGGATAACACAGACACCAGTAAACATAAGTTGGCAAATTCTTTACAACTGCTAGGAAGCCTAATATCAGCTTCTCACAACCTTCAAGTGTAGTCACACGGGGATTGAACCCATGAACACATGAACTCTAACCTGCAACCAATTATGGATGGTAAGCTTAGTATGATATGGCTATTACCAATGGGTCATCAAGCTCTAATATGATACTACCATGACAACATGGCTACAACAGAACTGATGATTTATTTCTGTTTCTCTCTTTAAATTCTTTCCCCGCTCCTAACTCTCCTTCCCTCAACCCCATCCTTCTTTTCTGTCCTCAAATAATCACGTGGTTTATGATTTATAGTTTTGTCTAATGACTATGCATACATTCAACATGATATGAATGTGTTATCACTCTGCACGTAACGCTGTGTCGTGTTATTTTGATGCCATTTTTTCATTTTCATGTTAATACTTTGTGTTTTACTAATTTGCATTTCTACCAATTTCTGGCATAAGAATGTTACCTTGCCCTGATTTGAAAAAGGCTAACCAGCCGAAACACGTGTCATCAGTAAGGGCAGTTGGATATTTGTGACAATTAAAATCTCCAAGTTACTTCCATTTGGCACAAGTCTCCGGGAGGTTTTGTTCCTTCTTTGTGCATACTATGGTGGTTCATGTCTTTCCCTCCACCTACTCCAGGGAGAACCGACATTAGTTTCAAATCTTATCTATAACAATTATTGTTAATCACATAAGAACACAAGTTAAGCATTTGAGTCGGCAGCAGAGGACCAGCCGTAGGGGAAGCAGTCTCTACGTATCCCTTTTTAAGTTGGTACATTACGGTATGTTCGTTGAAAATATGTTTCTGATTTTCTAGAAATAAATTGTTTCCATATGTTTTGTGATTAAGTTTGTCAAGTCCATTGTCTATTTTGCTGCCTGGGTTATGCAGAAGCTTATGCGTGAGACTCTTCTTTCAGAATTTAATGAACAACTATATACTTGTTTGAATTCAAGCGTTGTGTTTTCTGGTGGAGGTTTTTGGGTTGCTTCTCATGCTGTGCAGAGTGTAATGGAATAAGACAGTATTGGCAGCAAATGAATGCACACTTATTTGTGTAACTTGCAAAGTGAAACCAGACTTTTTCTCTGAACAGCCTGGATGTTTTTGACACAAAACGGACCAGTACTCACTGGAGCAGTGCCCTGATGCTACAAACAGTGGCCCGGCCTCTCAGCAGAGGTCTATAAGGGGTGCAGTCGGGGGAATCTTTAGGGGATCTGTGGGGTGGCAGTAGATTCCATCTGTGAAAATGGAGGGTAGACAGCTGGGGTGCAAGGGGGAAAAGAAAAAAGGAATCAGAAGAGGTCACAGAGAATAGAACGTGTAGAGGAGGTTGAGGCACAGGTGGGTGGGGTATTAGAGCAGGAAGAGAGACAGTCACATTGAGCTTGTGTCTAGAGAGACAGAAGGTGTGGGAGAGAGAGGGGGTGAAGAGAGCAAAATGATGGAGAGAAAGAGAGTGAGGAGGATGCATAGAGAGAGATTTAGAGACCGTGTATGGAGAGAAAGAAAGAACGAGAGATACATAGGAAGAGGGAGAGGAAGAGGGAGGGAAGGGGGGAGAGAAAGAGACATGTGCTCATGAGTGTTTGAGTGTGTTAGAGAGAGAGAGGGGGGGTATCGCGCAGAGCAAGTCTGACCTCGAGCGTGTGTAAACCGATGCTCAACTCCTCCTGCACTGCCCCAAACATGAGCAAATAAGGAAACACGACTATGGAGAATTCTCCAGAAGGGGCAAGGGTTTCAAACCCCAAAGACGAGCAGAAACCCCAAGTCCTGCAAACGAGAAACCTCAGCGGCTGCAGAAAAAACTGGAAAATGCAGCAACACCGCCGGAAGCCCGCGGTCCAGTGTACACATGAATGGCAAAGTGTGTGATTTCATTTGCAGGTTTTGGCAATACTTGCATCTCCAGGAGGCCAGCCAAGCAAGCACTGGGAGGGGGGGCTAGGCGGGTAAGGCAGAGAGGGGGAGACATGGGAGAGTACGAGATAGGAGAGAGAGATACATGGGGGAAAGAAAAAGAGAAAGAGGGAGAGAGAGGGAGAAAGAAATGGAGCACGAGAGACGGAGTGAGGCAGGGAGGCGAGAGAAGGCGAGAGTACGAGAGAAAAAGAGAGAGAGAGAGAAATGGGGGAAAGAAACAGAGAGAGAGGCAGAAGAGAGAGGGAGAGAGCGAGATGGAGAGAGGGGTGCGGGAGTAAGGCAGAGAGGGTGCGAGATGGGAGAGTACGAGAGAAAGAGAGAGATAAATGGGGGAAGAAAAATAGAGAGAGGCAGAAGAGAGCGAGATGGCTAGAGGGGGGCGGGGGTAAGGCAGAGAAGGGAAGAGAAGGGAGGGTGCGAGAGAAAAGGAGGGGAAGAAAAAGAGAAGAGATAGAAAGAGAGGGACAGAGAGAAGGAAAGAGAGCACGAGAGACGGGGCGAGGCAGGGAGGGAGAGAGATGGCGAGAGTGGGAGAAAGGGAGAGACGTGGGAGGGGAAAGAGAGAGGAACACACTTACAGAAACACACAAAGAGGGAGTGCCAGAAAGAGCAACAGAGAGAGAGAATGAGAGACTAAGACAGAAAGAGAGAGAGAGAGAGGGAGGGGGCATGAGGTCAAACAGGGTTACAATTGGTGTTGAAATTTCATTTGAGGTGTAACAGACTATAAAGTGGCAGTCACTAGGCTGGGAATTACTCTCACCACCTCCAGGCATGAGGGCCTAGAGGACTCCCAAGAGAGGGCGAAAGGAAGCTGCCAAGAACACAGCAAAGAGGTCTTCCTGTTTCAGCAGAAAATCATCATAAAACGTCTATAATATGAGGCGTAAAGAGCTGCAACGTATGCCCCCTGGTGGGATTCCCACTGGGGTCTCATAAAAAAGGAGACAGAGCCCCCGGACAGGCTTAGGCAGAAGGGAGATTGCTCCCTGGGCACCGGGCCTGGTAGATGTGCTGCCCCCAGAACTGGCATTGAGCTCTGAGCGCTGGGAAAAAGATGTGGGCGGGGGAGAGGCGCATTCCCAACCTTAGAATCTAGGAGACAAGTCAAGGACAGGTCTTGCTGTGGAGAGATGGCAAACGGTTGTGTTATGCAGGCGGTAGAACTCAGGGGAGGTGGCATCACGTGCCAGGCACAGAACGTCGACCACCATAAACAGCAACTGTTCCGCAGGGTTGGTGGCAAAAATATATTCACTAGATAAGCAAATGATGTGCACTAAACCTGTGGATACATGTTAAAAGTGCTTTCAGTGTGCCTGGGCTCTAGAACTCAACCCCAGCAGGGTCCAAAAATGTATCCCAAGCAGAGGCCACGCACGCCTCCCCAACCAAACATCCTTGCTTGGTAAAAGTCAACGAAAAGATGAGTGACAATACTGCTCGTGCCCAGTAGATGTCGCTGTCACCCAATGTTTAAAATCACACCATCAGTTTCATTCATTTGGAGTTAGGTTATATGTTTTGTAATTCTCCAAGGGAGACCATGTAATTTAGGGAATGCACTTTTTTAGAATTTTGGGAACAACTTTTTATATTGGAGTCTTGCCATTAGAGTGTAAGAATAAAAATCATCACTGGATAAGAATCATTATTCCATTCAAACGATCTGACAAACTGGAACCTCGACTAACATGTTTTGATTGTACTTTGTTTGTGTATGTTATTATTTGTATTTCAGTCAATTCTTTGACTGTTGATTAATTATGTTATATTTAATATACCTTTGTAAATAGAGTGTTCTCCCATCTTTTAAAGTCTCCTTAGCTACCGGTCATATTTAGGTCATGCCAGATGCTTCTAAGGCCCAGCCCCCAAATATTGTTTTGTGACTCGTTAGCCACTTGCCCCCCGCCTCCCCAGATGGGTTGGTTAGACTTTATCCTCTTATTGGATGTAATTGGGATGGAAAGGGCCAGCTTGATCTCACCATCCCCTTGTGACAGGTCCTTGGTCCTTACAATGAACCTGAATAGGACAGGCCGAGCAAGGGCCAGTCCCTCCATTCTGCCGTAACACTTGCTAGGTCTGGAAAAGACCCGGGGCTACGCTGATGTCGGAACTGTCAGGACTGGGGGCTAGCTAGCCTTTTGGCTGTAGCTCCTGAGATTCTATCCGGGGCTACAACCAAAAGATCAGGGGCTTTAGCCCCCTTAGCCCCCCCCTAGCAACGCCCCTGCGTAACAGGAAAGGGTCTCCCAGCGGATTTAAAAGGAAGTGCCGTGGCCCAATGAAAACTCTGTTTCCTTATTAGAAGAGTCATCTGTTACAAGGCACGTCTTCTCATGTCAACCCAGAGAGCCAGGCCTTCACCTAACTCTCATAGAGAGAGACAGAGAAAGAGAGCGACTCATGGACGCCTAGAGCTTCACTCACTCACCATCCTACAGAGCCAGAGAGCCTTATTCACTCATCATTCTATAGAAGCAGAACATCCATCACCCAGCCTTTATACCCCAGAGACCCTCACCCACCCAGTATCTTACACACCCAGAGAACCTCACCAGCCCAGCACCCTATGCATCCTGAGAGCATCACCCACCCAGCATTTTATACACCCATAGAGCCTCACCCTCCCAGCATCTTATACACCCAGAGAGCCTCACCCTCCCAGCATCTTACACACCCAGAGAACCTCACCAGCCCAGCATCTTATACACCCAGAGAGCCTCACCCGCCCAGCATCTTATATACACCCAGAGATCCTCACCCTCCCAGCATCTTATACACCCAGAGAACCTCACCCACCCAGCATCCAATGCACCCAGAGAGCTTCACCCTCCCAGCATCTTATACACCCATAGAGCCTCACCCTCCCAGCATCTTATACACCAAGAGAGCCTCACCCTCCCAGCATCTTATACACCCAGAGAGCCTCACCCTCCCAGCATCTTATACACCCAGAGAACCTCACCCACCCAGCATCCAATGCACCAAGAGAGCCTCACCCTCCCAGCATCTTATACACCCAGAGAGCCTCACCCTCCTTGCATCCTATACACCCAGAGAACCTCACCCACCCAGCGTCTTATACACCCAGAGAGCCTAACCCTCCCGGCATCTTATACACCCATAGAGCCTCACCCTCCCAGCATCTTATACACCAAGAGAGCCTCCCCCTTCCAGCATCTTATACACCCAGAGAGCCTCACCCTCCCAGCATCTTATACACCAAGCGAGCCTCCCCTTCCAGCATCTTATACACCCAGAGAGCTTCACCCTCCCAGCATCTTATACACCCATAGAGCCTCACCCTCCCAGCATCTTATACACCAAGAGAGCCTCACCCTCCCAGCATCTTATACACCCAGAGAGCCTCACCCTCCCAGCATCTTATACACCCAGAGAACCTCACCCACCCAGCATCCAATGCACCCAGAGAGCCTCACCCTCCCAGCATCTTATACACCCAGAGAGCCTCACCCTCCTAGCATCCTATACACCCAGAGAACCTCACCCACCCAGCGTCTTATACACCCAGAGAGCCTAACCCTCCCGGCATCTTATACACCCATAGAGCCTCACCCTCCCAGCATCTTATACACCAAGAGAGCCTCCCCCTTCCAGCATCTTATACACCCAGAGAGCCTCACCCTCCCAGCATCTTATACACCAAGCGAGCCTCCCCTTCCAGCATCTTATACACCCAGAGAGCCTCACCCTCCCAGCATCTTATACACCAAGAGAGCCTCCCCCTCCCAGCATCTTATACACCCAGAGCCTCACCCTCCCAGCATCTTATACACCCAGAGAATCTCACCCACCCAGCATCCAATGCACCCAGAGAGCCTCACCCTCCTAGCATCCTATACACCAAGAGAACCTCACCCACCCAGAATCTTATATGCCCAGAGAACCTCACCCACCCAGCGTCTTATACACCCAAAGTGCATTGCTCACCCATCACCTTCAGGACCGGGACAGCATTGCTCATCCAGCACCTTATATGATATGATATGGCATTTATAAGGCGCATATTAACAAATGTTTCGAGGCGCGATGAGGCAAGGGAGTGGGAACAAAGGGAAGACAGAGACAATGATCCTACTAGGCCAGGTGACTTTGAGATCACGCAAGTGCAGGGGGGGGGGGTGAAGGGGAAAGTGCGGGGGGAAGTGCGAGGGGCAGTGCGGTACATAGGACAACAGAAAAATAAATACAAATAAAAACCAATAAATACAATAAATAAGAAGTGCAGTCAAGTGGTGGCAAGTGCAAGGGTAAGTGCAGACATCAGGAGTCAAGTGCAAGGGTAAGTGCAGACATCAGGAGTCAAGTGCAAGGGTAAGTGCAGACATCAGGAGTCAAGTGCAAGGGTAAGTGCAGACATCAGGTGTCAGGTGCTGGTAGGGGGCTGTTGGGATATAGAGAACAGCCCTGAAGTGCAGGAGGTTGCTAGGGGGGCAGTGCAGTTTCAGGTTCAGCCAGGAGATCAGCAGAGAAGAGGACGAGAGAAAGCAGAAGCAAAGAGGAAGGTCTTGAGGTGCTTCCGGAAACGGAGATGGTTCTCCTCAAGTTTCGGGAGGCAGAGAGGATTTTCCAGAGGGAGGCCCCGGCCGAAGAAAGTGATCTACCACAAATTTGTTGCTTGGAGAAGCGACTGACCCTGAGGGAATTTGAGGCGGATGAGCAAAGAGCTTGAGAAGGAAGATATTTAGGAAGAGAGAGTTGAAGGTTTTGAGGCCCATGGCCCCAGAAGGCCTTGTGGACGATGCAGAGTGTTTTGAACTTAATCCTTGCAGCCACTGGGAGCCAGTGAAGAGATTTCAGTCCTGGAGAGATACGATCCCTGGGCTTGAGGCCAAGGACAAGTCTCGCAGTCCTGTTTTGGATGATTTGCAGAGGGTGGAGAGTAGAGGCATGCAGATTTAGAAAGATACTGCTGCAGTAGTCCAGCCTAGAGAGACCAGAGCTGTGGAGACAGCAAGCTTCTGGGGGAAGGAGAGGAAACGACTATATACCCAGAGAGCATTGCTTACCCAGCACCTTATAGACCCAGAGAGCATCACTCAATCAGCAACTTATAGACCCACGAAGCAGCACTCACCCAGCACCTTCAATACCCAGAAAGCATCACTGACCTAGAGAGCATAAATCACCCAGCACCTTCGAGACCCAGAGAGCATCAGTCACCCAGCGCCTAAAAGGCCCAAAGAGCATCACTCACCCAGAACCTTATAGACACAGAGAGCATTACTCACCCAGAACCTTAAAGACACAGAGAGCATTACTCACCCATCACCTTATAGAAACAGAGAGCATCACTCACACAGAACCTTATAGACCCAGAGAGCATCACTCACCCAGCGCCTTATAGACCCAGAGAGCATCACTCACTCAGAACCTTATAGACACAGGGAGCATTACTCACCCAGCACCTTATAGACACAGAGAACATCACTCACCCAGAACCTTAAAGACACAGAGAGCATTACTCACCCATCACCTTATAGACACAGAGAGCATCACTCACCCAGTACCTAATAGACACAGAGAGCATTACTCACCCATCACCTTATAGACACAGAGAGCATTACTCATCCAGCACCTTATAGACACAGAGAGAATCAGTCACCCAGAACTTATAGACACAGAGAGCATTACTCACCCAGCACCTTATAGACACAGAGAGAATCAGTCACCCAGAACTTATAGACACAGAGAGCATTACTCACCCAGCACCTTATAGACACAGAGAGCATCACTCACCCAGCACCTTATAGACACAGAGAGCATCAGTCATCCAGTACCTAATAGACACAGAGAGCATTACTCACCCATCACCTTATAGACACAGAGAGCATTACTCACCCAGCACCTTATAGACACAGAGAGCATCACTCACCCAGCACCTTATAGACACAGAGAGCATTACTCACCCAGCACCTTATAGACACATAGAGCAACGCTCACCCGGCACCTTATAGACACATAGAGCATCGCTCGCCCGGCACCTTATAACTCGCTTTATTATCCAGAGAACATCACTCACTGAGTGCTGAATTGGGCAAGAGAGCATTACCCACAGTATATAGATCCAGAGAGCACCCCCCACTCAGTGCCTTATACAGCCAGAGAGCATCACTCGCTAACCTCCTGTAGACTTAAAGTGCATCACTCACACACTGTACTCCAATCACCGGAGACAAGTTAAAAAGCCAGGGAGGGAGGTAGCACAGTGGTCGGCCACACGCCTTCACGTGGGCTCTCTGCAGCGCTGATGTTCTCACTAAGAGCACGTTGCACAATGACGACACATACGGTGGTGACGTGGCCTTAGCTAGCTATCTGCTGTCTAGCTCGCCCTCCTCCACCCCCCCCCTCGCCCCAAGTGTTGGGGGATGGCGGAAGAACACAGCTGAGGCCTGTACTCTCCAGGGCATGTAAAGCGCCGCGCGAGAGACTGTTCTCACGCACCCGGTTATCCTATCAGCATCTGTTTGCCATCCCTTCCTTAAACCCCCAGTGGACGCGCCTCAGCTCGTGGAGTGTGGATCCGGCTGGATCTCGCGGGAGATCCCTCAAAGGAGCGGAACCCATGACCTCTTGAGCAGTTCCACTGCAGAGGCCTCTGTTCCTCGAGGCCCCTGCCACGTGCATCCCGCCACGTGCCGCTATGCGCCTGCATGCGTCACCAGGCACCACCAGGCCAAGAGGATGCCCTGTGCGCAGACGTGGCCACGCCCTCTTGACCCCGGGTCTTCGGGATGAAAGGGCCCCATCTCCGCCAGCCCACCCCCCACAGCGAAGGGAAGAGGGAAGCTGGAGAGAGGAGATAGAAGCTGTTCAGGGAGACCATACCCGGCTCTCGCAGACGGTGCATCCTTTCCAGCCAATGAGATGCAGAGAAGCTCCTGCTCTGCTGTGCTCTGCTAGCCAAGATCCCAATCCACCACACTGCTCAAGACATGAATAGACTCACGTGCACACAGAGATCACACACGGTCACATTCCCACAAACGGGCATGCACAGATTCTGATTATAAATGTACGGGCACAGATTTATCAGGTGCACTCACAGATGCCCCCTCCTCTACTTCAGTCATCTCTGACTGACTGCCTGCTATCCCGCAGTGGTGTGCCGCCAAGGACCTCTGCCTTAATGCCAGTAAGACTGTGATTCTACTTGTCGGCACACCCGCTCCCTCCTTTTCTGTCGCTCTCTGGCCGGCCTCTGTTGGCCCTCTTCCTGCTCCCACCTGCAAGGCTAAAAACCTCCGGTTCATCTTCGACTCTACACTCTCCTTCTCCCCTCACATCTCTGACGTCTCTAAGAAGTCACACTACTGCTGTACCTCCTCAGAGGTATTCTTCCTTTCCTCTCCTTCCCCCAGAAGCTCAATGTCTCCAGAGATCTGTTTCTCTCTAGGCTGGACTACTGGAACAGCCTCTATCTAAATCTGCCTGCCTCTACTCTCCGCCCTCTGCAACTCATCCAGAACAGGACTGCGAGACTTGTCCTTGGCCACAAGCCTAGGGATCATATCTCTCCAGGACTGAAATCTCTGCATTGTCTCCCAGTGGCTGCGAGGATTAAGTTCAAAACCCTCTGCATTGTCCACAAGGCCTTCTGGGGCCTCGGGCCTCAATACCTTCAACTTTCTCTTCCTAAATACTTTCCTTCTCAAGCTCTTTGCTCATCTGCCTCAAACTCCCTCAGGGTCAGTCGCTTCTCCAAGGAATGAGTAGGTGGTAGATCTCTTTCTTCGGCTGGGGCCTCCCTCTGGAAAAGCCTCCCTGAAACTTGAGGAGAATCATCTTCGGTTCCGTAAGCACCTCAAAACCTTTCTCTTTCCATCTGCTTTTTCTCCACCTCTCCCTTGCGGACTTCCTGGCTAACCCTGAAACTGCACTGGTTACCTGGCCACCCTCTGATCTCGGGCCAAGGTCCCCTCCCCCGCCAGTCGCACTCCTGCACTGCCTTCCTGGCAACCCCTGCACTAGGGGACAGTTTTCTGTATCCCAACAGACCCACTACCAGCACTTGACACCTTGACGGCTGCACTTACCCTTGCACTTACCACCTGCTGGCCATACTTTTACCCATTGTTTATTTATTTTCTTATCCCCTATACTGCACTGTCCTCTCCCCCCCCCGCACTTCTCCTCCCTCCCCTTCCCATGAACTTGCGCGATCTGAATGACACCTGGTCTAGTAGTAGGATCGTTGTTTGTCTTCCCTCTGTTCCCCCTTCCGTGCCTCGTTGCGCCTTGAAACACTTGTGTATAGGCGTGTTATAAATAAATGCACGGGCACAGATTCACAAGTGCACTCACAGATCACACATGCACATGCACGCGAGTCGACTACATGTTGACACATGCACACACAGCGTTTATGAGACCACACACACCTTTAGTCAATATTCGGCAGCGCGTGTTAACCTCTGCCCCTCGGGCTGTATGTTCACCTTGGTGTTCAGTGTTTCTGTTTGTGTGACCAAGAGACCCGCGAGCAATGCAGAAAGAAGACTTTATGAATGCAGGCCGGACCCAGGGGCCTCCTCTGCTACTTTTAAGGGCATGTGGGTGCCATGCCATGTCCCCGCTGCTCCCTTATTTATTTACAACTGAGAGCTACACCTAGGGAAGGTGACCAGGCGTGTACTGTTGGCGCTACACAACTGAGAGCTACACCTAGGGAAGTGATTGTGGCATGTACTGTTGCCCCTACACAACTGAGAGCTACACCTAGGGAAGTGATCGTGGCATGTACTGTTGCCCCTACACAACTGAGAGCTACACCTAGGGAAGGTGACCGGGCGTGTACTATTGGCTCTACACAACTGAGAGCTACACCTAGGGAAGGTGATCGGGCGTGTACTGCTGGCCCTACACAACTGAGAGCTACACCTAGGGAAGTGATCGTGGCGTGTACTGTTGCCCCTACACAACTGAGAGCTACACCTAGGGAAGTGATTGTGGCATGTACTGTTGCCCCTATACAACTGAGAGCTACACCTAGGGAAGTGATCGTGGCATGTACTGTTGCCCCTACACAACTGAGAGCTACACCTAGGGAAGTGATCGTGGCATGTACTGTTGCCCCTACACAACTGAGAGCTACACCTAGGGAAGGTGACCGGGCGTGTACTGTTGGCTCTACACAACTGAGAGCTACACCTAGGGAAGGTGACTGGGCGTGTACTGTTGGCTCTACACAACTGAGAGCTACACCTAGGGAAGGTGATCGGGCGTGTCCTGCTGGCCCTACACAACTGAGAGCTACACCTAGGGAAGGTGACTGGGCGTGTACTGTTGGCTCTACACAACTGAGAGCTACACCTAGGGAAGGTGATCAGGCGTGTACTGTTGGCTCTACACAATTGAGAGCTACACCTAGGGAAGGTGATCAGGCGTGTTCTGCTGGCTCTACACAACTGAGAGCTACACCTAGGGAAGGTGACTGGGCGTGTACTGTTGGCTCTACACAACTGAGAGCTACACCTAGGGAAGGTGATCAGGCGTGTACTGTTGGCTCTACACAATTGAGAGCTACACCTAGGGAAGGTGATCGGGCGTGTTCTGCTGGCTCTACACAACTGAGAGCTACACCTAGGGAAAGTGACCGGGCGTGTACTGTTGGCTCTACACAACTGAGAGCTACACCTAGGGAAAGTGACCGGGCGTGTACTGTTGGCTCTACACAACTGAGAGCTACACCTAGGGAAGGTGACTGGGCGTGTACTGTTGGCTCTACACAACTGAGAGCTACACCTAGGGAAGGTGATCAGGCGTGTACTGTTGGCTCTACACAATTGAGAGCTACACCTAGGGAAGGTGATCGGGCGTGTTCTGCTGGCTCTACACAACTGAGAGCTACACCTAGGGAAAGTGACCGGGCGTGTACTGTTGGCTCTACACAACTGAGAGCTACACCTAGGGAAAGTGACCGGGCGTGTACTGTTGGCTCTACAACAACTGAGAGCTACACCTAGGGAAGGTGACTGGGCGTGTACTGTTGGCTCTACACAACTGAGAGCTACACCTAGGGAAGGTGACCGGGCGTGTACTGTTGGCTCTACACAACTGAGAGCTACACCTAGGGAAGGTGACTGGGCGTGTACTGTTGGCTCTACACAACTGAGAGCTACACCTAGGGAAGGTGACTGGGCGTGTACTGTTGGCTCTACACAACTGAGAGCTACACCTAGGGAAAGTGACCGGGCGTGTACTGTTGGTCTCATTGAAGTAAAGGACTTCATGGTATTTTGCATCGCTGAAATGACCTTGCGGCCTTCCATTTTATTCTTTTAATGGCCCACATACCCCCTCTGCCCACCACCTCCCCAACACTGACCCAAACCCCCACACCCTGTACCCCTCAACATACAGTTACCTATTTTACCGATGCACGGTCATTTTGGCACAGTAATTTACTGCAAAGTGATTTACCTCTATTAAACAACAGCGTAGGGTATCTTTGTTTCAAGATTACACAATGCACGCATTTTGGGGAAAAATAAGCTCCATGTTTTCTCTGGCTCCACGGATACCTTCCAGTTGTGATCCAGTTGTGAAGGATCGAGAAGCCCGTGGCCCTGACACATGGGGATGATCAGGGTGCTTTGAGGTCAGAAGCATCTATAGCAGAAAAGAGAAAAAAACAGGAACTGAATCAAGGTGGTGCCAGTATTATCCCTCCTCTTGAGAGAAGGCTTGATTGGCTAACTGGAGCCCCAAAGAGACGACCCCTTTGATGATATTTATTTTTAATTGTATTCTCCAGAGATTGCCACGCAAGCTCTGGGTCTGCCATCTCATTCCTCTACGGAGGGGGCCTGGTAGCAATTAAAATGTCCTTTTCAGCTACCACGCGACGCTGCGGGTGAACGCTGAGAGCGCCTGCCGCCTTCCCAGCGCGTGCTCCGTAGAGTCGACTGGTAAGGATCCAAGATGGTGGCGTGGAAGGACCCCACGTGGCGCGATGCATGACATCCCTTCTAAATGGCGGTGCAGAAGACGAGGCTGTCGGCGTGGCTACACCCCGGGGTGCCAAGCAGATACCACAGATGATCCGATGGAGTGATCACTGTGAGGAATTGACATCTGGCAAGGGTGTAGAAGCCCTGGCTTTTTTGATTCGTATTAATTAATTAAATGATGCTGGTCATTTCATCTCAGAAAGACTGTCCTGCTAAACAGACCCCTCTAACCCCCCACTTTCAGTACGCTCCATGATAAAAGCATAGCCTGCACCCGTTCCCTGCATCTGTGATTCAGGTCAGACCGCCTGTCTCTGCCAGCAGGCAGGACAAGAGCATCTTTATTTAAATGTGTTTCATTTATGTATTACGTATAACGCATAACTACAAAAAAAGTACAGAGGCGAAGAAACAAAAACAAAAAAACAGCAAATCAGTCAGCACATCTAATGAGCTAGCTATTACATAGAATCAATGATCAATTTCAAATTAGGTGATCTATCAGAAAAAAATCAACTCAAGAAAGTGTGGGAGGTTGCTTCCCCTCCCCCACTCCCACCACATGCAATCTCTGTTTTCTTGCGTACACTTCTATCCAGCTCAATTCTATGAAGGATCTTAAAGTCTGACGTTCTGATAATCCTCGCGCCAGTTTATTTTTATTTATTGGTTATTTGTAATGGGCACTAAACAGCAGAATTGTGTTTCAAGGCGCATGGCCAAGGCACGCCAACACTTTGTTTCTTGACGCTTCCTTGGACTCATGCCCTGGCGGTTTCTCCACGTTGGTGATTATGAAGTTCCCTTTGTCCATCAGAAATTCTTTCAGAGTCTTATCCTCCATCGTGGGCATATGGATTTTGCCTACACGCAGGTCCTTAGAACAGCAAGACTTTCTTACAAAGCTATCTGGGCGGCGCGGTCAAGGGAATGCCGCTCCTGCAGGAGGAATGGATGAGGGTACTGTGGAGATAGATGCAGTCCCTTCTGATTTAAAAGGATCTCCCCCAGATGGGGAGCTCACATTCACCCCAAAGACAGTCTGGCAATGCAGGTAGACAAATGTAGTCTCTTGTTTTTTGGAAGATTGTTTCTCAGATGGAGAACACACAGAAAACCCTAACTCAGCCTGGCTGTGCTGATCCACCGAGTCAGGTTTCTGAACCACTTGATAAAAATGGTCTACCTTATCCGGCAGGAACTGGCAGCAGGTGTAGCAATAGTATACATCCAGGCACAAAAGTCCACAAAGTTTCTGCATTGATTTAGCTCCTGAATAATAGAGCACCATTTCTCTGGCTCTAGTTCTACATTTAGTCTTCCACCCATCTCCGGGTGACCCGTTGGTGGCTGCGGGAGATGCCCTAAAGGAACATACTCTGCCCTTTTACTTGGGGGGTGTACTGGCACTGCCACAGATGTGGGCATGTTCGTAAGATTTTCAGATTATCCTTTACGGCGTCCCCCGGTGCATCAGTATGCTCTTCCTGATAAACCTTGACCTTCATACTAGAATCCACACTTGGCATCGAGGATAGCATAGATCGATCAAGTTCTTCGTCCCCGTCAAAAAGACTGCATCTCCTGTGCCGAAGGCGCAGTCTCCTTCGGCTC
The DNA here is from genome assembly GCA_002915635.3 of Ambystoma mexicanum. Taxonomy (NCBI): domain Eukaryota; kingdom Metazoa; phylum Chordata; class Amphibia; order Caudata; family Ambystomatidae; genus Ambystoma; species Ambystoma mexicanum. The sequence goes on from CM030325.1 coordinate 1,033,929,837, forward strand.
CTTCACCTGTACCTCAGCCAAACCAAGCCCAGACTCCGAGCGATGAACCGCAACTCGTGTGTAGGAGACACGGCACTCCATGGAAGCAGGCAGTTAGAGGAAAGGAACCACAAACACCTGGCTGTCAAGCCGCACCCTCCAGTGCTGCTTCCGACAACCAGTTCCTGACCTCAGGTTCTCAAATCAAGAAGCCAGGACAAGAGAATCAAAGCCTGTGCCCCTCCTTTGGTCTTTTGTGAGGTCTGGTAACACCTATCTCCAGCAGGATAGCCCCACAGCAAGAGCTGTCCTGGTAAGCAGGGGTCAATGGGCACACCCTACACAAAAGGATCCCAGGTTGTTGCATTCCAAAGAGCCTTTGATACTATAGATCTGAGAAGGGGCTGGGGCGTTTATTTTAGCCAAAGTAATCTCAGTACAGTTGGAGAAAGATTCTGTAGAGAGAGGCAGATGTACACGTCCTTTATAGACCCCATTCCCCAGCACTGAGTTTGACACCTGGTATCATCCCAATACCACATTGAAGGTATGAGAGACGTTATGCTGTCAGACAACCATATTGAATGTACCCTCAAACTGATGCAGTAGACATGAGCCTGCAAATACTAATGGACATAGAAGGACTATAAGTAAAGTCTGGCAGATGTGACGCCACTAAAGACAGAAGATACGTGGATGCACTGAACGTGATGTATGGATATCTAAAGAATGAAGATGTGATTAAAGTGATGAAGAAATTATATATGAGACTACGAAGAAAACCATATACAATATGAAAGCTGACAAGAGATGTAATAAATGTATATATGCAGAAAAGCAAGGTAGATGAGATATATAGAAGCTTGCTAAGGTAGGAAATAGTACGCGAGTAAAACAGCCATGCTAAGAAAATCGGCATCGGCATCGTATAATAGTAAGCAAGAAGCCTCGAGAAGGGAACCCAAGGCTGCAATGCTGACAGGCACTGGAATACAAATTTGTGCAAGAATAAAGGTATTTTCCTGGCTCAAAATCAAGGATGCCATGACAAGAGCAACTAAGTGGCTCGAAAGGCGTTGAAGAGGATAAGCTATGAATGCTTAGGAGGATGACTCCTGTCCTAGCCTGTCCCAGCCGCTACACCATTCCCCCCCTTCCTCTTCTGTGGAGCAGGAGCTCCCGTGACCCTGCAGGAGCAGTGGTCTACCAAAGGGAAGGCACCCCGAATTTTACAACCTTTTCTGGTAAGCGCCCCTCCAAATTGTGCAAAACGGATTCTCTGCATCACTATATCCCAGCTACGATGCCCAGATGCTCTTGCTGTCCCTGCAACTGAAATCTGCTTTGGCGCTGTGTTTCCGGCCGAAATTGCGACCGTGTGCATGCTTCCACCATTGCTCACCATGTAGAGCCCAGCACACTCAAAGATGGCTGCCCGCCACCCATTTGAGGCATCCACTGCCTAATCCACCCAGCAGACGCTGCTGAGTCCCGATTGGCTGGTGACCCTTCTTCAGCTACCTATCGGGAGCCGGCAGGCAAAGCTGTCCCACTCTCACCAAGGCCCAGTGAAACAAGGCTGACTCCTGTCCTAGCCTGTCCTCAGCCTTACTCGCCGTTCGCCTGGACACTATGCCCTTTTTCACCTCGCACTAATCCCTGCTTGTGGTTACACAGCTGACTCTCCTCCTCGTGAACCTATGGACTAGCGCTCTCCTCATCCTGAGAGTAAGACTGGTAACGTTATCTATCAACTATTCCAGCGCTTCCGAATGCTATGCTTATTCCCACAAGCTTGATACCTAGTATAGCTATATAAGCTGTTCACTCTGTGCCTACTGCCCTACAAGCATTTATCTTGCCTGTTGAACTTGCTGACATACTATCTATCCTGATGTTGGTAATGCCTTTACTATGCTAATATAATCATATACGCCACTTGACAAGCTGTAGCAACATAGCAACCTGCTCCATGCACACCTCTGTACTAAGTCTGCACACCTATTACGAGCGTCCTGACTTTAATCAACTGAGCCGACTACATATTTGAGCCCCTAGTCGCTACCTATTCGCTGTTGCCTACCACCAAGTGATCGCATCATTTCAGTGCCTTATTTGCTTGCATTGCCTATGTCTGTTCTCATTGCCGCCCAGCCCATACCTTCCCATTGCATGACCACAGCACCGCTTTCATTTGTGCCTCTGTTTGCCTGTGCTTGCCTTGAAACTGCTATGCTGTCAACCCCATGCTCGCTTTTGAAATGATTGAGCTCTTGCTCAGAACCGCAACTTGGACCCACTTGTTAGCTCCATGATATATGCTACTCTGCCTGCCTGATACGCTCATTGTGTAGTCCCAATTTTGCTGCGCCACACCTTGATCTATGCCTGCATATGTTGCACCGGTCCGCATAAGACATGTCAACATGATCTAAGTTAATTCCAGGGTACCTGCCTTACTCTGCCGTGCCTTTCACCTTGACATTTACCTGATCTGCCAATACTTGCTGCCAACACTAGAATGTCTTCTCTGCCTGAATTGTTGCACCGTTACAATTAGATCACGCCTCTTGCATTCTGCATTGTTCCCTGCCTAACATGCTAATGTATATGCAAGCTTGGTATTTGCTTTGCCTGTGTACCCTGATCTGATGCACCCCCATTGCTTGACTCTGAATAAGTAGACTTAACCTGTCTTAAACTCATTAGCCTGCATTGCTCGTACAGAGCACGCACTGTCTAGCCAAATAGTGCCTGTAACGTTTACCTATAACTGCCTCACAGACCCAGCGGCCCTTCCTCTCTAATCTTGGTAACATGCTACCACGCTGGTCCTCCCTAAGGTCACTGCTCTCCTCATTACAAGTACTACTCTCAGTGTGGTCAATTACCAGGTCATCACACCTACCACCTCCCGATTTAGCTGCACCTAGCTCCTTGCACACCTCATCCATGGCCACATCTCACAGATCTCCTGATACCTACCAAAGTACTCCACCTCAATACCACAACATCTACCTCAACGATCCGGCCCTATGGCTCGACCATTTCGCCAAAAAACCCTCACCTAACCAACCATGTCCTATCACTCTAAGAAACCTAAGATTAGGATCTAGACTTATGGGTAAGAAGGGACACCCCATGTACCTGAGCCCACACCTCAAAACTCAGACGCACAGGCCCGCCTCCACAAACGCCACCTCACCACGCCCATCACACTAAAACCATCACAGCTTCATCAAGCAACGTTGGTTTAATTAAAGCTGCCCTGATTAACGCAAGATCCCTAGCTGCGCACGCTCTGGACATTGCTGATCTTATCAAAACTCAGGAACTCGACTTCATCGCCATCACCGAGACCTGGCTGCACGCAGCTTCCGGCCCGGCACTCTCATTGGCCATCCCCACTGATTACTCCATCATCAGATGTGATCGCACCTCGAGAGGTGGAGGAATTGCTTTCATGGCTAGAAACTCATTAGGACTTAGAACCATCCCAAGCACTAAGGTGGAAACTGCAGAGTTACTCTCTGTCAAGCTTGGACTCTCAGCTAACCAAACGGCTACCATCCACCTAATATACAGACCCCCTGGTCCACCCACATCCTTTGTGGATGATATCTCTACCTTAGTACTCAACAATGCTAAATCCAACTCCCAAACCATCATTCTTGGCGACCTCAATCTAGGACACCAAGACCCTAATGATCCTGCGGCCCTCGACCTAGCTAATACCTTAACAGATTTAGGTTTCACTCACCACATGCAGGAACCCACCCACATTAAAGGGCGATCCCTTGACTGGCTTAGTGACACCAATTGCAATATTAGCGTAATCTCCAACGTCCTTTGCTTGTGGTCTGACCACCATGTCATCACTTTCAGCATTGAAGCAGCCCCACCACCCAGGCCTTTGGTCGCCCCAGCCACCCTCACTAGAAATAAAAACAACATTACGACAGAAAAAATACTTCCCCTTATCCTTCCAACACTAAATAACGCTCCTGACACATGCTCAGACCCCACCAACCTAGCCAACATGTATAACCAGTCCCTGCTTGCAGCCATCAACTCTATCGCCCCGCTCAAACTGAGGAAACCCAAACAACGAGCACACCTTAACTCATGGTTTACTCCCCAGCTTAGAGTGTTACGCAACGAGAAACGCTCAGCAGAGTCACGCTGGAGAAGTCACCACTCCGACGCCCACAAGGACAGTCTTCTGATAGCCACCCTTAACTATAATGAAGCTGTTACTCCAGGCAAAAAAGATTCTTATAATAACCGCATTATGTCAGCCCAGTCCAATACTAAGGAACTCTTTAATATCCTTAAGGAACTCGAGACACCTGCAGCCCCCCTGACTCTTGCTCCAAAGACAACACTTGGTGCACCAATATTCAGTCAGCACTCCTGGGTAAAATTGCTACCCTCCAATCTAAATCAGGGACAAACAGAAATCCCTACAGCTTGACCAACCACCGACCACACTACACTTAATACACATTTAACCTATCCACATAAACTTTTCCTTCTCCCCACTCACTACTCTCGAAGTAGAAAACATCATAAACAATTTAAAACCTTCCAATTGCCAAGGCGACCCCTGCCCAGCACCTATTATCAAGGAAGCATCTCATGAGCTAGCCCCGTTCATTACAGCATTCATAAATGCTTCTTTCAAGACGGGTATTGTCCCCGACAACCTAAAGGATGCATGGGTTATCCCACTCCTCAAAAAACCCTCCCTTGACCCTAATATCCCAACTAACTTCAGACCTATCACTACAGTCCCATTCCTGCTCAAGATCCTGGACCGCACAGCCTACCTGCAGATTCAGGATTACCTCGAACTAAACAATCTCCTGGGCTTAAGACAATCAGGGTTCCGCCCTAAACATGGCACGGAGTCAGCTCTGATCGACTTGAAAACTCAGATGGAGTCACTGAAGGACAATGGGAAGCTAGCTCTTCTCCTTCTCCTCGATCTCTCCGCGGCTTTTGATCTGGTCAACCACCAAATACTCTGCCAGCATCTCAAATCCGCAGCCCACTTCTCAGACTCTGCCAATGCCTGGATCCACTCATTCCTGAGCAATAGATCCATGAGGGTCTTCTCACCGCTGGCATCAGCGGATCCCTCCCCATTCACTGTGGCGTTCCTCAAGGCTCGTGTGTATCCCCTACGTTGTATAACGTATTCACCAAGCCCCTCTTCGATGTGCTTGACTATCTGGGTGTCTCCTACACTAACTACGCGGACGACACCCAGATACTCATCCCTATCACAGGAGACTACACAGCTGACACCAAAGCCCTTAACGATGTTTACTCGGTCATCCAGGCCTGGATGGCACAGCACGAACTTTGCCTTAACGATGATAAGACTGAGCTCTTACTTTTAGGATCAAATCATCGGCTCAACAAACTAGACCAAACCTACAAGTCCTTCATTATTGACGGCAATGACATTAAAGTCCCCAAAGATACTAAGACGCTAGGGGTCTATCTTGACTCCTCGCTTTCTCTGAACAGGCAAATAAATGCAGTTAGGTCAGCTTCGGCCTATACCTGCAAACTTATCACTGCCTGTAGACCCTTCCTAAACTCCACCAACTGTATCACACTCGCCAGAACTCTTGTTATGGCCAAAATCGACTACTGTAGTGCTCTCTACCTAGGGACCAGTCAGTCTAACCTTAATAAATTGCAAACTGTACAAAATAATGCCTTAAGGGCAGCCTTAAACATCCCGAGACGCTATCATAGCTCCTCCGTCAGATTGGACTTACGCTGGCTCCCGGTAAAACAGAGAATTGCCCTGAAAACCCTAGCTTTCACTCACAAATGTCTGAACAACAACGCCCCACCTTGCCTGTCCACTCGCTTCTCACGCCACACCTCCACTCGACCTACCAGAGCAGCCCAAACTCATAGCCTCATCGTGCCTAGATGCAAACTCCAAAAAGCTGGTGGGGTGAGCTTCCCCGTCCTGGCCTCCAAACTCTGGAACACCTTGCCCACACCTATCAGAATTGAACCATCATTCCACTCCTTCAAGAACAATGCTAAAACATGGCTGCTCTCCCAAGACTCATGAGACCTTGACACAGTCCAGACTCCATGTGGGGTACAGAACTAAATATACATTTTCTCTCTGCTCTGTCCCTGTATTATACACTGTTAATGGGACCCTTTGGTACATGTATATATGCTGTATATTTTTGTAACTTCTGTAACTACTGCTTTTTGTAACATGTTTAAGAGTATGCGCCCGGTTGCCCCTGGGCCTGGTTTTTTGCGCTTTATAAATAAAATAAAATCAAAAATCAAATCAAATGCAGCATATATTTCTCTTAGATTAAGTAAAGGAGTGAACAATTGCGAGTCCCAAGTATTGTTGAATTAAAGATGCAGAAAGCACATGCAGAATGAGCAATCAAGTCTCCAGAGGCCAAGGAGTGTAATAGCACCCAATATAATTGAATCAAATACTATTAACTAGAAGGGCAAAATGGACAGAATCATGGTCTCCTCACTCGTGATTCAGGACAGGAAAACAAGTCCTATTCATAAAGCTCCAGATGAAGATAGCAATGTACCATCACTCCCTTCAAAGTTCTGAGGAAGAGAACAGTCAACAAGGACAACGACAAAGAAGAAGTTCTTGGCTTAGGGCCTAACTGATGAGAGATGGTAGACTAATTAGCTAAGAAAGGCAGTTGTCTGACGTTGTTGCCTTGCACCTGAGTTTTGTAACTAATGTACTGCTAATAACTCGAATGTCCACGGTTGGCAAGAGAGCGTCAACCAGTAATGAGGGTCTATGTAATGGTGTATCACACATGGTTGCCCCGGCCTATCCGCGACTGCTATTACGTAATTATCTGTATTTTATGTAGTTAGAGGTGGTTCAATGCCTGCCTACCAGCAAAGAGGCATCTAGTGATGATACTAACACTTACACAAACTATATGTATACCTTTCCATAATCAATCCCTCCACTCAATAGATTTCTACTGTTAGCCACGTAGGATGATGTCATAGCTGACGTGGTATACAACCTTTTGTGTAACCAAAATGCATTGAGAGTGTGTGAGCTACAATCTGTTTGTTCACCAGATTTCCCAACTTTATTGAACTGATAATAGAGTAGTATTTTGCCATATTGTTTGAGTCTGTCTGGTTATTTGGGCCTGAGGTCATTTATTGTGGTAATCCCATTCGGCACTTGGAACGCACCAGGTACTATTGCACAATTCCACCATCTTGTTCCTCTCGGTAACTTAAAGCAAGCTTGCTTTTAGCCAATCACCTGTGGACGTTTGCCCACTCCTTCTTTGATTCAATCTTGGAGTGCAAGAAGCACCCTAACCCTACCAGTGAGGTGAAGATGGAGTGCTCGAAGGCAAAGGCAAGCTCTGCTCGCTAAACATCCCCATGGGACAGTGGGGGTGGCCTGCTGCTGGGGCAAGAGCTGCCTCTCTGACAGACACGCCAGTACCCACGACGTGCTTAGAGGTGAAGGACTGCTGCAGGTGTTATACAGTTTACCCCGGATTGGAGGAAAGAGAATGCCACTCATATTGTCCCTGAGCCCCTGGATTGGGACTCACAGCAACTGAAGAAGCCAAACATCTGGTGTGCTGCATTTTGATCGCATTCAAACACCTTTTAACCAATGGAACCTGTGGTGCTGCCTTTGGCATTTCTTCAAACTCTTCAAACCACTGTTAGTGCATCCTCAAGCCAGTTTGCAGCCACACCGTGTCAGCTGAGTTCAACTAGAAGCTCATCGCCACAGGAGAATTCTAACTGTCGTGCCTCAAACAAGCACTTTGTTTCACCAGCATTGTCATCTACGACCCGTGATCAAACATCAAACTGACCCTGGCGGCCCTATCAAACTGCTTCATTAGAACACTGCATCAAACTGCAAAAAGCCTCACTTTGAACAAGACCTGATGCCTGGATCACTGTGACTCACCTTATCTGAACCAGATTTGAACCGCTCACACAGTGCCAAGAATCTTGGCTGGACGCCGTTGCACCACCAAAGCACAGTAGGAAGCTAATACTGACTCCTAACGGCACCCCATGTCCAGCTTTGGGCCCCAAAGACTGTTTAGGTCATCCTAGATCCCTTTTCTCGCACAAGACAGATCCTTTTGATCACATTGTGGTAATTGAATGACTTTCACCCCGGTGTTATTACCAAGAGTGCTGCACCCTTCTACCTCTTGCATATTCTGTGACCCATGTTTCATTACCCAGAGTGTTGCATCCTTCTATCTTTTGCACAGTCTGTGTTCTTTCCACAGGTATGATTTTGTGTAGTGCTGTTATATTTTAATTATTTCTGCATATGGTGTGTGTGAAGTATATATATATTCACTGAAAACACTTTTTTAAAGAGACGTTATGATTACAAGTAAAACTGAAAACCCCCATAGATTAACATGTTGTTTACTGACGTGATTTGCCTTGTTTTTTGTGTTTTCTGACAATTTTAAAGGTGTTATATATATACACATTAATCTTTTTATATATTTTTAAAGTACTTTCCTTAGAGTTTAATCTGAGCTCATAGTGCACATACATGGGGCAATAAGCAGGCCTCAAACATACAATGTATATGTGCACATGATGATTAACTCTAATGTTATTGTCATTTTTTTGGTGATGTTGATGCTTCCTCACTTTAGTTTCCCTGTATGTGCCTCTGATTTGTATGCATTGTGTGTTTTTATATGTATTATTTCTACTTACACAAGTGTGTGATAAGTTTTCAATTGTTACCTATTTATTCCAAGTTTAACATTACTTAAAACTCTCATAAGGTAGCATTCATTATTGTACTATCGGAAATTACCAGATTAAAAATATTGTACTTCTACGGCGCATGCTGCAGCCATTGCCTATGTGTATGTATAATTAGGTTCCTCTACTGACAACACTAGAATATAATGATTTGTTTACATGAGTGCTTTCTTTAATACATTAAGTAGTTCATGAGGGTTCTCCCAATCACCCCTAACATCTTGTTTCCAACATTATACACTCAAACCCTTGTTGGGAGTGTTTATTCAAATTACTTTAATATGTGATGTTATCAGTGATGTCATCAACAACATTTGTGATGTCATCTTTGATGTCCTGGCTGTTAGTCTTAGCAGTGCACGGTGGTGGTGCAAGTTATGGTTGCTTAGCTTACCATAACTGGGGAATTTCTGGGGCTTTTTTGGTTTTACTTGTAACCATAAAGTCCCTTTAACCAAGTTTTTTCATTGAATTTCATAGGTTTTTATTAGTGCAACTTAACCATAATGCCCCTTCAACAATGTTTTATTTAGCAAATTTCATGGGTTTTTAATCAGTGCATGCTAATTTCCTACAACTTACTAATGTCATACTTATATCAACATTTCTGTCCAATTTACAAAGTTTCACCTTAAACTCTGTCATTCCCCGCCCTCTAGCTTCCTTTTTAATACTTTATACAATTTTTGCAACTTTTTCCACTGTTTTTGTGTTCGTCAGCATTCTCAAACGTCTGATGTCATCGCTGACTTTTCAGACAGTAACACGTGATCACGCGCTCGCGCGCAGCATGATGACATGTCAACGAACGCACCAGCACTTCGTGTACTTCTCCTTGCTTCGCAAACAGTTGGGAACTGCATTTTTCAGCTCATCTAGGAACTTTGAAGCTCAAAATGTACCTTTGCAAAGCTCCTACACCTGTTTGTACTCGTTATCCATTAACAATCTAGCACGCAGCACATAAGTGGAAGAATATTAGCAAAACTGCTATTTATCTTACAAAATGGCACCAGCTATTGCCATCCTTCCTCCCCAAGAGCCACCACCACCACCAGCTGGAGGACCTACACACCAAAAAGCACAGTACTTCAAAAGACAATGGAGAGGACCACGAAGATGAGGTAGAGGAAGCGCCTCCCTCTAGCACCCAGAGAGAATCATGGGTGTGGCAGTTCTTTACCACTGTTGGGAATGTACCAAAGGTTGAAGCTGCCAAAGTGAATTGCACTGAGTGCAACGTTGTACTCAGTCGTGGATTACATGGACAGTACTCCTACGGGACCATCTCCATACGCTGCCACACCAAATCCAACCACTGAAATCCTCTCAGAAAGGCTGTTCCTTGCTTAGAAAGTAGTAGTCTGTCTTCCTCCACCCCATCTTCCTCAACCAATACTGTAACCACACAGCCTACTTCTGTGGGACACAAAATTCCACCGGCTACCTTGCAAGCGATAAAAGAGGATGTTGATCCATATCTTTCGAAGACATCAGTCCTCTGTATATACTGTCACACACCACTATGCAGGGAGGAGCAATTTCAAAGTGCTTTTGAAGCTGTAATCAAGGAGCATGAGAAACACTGCCCCCTACCTTAGATATAACACACATGCAACATCGTCCCCTGTCTACTTGCCCCTCCAAATGTGTGGTTTGCTATAGAATATTACAGTTTTGGTCAACACTGCTATGTCCATGAATGCATAATACGACTCTTGTCCTAGGATAAGTCCATGCAATTGTACCTTCATAAAGCCTTGGTTAAGTAAAATGAGCATTTTCCTTAATTAAGCTTTGATAAAGCCTTGATTAAGCAAAAGGAGCAGTTCCTTAACTACGCCTTGATAAAGCCTTGTTCAAGGAAAAGGAGAGGTTTCTTTAATAAAGCCTTGATAAAGCGTTGTTTAAGGGGAAGGATCAGTTTCCTTAACTATGCCTCGATAAAGCCTTGTTTAAGGAAAAGGGGGCAGTTGCCTTAATTACACCTTGATAAAGCTGTGTTGAAAGGGAAGGAGCAGTTTCCTTAACTAAGCCCTGATAAAAGCCTTGTGCAAGGAAAAGGAGCAGTTTCCTTAACTAAGCCTCGATAAAGCCTTGTTCAAGGAAAACTGCAGTTTCCTTAATAAAGCCTTGTTTAAAGGAAAGGAGCAGTTGTCTTCACTAAGCTTCAAAAAAGCCTTGTTCAAGGAAAAGGAGCAGTTTCCTTAACTAAGCCTGGATAAAGCCTTGTTCAACGAAAAGGAGCAGTCCCCTTAACTAAGCCTGGATAAAGCCTTGTTCAAGGAAAAGGAGCAGTTTCCTTAAATAAGCCTCGATAAAGCCGTGTTCAAGGATAAGGAGCATTTTCCTTAATAAAGCCTTGATAAAGCTTTGTTTAAGGAAAAGGAGCTGTTTCCCTAATAAAGCCTTGTTTAAGGGAAAGGAGCAGTTTCCTTAACGAAGCCTTGATAAAGCTCTGTGTAAAGGGAAGGAACAGTTTCTTTAACTAAGCCTTGATAAAGCCTTGCTCAAGGAAAAGGAGCATTTTCCTTCACTAAGCCTCGATAAAGCCTTGTTTCGGAAAAAGGAGCAGTTTCCTTAACTATATCTTGATGAAGGCTTATTTAAGGAAAAGGAGCAGTTCCCTGATAAAGCCTTGTTCAAGGAAAAGGAGCAATTTTCTCATTAAGGCTTGTTTAAGAAAAAGGAGCAGTTTCCTTAACTAATCCTTGATAAAGCCTTGGTTACAGGAAAGGAGCAGTTTCCTTAATAAATGCTTGTTAAAGACATGTTTAAGGGAAAGGAGCAGTTTCCTTAAAAATGTCTTGATAAAAAGCCTTGCTTACGGTAAAGGAGCAGTTTCCGTAATAAAATCTTGATAAAGAAAGCCTTGTTGAAGGAAAAGGAGCCGTTTCCTTAACTAAGCCTCGATAAAGCCTTGTTTCAGGGAAAGAAGGAGTTTTCTTAATACATCCTTTATAAAGCTGTGTTTAAGGAAAAGGAGCAGTTTTCTTAATACATCCTTGATAAAGCCTTGTTTCAGGAGAAACACTAGCACAGTCTCAATGTCAAGGGTGGGCTTTTTAGAACAGGTTGCCTAGTATTAGTTGGTATCATTAATGTACTCTTTTAACTCACACCTTTGTTATTAAGTGACTGGGAATATTCAGCGTCACGTGATAAAGACCCTTCTTATAACTCTGCGCATTTGTGCCATGAGAATGTACATGACTGACTTGGAAAGTGCAGATATCAAATGTAAGCAGCCAGGCGTGTCAAAAAGTCAAAGCCTAGTAGCATGAGATGAGAGAACTGTGCCAGCCTGTCACCGGGCCCTCTCGTTCCCTGCCTACTGTGTCTAGTCACACACCCACCGTGAGCTAAACAAGGTCTAAGATGGTAGATAAACAACTCTTAATACCACACTGTTGGCATCAAGGTGCCAGGCTTTTTCATTTCTACCATACTAGTTTGACCACTCCAGTCCCTTACCTCCTGCCACCAGCAGCAGCCACCTTTATACAGAGTCCTTTCCTGACTATGCCTCTTGTGCCAGTCTTGCCAGTTTCAGAATTAACATTCTGGACTTATATCTGGGGTGGAACTTATAGAGCTTCCCCAGTCAGACCAGCCACCAAACATGCAGGATCGGCCAAGCACACTTGCAAGTCAGTCATGCACCAATGCCACATTGTGTACTAACTTAAGCCTCAGGATCTGACTTGGAAACACAACCCAGTTATCACAACACTTTAAGACACAAACGCCTCTCCCCTTTCCCGGAACTATGGTTCATCTAACAGGGCTGACCAGAGCTCATGATTTCACAAAAGATTGAACCCCCCCCCATCCCCACATCCCTCCCTGGGTTCATAGCATTCATTTCCCACAGAGTACGGTCTGGATACCGGTGCCAGGGGCAGAGTACGCCATACCTTAGACAATCCTATGCTCCCTGAAGCTACTACAGTGTCGATCTGGTGCAGTATAAAAGCATGGCAACATACCATAACATAGCACGGTACATTGACATGGCAACATTGTAAAAGGAATCCATATAGAAACATGTTACACAGAAGGAGCATGATTGGAGCTTCTCTTTCTCTATCGTGTATGGAGGTGAACTTAAGAAATCACATCTGGTGTTAGTGCTGTGTTTCAAAGATTTAAATACACACATCAAAATAAAAATGTGCATCGCGTTCACCGGCTTATAGTCATTGTTCGGAACAGACTTGCTACTTGGTATTCCTGTTGTAAAGGAGAGCATTTGACATGCTGTGTTGTGTGTCGTGTAAGCGGATCTGAACGTAGGCATGCCAGAGAAATCTGACATTGGGTTGGTCTCTTCCCTGTACGCGCCCCCTTCCACTCAAATGACGGACATGGAAAGGAAGAGTAGCAGGTGGGCAAAACAAATTGCACCTGCCATCAAATTACCAAAAAAAACCACGCAGCACAAATGGCATTTGTACATGCACAATTGCATTGAACTAGTGGAAATGTCATTTGCACTTGCACTAATGCAATTTCACATGTGCAAAACATTTCACTTAAGATTGATTGCACAGCAGAAACACAGTATTGTCAAGATATAAACTTTGGTTCTCTGACACTCTCTGCACTGTGGCTCCCTCACCACATCACCACCCTAGGGCACTGTGCTCTGGGAAGGGGTAGATATATCGCAATGCCAGGCCAGGCTGCCCACTCTGTAGATGCCTCGTTTGCACCATAATTATGCTCTGTTAGTGAAGGTACATTGGTACAGGTGCATTGTTTTGTAGTACAGTAGGTGCTCCAGTCACCAAAGTGTATGCACTCAAGTTGATCAACCTCAGAGAGAGGAAAAGCTGAGTCAGCCTTGCCAAGATGTGGTAGTTCTCTGATCTGACAAGTAAACATATATCTCTCCAGCAAGTGCTTAACACACTGAGATAGCTTCTTAACCATACATGTATCAACATGCATGTCAACTCTGGTTAAGGCAGGAGAATACATTCCACAAAGTGAATGGACAACGCTACACAATTTGTGTTGTAGGGAATGCAACAACTGTGTGTTATGCTACAGTGAACGCAGGGGGCTTTATAGGATTAATTGAGCAGGCACGATTGTGATTGTTATCTATAAGTGCCAGGCATTAGACTTATAGTCTCAGCATCACACTACACAACATCATGAAGTGTTGCTTATGTTCCGTTAAATAAAGGTGCTGTGGCTTGTTTGCATCACTGTGCCAGGTGTGGGTCCTCAGAGGATGGGGCCCGGTTGCCCACCTGTTAAGACGGCTCTGTTTTTTACCATTGACAGTGGTGTGGGGATTGGTTGGAAGGTGGGATGCCATTGTAGGATTTCTGTGCCCCTCTCCTCAATATGAGGTGTGTTACGAAGCCTAGATTGTGTCGACGTCCTTGATATCAGGGGTTTAGAGGGTCCCAGTTGTTGGGATCAAGAAGAGTGAAGGAGCACGGGGCTGCAGAAGATGGGGGATGGGAAATGGACGAGTGTGCCAGGCTTGAGAGTGCCGGGTGCGGGTGGGAAAGAAGGGGGCACAGAGTGCACCAGGGTGAGGCTTGGGGGGCTGCCCAAATAGAATGAGGGTGACTTGAAGAGAGACGGGCTACATGAAGAGCCATGCCACGTGCAGGCAGCCAATTGAGGCGGGATTATAAAACAAGAGGTTACTGAGCCTGGTTTCAAGGTTGAGGATTCTGTTGAGAGGATGAACGAGAAGAGAAGATCCACAGGGACGTCATTTCACCAAAATGCCAGGGGTAGCGGAAGTGAAATCCCATGACCCTTGACCCTCTGATGACATCATAGGAAGTGATGTCATTGGACCCCACCCCGGAGTGACATCACAGGAAGCAAAGGAACACAACCTTTTACCCCTTGACAAAACAGGAAGTGCCATCACACAGCATTGTTCCAAAGTACACTATCAAAGAAATTGTTACAATATCACTGTAACGTGATAAACATTTCATACAAGAATAGATCAGCATATGTATCGGCAAAAAAAAATGCTATAACTGCAACTTGCGAAAAGCAAAATACATAGTGCGGAATGGATGCTTATTCTACTCTAAATGCTTTTTGGAAGTTTGTGTCTGCATTGTGAATTTGAGGTGTTTAAGAACAGACTTAAACAGAGTGGAGGGTGCTTGAACTAAACCTTTAATGAGTCTGGCAATTATTGTATAGAATTTGAGAAAGACAAATTATTTGTTATTCCTATTCTTTCTTATTTAGGGTCACTGCTCAAAGTGTTACACTTGTGTGGAACCCCCTGTGTTTTTAAGAAGCCTGAACAAGAAAGCCAGCCACTCAGGGGTGTTGCTAGGTCTGGAAAAGACCCGGGGCTATGCTAATGTCAGAACTGTCAGGACTGGGGGCTAGCAGGCCTTTTGGCTGTAGCTCCTGAGATTCTATCTGTGGCTATAACCAAAAGACCAGGGGCTATAGCCCCCTTAGCCCCCCCCTAGCAACGCCTCTGCAGCCACTCCAGAAACAGAGCTACATGGCATTGGCCACAGACCAAGAGTGTCAATTTGTAAAAAACAAAAAATACCTTTACAAACAAAATGAAATGTAGGGGTAGGAAGGGAGACCACATGGGTAGCAAGGGAGCCCTCAGGTGTCCCTCAGGGGTCGGTGACCCCTAAATAAAGTCCCTGATTAGATCGCCCATAGAGTGGCTGGAGCAGTAATCAAGTTGGCAGAGCACAAGCGTAGAAACCAAGGGTTAAGCATTCAATTTCAATGCAGTTTACATCAGGGACTATGCACATGTAACCGAAATACATTTAAAAACTCATGCACATACAAAGTCAGTGCTTGTGAAAAAGAAGACAGAAAAAATAAATGCACAACTAAACGCAATATTCAATGGGTTTCACCTGGCCTCGGGGGCGGAGTCAACAAAAGTCCACTGTTGCCAACACTGGGGGCATAGGGTTAGGAGGGAGAGGGAAGAAAAACGCATACGGCTTTCCTCGTGGAAGGGCTGTGAATAAGGCAGTGAAGTGTCATCCATGGGGTGGGTGGGGGGAGACAGGTGTATCGAAGGATAGTTCAGGGTGTGGGGCATAGAAAAAAAAGGATTTGGATGCCACTTGCAAACAGGTGATAGGTGAAGGCAAATTAAGAGGTTCGTTTACAGAGATCAAGGGGCAGAGCTTAAAGAGAAGTGTGCCAAGTACACCCCCGTTGGGAACAAACCCCCACTGGGGGGGGGGGGCTGGCAATCATGCATTCTTAATGTGTACAGGAATGCAAATGGCATGTCTTTAAAATGCCAGGACTAAAGGTATACGACATGAAATCTCTGTTTTAATATCATTATTAAAGCTTAGCTAATGTGGTTTGCTATTTAACTATGCTCACATCAAATCGATTGCTCCCAGTGGAGTAACTTTGCTGACAATGTTGGGGGGGGCATGACATCTGAAGAAAAGGTGCCCCAGCCAAATGGATGGAGACAAAATGGCGTGCCATGAAAGTTGGGGGGACAAACACCCCCGTGCCCCCCTAAAATTACGCCCATGATTGCCCCAAACGTATTTATTGAGTAAATGGGGAGTTCTGCAGCCTCTGTTCCTTGATAAGGCGCCCCTTGATGAGGAAAGTCGCGATCTGACTGTAAGGTGTACGCTGTAAGGTGCGAGGAGGTCACTTAGACTTTACTGATCTCTTGAGTTTCTCTCTTTTTCATCTTGCCGCCTGCTTTCCACTTTCATCCAGCAGTACCCTGTTCAGATTGCCCCTCTGTCCCCCAATCTCCCTCACAGCTAGCCTGCTCAGATTGCCTCTCTGTCCCTCATTCTCCCACACAGCTAGCCTGCTCAGATTGCCTCTCTGTCCCTCATTCTCCCACACAGCTAGCCTGCTCAGATTGCCTCTCTGTCCATCATTCTCCCTCACAGCTAGCCTGTTCAGCTTGCCTCTCTGTCCCTCATTCTCCCTCACAGCTAGCCTGTTTAGATTGTCTCTCTTTCCCTCATTCTCCCTCACAGCTAGCCTGTTCAGATTGCCTCTTTGTTCCTCATTCTCACTCACAGCTAGCCTGTTCAGATTGATTCTCTGTCCCTCATTCTCCCTCACAGCTAGCCTGTCCAGATTGCCTCTCTTTCCCTCATTCTCCCTCACAGCTATCATGACGGGCTTGGGAGATCATGGGTGCATCCTTCCACTGTTCAGATTGCTTCTCTCTCCCTCATTCTCCCTCACTGCTAGCCTGTCCAGATTGCCTCTCTGTCCCTCATTCTCCCTTACAGCTATCATGAAGGGCTTGGGTGATCATGGGTGCATCCTTCCATGACTGCATCCTTCCACTGACCAGATGTAGGCCTCACTAATTCCTCTTGCTTTTTTTAGCATCTTAATCCTACCCTGGAGTCCCAAGTGATCTGCTGACCTCACCCCATTGCATCTCACTGAGAGTTGCCTGGTGGCGTGGGGTCTGCAAGCCGTGATCCCCACAGAAGAGTACCTGGCTTCTGCTGTTCTGATCTGTGTTCCCCCCTCACATATATCAAAGCTCCTGGCGTGTACTATCATCAGGGCTTTAAGTGGGATAAGAAATCGAGGGGGTGCCCTCATTTGGGGGCGTGGCTTGTGGGAGGGGCGTGGCCTAAAAAGTACGCAAATCGTAGAGTATACACACAAATATATATAAATGTTATATATTTGTGTGCGTACCTTACTATGGTTTGTGTACTGTGCAAGCCATCTTTTCTAAACATAGAGATATGTAACATATTTCTACGTTTATAAAAGATGGCTTGCACAGTACACACACCATAGTAAGGTACGCACACACATATATAACATTTATATATATTTGTGTGTATACCCTACGGTTTGCCTAGTTTTCAGGCCATCTTTTTTTTAAAGATTTCGGGTTTATAAAAGATGGCTTTGAAAGTACACAATTCAAGCCATCTTTTATAAAGCTTTGACTACGGACAAAATAGTCCGTCGGCAAAGCTTTATAAAAGATGGCTTGAAATGTGTACTTTCCAAGCCATCTTTTATAAACCTCGAAATATGTCGATGAATCCCCAGGTTCGCCGAGGGTTAAAGACGCCTCGGCGACCTGGGGAAACAAAGGGACAGTAACTGCCTCTGGTGACCTCTCGCGCCAGGGGTCACCAGATGCAGTTACTATGGCTGACAGAAGTGGCAGCCAGGCACAGCGTCGCTGTGGCTGGCTGCCACTTCTGTCAGATCGCCTGACTTCATGGCAGGCGCATAATGCATCCCGCCAATGTTGCGGTAGGACGGCGGCCCCGGCAGGGCCCCGGCTCAGTCCCACTTTTTGGAGACTGCCGGTGCCCGGCAGGCCCCGGCCCACTTTAAGCACTGACTATCATTGCTGATCCATTGCACCTTCTGTTTGGGTCCCAAAGCCGCTCCGCCTCATCGCAGGCAGTGGCCAGCTTTGAGCACATCCATGGGAGAGTGAGCCCTTGCAGGTACAGAAATGCCTAAAGTAGGTGTGATCTTCCTAGCGAGGCACCGTCCGAAAGTCTCCAGCCTTCGCTCACAGGGCCGCCCCACATGGAGTATGACAGGTGTGCCACCTTATCTCTAAAGACCTAAAACAGCTGCCTGGTGAGATATGTGTTTATGTTAGATATGTATACGCATCATATGCACGCCCTACAGGAAGAAATAGGACCAACACTAAAAGAAGAGAACTGGTGGCAAGGTTCAAACCCAGCTCCCATGGCTCTACCCTTTCCCAGGTAAAGTGTTCAAACCTCTTGCTACCAATACTCTGGCTACAATGCAAGTACCTGGGTAGATGAACAGCACAGTTTGTCAGCACACGTGGGATGACAGCACATCCGATTGCATTCATGAAGGGACTTTGATGATCCCCCCCCCCCACATCAATACAAATAAAGCGAACATAGAATCTGTGAAGGGCTGTCCAGTGTGGTGATGGCCAGCAGACCTGAAGTAATGGCCCGAGGGAAGCAAGGGTATTATTGGGGATAGTCAGGTCCAGAGGGAGAGTGAGTGCTGATCAGCAAATGAAATGTGAGCAAGTTAAGGAGCAACGCGGTGGGCATGCGGGTGACGCGACATTAGACTGCCTGCGCAAACAGCAAGAGGGTGAGCCTTCAGGAGCTGGGTGATGGAGGGGCATGCTATGGGTGGGGCAGCGACTAGGAAAAGTATCGAAACAGGAAGTGAGGAAGGCAGATGTAGCGGCTGCAGGAACGAGGTGTTGGCGATGGCGGACATTGGCACGGCAATAGAGGGGCGAGTAATGCAGGCTTTGTGCTGCAGATAATGTCCTCGCCCTCCACAATCTGATTGGGTTCCCAAAATTCCATGGGTGACAATTCATAATAAACTTTCAGCAACTAAACTGATGTGTGATTATCTCAAAGAGCTCGTTATCGGTCGCAGCGAGTACTGGAGCTCAGTCCCCCTGGAGCAGACCAATGCTCACTTCCTTAAATTATTTTCAAAATGTCACTTATTGCCGTTTGAAACCTATTTTGAAATCAACACACATGTCAATCAAACTGTGGGCCTCATTAGGACCCTGGCGGAGAGGGTTTTACGCCAGCGTAGTGCATGGCGTACCTCTCCGCCATACTACGAGTTCCCGTAGCGCCATGGCGGCCTTTTCCGCCTGGTTTTACCAGCCGGAGAAAACCATGGCGCTACGGGACCTCGTTGTTAATTACGCCACCGTATTTTACGGTGGCGTAATTAACTCCTTCCCCACTCCCATTATACCCTATGGGGCAAGAATGGGAATGGGGAAGGGCAGAATGGGGATTGGGGATTTACCGCTCCGCCAAGGTCGGAATGGGGCGGTAAATCCGCCAACCCCCATGGCGCTATCGGCGGCTTTCCGCCATGCTTCGCGGTGCATTTAGCACCGCGAAATCCGCCTGGGTCGTAATGAGGCCCAGTGTGTTTTTGATGTAGGACATTTAGGTCATAACAGTTTACATTTAAAAAGAAATAAAGGGAGAGCATTGGCTCAGAGATTGAAATCCAGCTCACGACATAGCTCCCACTTCTCAAAGTCAATCTAGGACTCTGTAGACTACCACTGCACTGGTTAGGAGGTACATTGAAGCATACATAAGCTTATCAACAGAACAAACAACACAGTAAAGCAACCTGCCCCTGAGACATCAACTTCAGACCGACTAATCATGTATGACCCTGGGGCAGAGACGTGTTTATGGGAGGGCAAGACCTGGGGCCCTGCTTTAGGAAACACAAACACCTGCTCACTACCAGTGTGGAATGACTAATCCCAGATCAATGTTTTATTTTTGAGATGTCTTTACAGTGCCCATTTTTACAGTGCCCACTTTGGCAAAAAAATGTAAACAAAAAAGAAAAAGCGCCGTAGTGGAGGGATCCCAACCCAGCTCTCGAAGCTGCTCTCTGTTATCAAACTTGAGTGTCCAATCCTCTACGCTACCAAGGATCTGGTTGGTAAGTGCGCACCACGATATGCAAGCCCAAGCACTGCACGGTATGCCACTACGCGTCACGACATACAGCGCCAACACTGCAGGTCAGTTGATTATGCGACGTGTCGGGTGTGGCTAAAGCTTGGGCATGCGCATTGTGGTTTGCGTCTAGCACCACACAGTGGACTGAGGTGTGGTTCGTTTTTTAGCCATATTGATCCCAGGTACACAATAACTACATGTGATGCTTGCCAATATGCAGGGTATCGCATCATCGGCTGGGATCTCAAATGTCGACAAGTATGACACGTAGCTTTCCAGAGATCTTTGTGCAACAGCATGTTTATGTCAGGATTCTGGGAAGGCCATCTCTGCATTTCATCCTTATCACATTGATGAAATGAGCTCGATTTAGTTGAGTAATAGACACCTCTGTTATTGGCAATGCTCTGAGCCGTCTTTCACTCTCTGTGGTGAAGTGAAGTTTAGTTCTTGGTAGCCTCTGGACTGTAGCAGTGATGTTGCAGTGGGACTTGGAAACGACTGGTTAGGTCTCCCCATATTGTGCCCACACCGCTAGATAAGCAGGTGCCCACAGAAAGCAGGAGCGTGACATGATTGGGATATGCTGCTGAAGGTGTAGGATGAGGAAGAGGGAAGACAGGTTCAGGAAATGAGCTGCAACCTACCTGCCCGTAAGGTGTGCAGCGCGCCCGCACTGCAGGATCCAAGCAGACACAGCATCAAGGCCCACGCGAACCACATGGTGCCTGAGGTGGGCCTGGCACCCGATATCTGCTGCCGCAGCACCTAGGAAGGAAGTGAAGCCAGGTGTCAGAGGGTCAGCGTGCTCAATATATGCCAACATAGCTGATTTTCCACTGTGCATTATACTACGCTCCCAATGTCCCACCTAACCGTGCAGGCAGCTGCACACTCTGTAATTGATCACAATGTGCCGTAAAATGTATTTATTTCCGTAGCTCTTATGAAGATTTGAGTTTATCATTTATATCATCGCACCTGAGTGTTGCTTTGCTTTGCTTGCTTATTTCAAGGGAGGTGCTCTTCTCTAATCAAGGGTCTCAGAGAGTTTATCACAAACTGGCAGTTGTGTTGTCCAATCAGAGCCTCTCAATGGACACTCTCTCAAAAAGCTCAACTTTTCTCCACCTTGGACCCTGCCAGAGCCACTATACATCACCGTGAATTCTGCCACTGTTCCTTCCCACCAGCCAAGGAGACATCATCCCTCCCAATTACTTCTATCTAGCACCCCTCAACTTCTCTTTCTTCTTTCAACTAGCCTACTCTTTGATCCTCCTAAAAAGTGCTCATAACTTTCACCATCTGGCCAGCATCCTTTGGCTCACTCCTAACCTCAATAGCATGTTAACCCTCCCATCCTGCTCTCATGTCCCTGGCTGTCCCTTCCATTACCCCCACAGTATTTCCTCCCTCAGGCCCCAGTCATCCACCATTCCCTTCGGCCTGTATCCCACTGCTCAGAAATCTCTCCCACCTCTGTTAAGACTTCAAAGAATCCCTTACCACTTTCAACAACCATCCAACATTAAATCTCAATTATATCGATCATGCTTCTCCCCACTCCTCCAGAAATGGTTCCCCCATCCTGCAGTGGCTAACCCCTCTTCAGCAACCAAGTAATCACTCACCATATTCAATGAAGTTCACCCTTCTCTTCAACCATTCATAAACACTACAGAAATCACTGGGCCTTCTCCCCGCCCATCTAGCAATACCTCGCCCATCTCTCCAATCCCCCAACAGCCCACACTTCTCTTCACCTAGTCTGCAATCACTCACCCTTCTTGACACTCTGCCTTTTCCCCACCCATCTAGCAATGCCCCACCCATCTCTCCAATCACCCCATAGCTCACTGTTCTCTCCATCTAGTCTGCAATCACTCACCCTTCTTGACACTCACCCTTCTTGCCACTCATCTAGCAATACCCCACCCATCTCTCCAATCACCCAACAGCCCACTCTTCTCTCCACCTAGTCTGCAATCACTCACCCTTCTTGACACTCACCCTTCTTGCCACTCATCTAGCAATACCCCACCCATCTCTCCAATCACCCCATAGCTCACTCTTCTCTCCATCTAGTCTGCACACATTCACCCTTGTTGACACTCACCCTTCTTGCCACTCATCTAGCAATACCCCACCCATCTCTCCAATCACCCAACAGCCCACACTTCTCTTCACCTAGTCTGCAATCATTCACCCTTCTTGACACTCACCCTTCTTGACACTCATCTAGCAATACCCCACCCATCTCTCCAATCACCCAATAGCTCACTCTTCTCTCCACCTAGTCTGCAATCACTCACCCTTCTTGACACTCACCCTTCTTGCCACTCATCTAGCAATGCCTCGCCCATCTCTCCAATCCCCCTACATTCCACACTTCTCTTCACCTAGTCTGCAATCACTCACCCTTCTTGACACTCTGCCTTTTCCCCACCCATCTAGCAATACCCCACCCATCTCTCCAATCACCCAACAGCCCACACTTCTCTTCACCTAGTCTGCAATCACTCACCCTTCTTGACACTCTGCCTTTTCCCCACCCATCTAGCAATACCCCACCCATCTCTCCAATCACCCAACAGCCCACACTTCTCTTCACCTAGTCTGCAATCACTCACCCTTCTTGACACTCTGCCTTTTCCCCACCCATCTAGCAATACCCCACACATCTCTCCAATCACCCAATAGCTCACTCTTCTCTTCACCTAGTCTGCAATCACTCACCCTTCTTGACACTCACCCTTCTTGCCACTCATCTACCAATACCCCACCCATCTCTCCAATCACCCCATAGCTCACTCTTCTCTCCATCTAGTCTGCAATCACTCACCCTTCTTGACACTCACCCTTCTTGCCACTCATCTAGCAATACCTCGCCCATCTCTCCAATCCCCCAACAGCCCACACTTCTCTTCACCTAGTCTGCAATCACTCACCCTTCTTGACACTCACCCTTCTTGCCACTCATCTAGCAATACCCCACCCATCTCTCCAATCACCCAACAGCCACACTTCTCTCACCTAGTCTGCAATCATTCACCCTTCTTGACACTCACCCTTCTTGCCACTCATCTAGCAATACCCCACCCATCTCTCCAATCACCCAATAGCCCACTCTTCTCTCCACCTAGTCTGCAATCACTCACCCTTCTTGACACTCACCCTTCTTGACACTCATCTAGCAATACCCACCCATCTCTCCAATCACCCAACAGCCCACACTTCTCTCCACCTAGTCTGCAATCACTCACCCTTCTTGACACTCACCTTCTCCCCACTCATCTAGCAATAGCCCCACCCATCTCTCCAATCCCCCAACAGCCCACACTTCTCTTCACCTAGTCTGCAATCACTCACCCTTCTTGACACTCTGCCCTTTCCCCACCCATCTAGCAATACCCCACCCATCTCTCCAATCACCCAATAGCTCACTCTTCTCTTCACCTAGTCTGCAATCACTCACCCTTTTTGACACTCACCCTTCTTGCCACTCATCTAGCAATACCCCACCCATCTCTCCAATCACCCCATAGCTCACTCTTCTCTCCATCTAGTCTGCAATCACTCACCCTTCTTGACACTCACCCTTCTTGCCACTCATCTAGCAATACCTCACCCATCTCTCCAATCCCCCAACAGCCCACACTTCTCTTCACCTAGTCTGCAATCACTCACCCTTCTTGACACTCACCCTTCTTGCCACTCATCTAGCAATACCCCACCCATCTCTCCAATCACCCAACAGCCCACACTTCTCTTCACCTAGTCTGCAATCACTCACCCTTCTTAACACTCTGCCTTCTTGCCACTCATCTAGCAATACCCCACCCATCTCTCCAATCACCCCATAGCTCACTCTTCTCTCCACCTAGTCTGCAATCACTCACCCTTCTTAACACTCTGCCTTCTTGCCACTCATCTAGCAATACCCCACCCATCTCTCCAATCACCCAACAGCCCACACTTCTCTTCACCTAGTCTGCAATCACTCACCCTTCTTGACACTCTGCCTTCTTGCCACTCATCTAGCAATACCCCACCCATCTCTCCAATCACCCCATAGTTCACTCTTCTCTCCACCTAGTCTGCACACACTCACCCTTCTCTCCCTCAACTTTCCTCATCTTGTGAATCATCCATTAACAGCACCCGGACCTTGCCTCCTCACTCCCTGTCCAGTACCTGAACCCCTCTCTGCTCTTCTGCAGGTCCATCACAGCGAATGGAGACCATGCAAAGGGCAGTGCTGTGTGTGGTCTAGATCCCACTAGCACAATATAGCAGAGCTCAGCATAACATGATATAACATCACAGCTTCCTACTCCCTTGCTTTCTGTGTTTGCATGTATATGTCTGTGTTTTGTTTGCACATGTGCATGCCTGTATCTGTGCGTGCGTTCATGTCTGTGTATTTGCGTGAGTGTGTTTGCATGTGTGTATGTTTATCTGTGCATATCTGTGTGAATGCGTCAGTGGCTGTGCGTGTGTGCGCGTGTGTGCCTGTGTGTTTGCACGTGTGCGTGTCGTGTCTGTATCTATGTATGGGGGCATCTGCGCTGATTCATGGATTTATTTGCGTGCAATACGGGGATTTGCGTGCCATTCTGTCCGCAAATCCCTGTTTGGCGAATGGGGATTTGCGGGCAGAATGTCAGGTAAATCCCCCTTTTACACGCACTTAATACCATGACTCGGGCACTGTGTGCGCGCGTGCATGCCTGTGTGTGTGTGTGTGTGTGTGTGCGATGCATGTGGTGTGTTTGCATGAGTGTGTATGAGAGAGCTTGCGCGTGCGCCCCACGCAATGCGCTGCATTCTCCTCCTCAGATGGAGCGTCGAGAATGCGGAAGGTGGGTGAGGGGGAGCCCGGGGCCCTCCATCAAGGCCAACATCGAAGGGGAGGCTCAGGGCTCAAAGTCCTCGGCTAGAACTGCTTGCAACATCCCTAATGCCAGCTAATTACCCTCCAGGGTGGCGGGCCTTCACTCCAGCGCTGCTCGCCCAGAGCGCCCTCTGCAGTCATTGCGTTTCCACGAGTGACGGCTCCATTTAGACCTCAGACCTGGAGAGACCCCTTTCTAGATAATGTACCCACCGAGGCGACGAGTCGGCGAAGTTTGGGCTCCCAGGATAACATTCATTAAAAGCGAGATAACCCGGCGTGAGATAATGTCGAGTATCTCCCTCCCGCCCGCCTGCCCCTTCCACAGAGGTGCCCTTGTCAGCCCGGGCGGCTCATGGCCTTGGGGGGAGGGGGGGGCCTTCAGAATGAAGCCACTGCAAGCGGCGGCGCCGCCCCCTAAGGCTTGCCAAGGGGAAGGCGGCGTCTGTTGCGCAATCCACGTGTGTGAAATGCACGTGCCTAGTGTACTGGCAGTGTGTATAT
>CM030325.1:1033955536-1033990622 GCA_002915635.3 Ambystoma mexicanum
ACTTGCTGTATATCCCTGCTTGGCATTACTCTGTTGCTAGGCTGCAATTGCTTTGCTTGCTTGCTTGACATGATTCTATTGCTAGGCTGTACTTGCTTTACATCCCTTCTTGGCATTACTCTGTTGCTAGGTGCACTTGCTTTGAATCCCTGCTTGACATTACTCTATTGCTAGGGTGTTCCTGCTTTGCATCCTTGCTTGACATTACTCCATCGCTAGCTGTACTTGCTTTACAACCTTGCTCAACATTACTCTATTGCTAGGCTGTAGTTGCTTTGCGTCCTTGCTTGGCATGGCTCTATCATTAGACTGTACTTGCTTGGCATCCCTGCTTAGCATGACACTATCACCAGGCTGTACTTGCTTTACATCCCTGCTTGACATTACTCTATTGCTATGCAACACTTGCTTGGTATCCCTGCTTGCCATGACTCTATCGCTAGGCTGTATTTGCTGTACATCCCTGCTTGATAGGCAGTACTTGCTTTACGTCCCTGCTTGACATGACTATTGCTAGGATGTACTTGATTTTCATGCCTGCTTGACATTACTCTATTGCTAGGCTGTACTTGCTTTGCATCCTTGCTTGGCATGTCTCTATTGCTATGCAACACTTGCTTGGCATCTCTGCTTGCCATGAATCTATCGCAAGGCTGTACTTGCTGTATATCCCTGCTTGACATTACTCTATTAGTAATGTCAAGCAGGGATACTCTATCGCAAGGCTGTTCCTGCTTTGCATCCTTGCTTGACATTACTCCATCGCTAGCTGTACCTGCTTTTCATCCCTGCTTGACATTACTCTATTGCTATGCAACACTTGCTTGGCATCCCTGCTTGCCATGACTCTATCGCTAGGCTGTACTTGCTGTACATCCCTGCTTGCTAGGCAGTACTTGCTTTACGTCCCTGCTTGCCATGACTATTGCTAGGATGTACTTGATTTTCATGCCTGCTTGACATTACTCTATTGCCAGGCTGTACTTGCTTTACATCACTGCATGACATTACTCTATTGCTACGCAGTACTTGCTTTGCCTCCCTGCTTGACATGACTCTATCGCTAGGCTGTACTTTATTTTCATCCCTACTTGACATTACTCTACTGCCAGGCTGTACTTGCTTTTCGTCCTTGCTTGCGATGTCTCTATTTCTAAGCTGTACTTGCTTTGCATCCCTGCTTGACATGACTCTATTGCTAGGCTGTACTTGCTTTGCGTCCTTGCTTGGCATGTCTCTATTGCTAGCTGTACCTGCTTTTCATCCCTGCTTGACATTACTCTATTGCTAGGCTGGACTTGCTTTGCGTCCTTGATTGGCATGTCTCTATTGTTAGGCTGTACTTGCTTTTCATCCGTGCTTGGCATTACGCTATCGCTAGGCTGTAGTTGCTTTGCGTCCTTGCTTGAAATGACTCTATTGTTAGGCAGTCCTTGCTTTGCATCCTTGCTTGGCATGACTTGATCGCAAGACTGTTGTTGCTTTGCGTCCTTGCTTGGCATGACTCTATCGCTAGACTGTAGTTGCTTTGCATCCTTGCTTGGCATGTCTCTATTGCTAGGCAAAATTTGCTTTGCCTCCCTGCTTGACATTACTCTATCGCAAGGCTGTACTTGCTTTACATCCCTGCTTGACATTAGTCTATTGCTAGGCTCTACTTGCTTTGCATCGCTGCTTGACATTTATCTATCACTAGGCAGTACTTGCTTTGCATCCTTGCTTGACAATAATCTATCACTAGGCAGTACTTGCTTTACAACCTTGCTCAACATTACTCTATTGCTAGGCCGTAGTTGCTTTGCGTCCTTGTTTAGACTGTACTTGCTTGGCATCCCTGCTTAGCATGACACAATCACCAGGCTGTACTTGCTTTACATCCCTGCTTGACATTACTCTATTGCTATGCAACGCTTGCTTGGCATCTCTGCTTGCCATGAATCTATCGCAAGGCTGTACTTGCTGTATATCCCTGCTTGGCATTACTCTGTTGCTATGCTGCAATTGCTTTGCTTGCTTGCTTGACATGATTCTATTGCTAGGCTGTACTTGCTTTACATCCCTTCTTGGCATTACTCTGTTGCTAGGTGCACTTGCTTTGAATCCCTGCTTGACATTACTCTATCGCAAGGCTGTTCCTGCTTTGCATCCTTGCTTGACATTACTCCATCGCTAGCTGTACTTGCTTTTCATCCCTGCTTGACATTACTCTATCAGTAGGCTGTAGTTGCTTTATGTCCTTTCTTGACATGACTCTATTGTTAGGCTGTACTTGCTTTGCATCCCTGCTTGACATGACCCTATTGCTAGGCTGTCTTTGCTTTGCATCCTTGCTTGGTGTGACTCAATCGCTAGACTAGTTTCTTTGCATCCTTGCTTAGCATGTCTCTATTGCTATGCAATATATGCTTTGCATCCCTGCTTGACATTACTCTATCGCAAGGCTGTACTTGCTTTACATCCCTGCTTGACATAAGTCTATTGCTAGGCTCTACTTGCTTTGCATCCCTGCTTGACAAGTATCTGTCACTAGGCAGTACTTGCTTAGCATCCCTGCTTGACATTAGTCTATCACTAGGCCGTACTTGCTTTGCATCCTTGCTTGACATGTCTCTATCTCTAGGCCGTATTTGCTTTGCGTCCTTGCTTGGAATGTGTCTGTCGCTAGGCAACACTTGCTTGGCATCCCTGCTTGCATGACTCTGTCGCTAGGCACTACTTGCCTTACATCCCTGCTTGACATTAATCTATCACTAGACAGTACTTGCTTTGCATCCCTGCTTGACATGAATCTATCACTAGGCAGTACTTGCTTTGCATCCTTGCTTGACAATAATCTACAATAATCTATCACTAAGCAGTACTTGCTTTACAACCTTGCTCAACATTACTCTATTGTTAGGCTGTAGTTGCTTTGCGTCCTTGCTTGGCATGGCTCTATCGTTAGACTGTACTTGCTTGGCATCCCTGCTTAGCATGACACTATCACCAGGCTGTACTTGCTTTACATCCCTGCTTGACATATCTCTATTGCTATGCAACACTTGCTTGGTATCCCTGCTTGCCATGACTTAATCGCAAGGCTGTACTTGCTGTACATCCCTGCTTGATAGGCAGTACTTGCTTTACGTCCCTGCTTGACATGCCTATTGCTAGGATGTACTTGATTTTCATGCCTGCTTGACATTACTCTATTGCTAGGCTGTACTTGCTTTGCATCCTTGCTTGGCATGTCTCTATCACCAGGCTGTACTTGCTTTACATCACTGCATGACATTACTCTATTGCTAGGCAGTACTTGCTTTGCCTCCCTGCTTGACATGACTCTATTGCTAGGCTGTACTTGCTTTTCATCCCTTCTTTACATTGCTCTTTTGCTAGCCTGTACCTGCTTTGCGTCCTTGCTTGACATGTCTCTATTTCTAAGCTGTACTTGCTTAGCATCCCTGCTTGACATGACTCTATTGCTTGGCTGTACTCCCTTTGCGTCCTTGCTTGGCATGTCTCTATTGCTAGGTTATACCTGCTTTTCATCCCTGCTTGACATTACTCTATCGCTAGGCTGTATTTGCTTTGCGTCCTTGCTTGACATGACTCTATTGTTAGGCTGTACTTGCTTTGCGTCCTTGCTTGACATGACTCTATCGTTAGGCTGTACTTGCTTTGCATCCTTGCTTGGCATGACTTAATCGCTAGACGGTAGTTGCTTTGCGTCCTTGCTTGGCATGTCTCTATTGCTAGGCAATATTTGCTTTGCATCGCTGCTTGACATTTATCTATCACTAGGCAGTACTTGCTTTGCATCCTTGCTTGAGATGTCTCTATTTCTAAGCTGTACTTGCTTTGCATCCCTGCTTGACATGACTCTATTGCTAGGCTGTACTTGCATTGCGTCCTTGCTTGGCATGTCTCTATTGCTAGCCTATACCTGCTTTTCATCCCTGCTTGACATTACTCTATTGCTAGGCTGGACTTGCTTTGCGTCCTTGATTGGCATGTCTCGATTGTTAGGCTGTACTTGCTTTCATCCTGCTTGGCATTACCTATCGCTAGGCTGTAGTTGCTTTCCGTCCTTGCTTGACATGACTCTATTGTTAGGCAGTCCTTGCTTTGCATCCTTGCTTGGCATGACTTGATCGCTAGACTGTTGTTGCTTTGCGTCCTTGCTTGGCATGACTCTATCGCTAGACTGTAGTTGCTTTGCATCCTTGCTTGGCATGTCTCTATTGCTAGGCAATATTTGCTTTGCCTCCCTGCTTGACATTACTCTATCGCAAGGCTGTACTTGCTTTACATCCCTGCTTGACATTAGTCAATTGCTAGGCTCTACTTTTTTTGCATCGCTGCTTGACATTTATCTATCACTAGGCAGTACTTGCTTTGCATCCTTGCTTGACAATAATCTATCACTAGGCAGTACTTGCTTTACAACCTTGCTCAACATTACTCTATTGCTAGGCTGTAGTTGCTTTGCATCCTTGCTTGGCATGGCTATATCTTTAGACTGTACTTGCTTGGCATCCCTGCTAAGCATGACACTATCACCAGGCTTTACTTGCTTTACATCCCTGCTTGACATTACTCTATTGCTATGCAACACTTGCTTGGCATCTCTGCTTGCCATGAATCTATCGCAAGGCTGTACTTGCTGTACATCCCTGCTTGGCATTACTCTGTTGCTAGGCTGCAATTGCTTTGCGTGCTTGCTTGACATGATTCTATTGCTAGGCTGTACTTGCTTTACATCCCTTCTTGGCATTACTCTGTTGCTAGGTGCACTTGCTTTGAATCCCTGCTTGACATTACTCTATTGCTAGGCTGTTCCTGCTTTACATCCCTGCTTGACATTACTCTATTGCTATGCAACACTTGCTTGGCATCCCTGCTTGCCATGACTCTATCGCTAGGCTGTACTTGCTGTACATCCCTGCTTGCTAGGCAGTACTTGCTTTACGTCCCTGCTTGCCATGAGTATTGCTAGGATGTACTTGATTTTCATGCCTGCTTGACATTACTCTATTGCCAGGCTGTACTTGCTTTGTGTCCTTGCTTGGCATGTCTCTATGACCAGGCTGTACTTGCTTTACATCCCTGCATGACATTACTATATTGCTAGGCAGTACTTGCTTTGCCTCCCTGCTTGACATGACTCTATCGCTAGGCTGTACTTTCTTGTCATCCCTACTTGACATTACTCTACTGCTAGGCTGTACTTGCTTTGCGTCCTTGCTTGAGATGTCTCTATTTCTAAGCTGTACTTGCTTTGCATCCCTGCTTGAAATGACTCTATTGCTAGGCTGTACTTGCATTGCGTCCTTCCTTGGCATGTCTCTATTGCTAGCCTGTACCTGCTTTTCATCCCTGCTTGACATTGCTCTATTGCTAGGCTGGACTTGCTTTGCGTCCTTGATTGGCATGTCTCGATTGTTAGGCTGTACTTGCTTTTCATCCCTGCTTGGCATTACTCTATCGCTAGGCTGTAGTTGCTTTGCGTCCTTGCTTGACATGACTCTATTGTTAGGCACTCCTTGCTTTGCATCCTTGCTTGGCATGACTTGATCGCTAGACTGCTGTTGCTTTGCGTCCTTGCTTGGCATGACTCTATCGCTAGACTGTAGTTGCTTTGCATCCTTGCTTGGCATGTCTCTATTGCTAGGCAATATTTGCTTTGCCTCCCTGCTTGACATTACTCTATTGCAAGGCTGTACTTGCTTTACATCCCTGCTTGACATTAGTCTATTGCTAGGCTCTACTTTCTTTGCATCGCTGCTTGACATTTATCTATCACTAGGCAGTACTTGCTTTGCATCCTTGCTTGACAATAATCTATCACTAGGCAGTACTTGCTTTACAACCTTGCTCAACATTACTCTATTGCTAGGCTGTAGTTGCTTTGCGTCCTTGCTTGGCATGGCTATATCTTTTAGACTGTACTTGCTTGGCATCCCTGCTTAGCATGACACTATCACCAGGCTTTACTTGCTTTACATCCCTGCTTGACATTACTCTATTGCTATGCAACACTTGCTTGGCATCTCTGCTTGCCATGAATCTATCGCAAGGCTGTACTTGCTGTACATCCCTGCTTGGCATTACTCTGTTGCTAGGCTGCAATGCTTTGTGTGCTTGCTTGACATGATTCTATTGCTAGGCTGTACTTGCTTTACACCCCTTCTTGGCATTACTCTTGTTGCTAGGTGCACTTGCTTTGAATCCCTGCTTGACATTACTCTATTGCTAGGCTGTTCCTGCTTTGCATCCTTGCTTGACATTACTCTATCGCTAGCTGTACTTGCTTTTCATCCCTGCTTGACATTACTCTATCACTAGGCTGTAGTTGCTTTACCTCCTTGCTTGACATGACTCTATTGTTAGGCTGTACTTGCTTTGCATCCCTGCTTGACATGACCCTATTGCTAGGCTGTCTTTGCTTTGCATCCTTGCTTGGCGTGACTCAATTGCTAGACTGTAGTTGCTTAGCGTTCTTGCTTGGCATGACTCTATCGCTAGACCGTAGTTTCTTTGCATCCTTGCTTAGCATGTCTCTATTGCTATGCAATATATGCTTTGCATCCCTGCTTGACATTACTCTATCGCAAGGCTGTACTTGCTTTACATCCCTGCTTGACATTAGTCTATTGCTAGGCTCTACTTGCTTTGCAACCCTGCTTGAAATGTATCTGTCACTAGGCAGTACTTGCTTTGCATCCCTGCTTGACATTAATCTATCACTTAGCAGTACTTGCTTTGCATCCCAGCTTGACATTAGTCTATCACTAGGCCGTACTTGCTTTGCATCCCTGCTTGACATGACTCTATCGCTAGGCTGTACTTGCTTTGCATCCTTGCTTGACATGTCTCTCTTGCTAGGCTGTATTTGCTTTGCGTCCTTGCTTGGAATGTGTCTGTCGCTAGGCAACACTTGCTTGGCATCCCTGCTTGACATGACTCTATCGCTAGGCTGTACTTGCTTTGCATCCTTGCTTGACATGTCTCTACTGCTAGGCTGTACTTGCTTTGCGTCCTTGCTTGAGATTTCTCTATTTCTAAGCTGTACTTGCTTTGCATCCCTGCTTGAAATGACTCTATTGCTAGGCTGTACTTGCATTGTGTCCTTGCTTGGCATGTCTCCATTGCTAGCCTGTACCTACTTTTCATCCCTGCTTGACATTGCTCTATTGCTAGGCTGGACTTGCTTTGCGTCCTTGATTGGCATGTCTCGATTGTTAGGCTGTACTTGCTTTCATCCTGCTTGCATTACTCTATCGCTAGGCTGTAGTTGCTTTGCGTCCTTGCTTGACATGACTCTATTGTTAGGCACTCCTTGCTTTGCATCCTTGCTTGGCATGACTTGATCGCTAGACTGCTGTTGCTTTGCGTCCTTGCTTGGCATGACTCTATCGCTAGACTGTAGTTGCTTTGCATCCTTGCTTGGCATGTCTCTATTGCTAGGCAATATTTGTTTGCCTCCCTGCTTGATATTACTCTATTGCAAGGCTGTACTTGCTTTACATCCCTGCTTGACATTAGTCTATTGCTAGGCTCTACTTTCTTTGCATCGCTGCTTGACATTTATCTATCACTAGGCAGTACTTGCTTTGCATCCTTGCTTGACAATAATCTATCACTAGGCAGTACTTGCTTTACAACCTTGCTCAACATTACTCTATTGCTAGGCTGTAGTTGCTTTGCGTCCTTGCTTGGCATGGCTATATCTTTAGACTGTACTTGCTTGGCATCCCTGCTTAGCATGACACTATCACCAGGCTTTACTTGCTTTACATCCCTGCTTGACATTACTCTATTGCTATGCAACACTTGCTTGGCATCTCTGCTTGCCATGAATCTATCGCAAGGCTGTACTTGCTGTACATCCCTGCTTGGCATTACTCTGTTGCTAGGCTGCAATTGCTTTGCGTGCTTGCTTGACATGATTCTATTGCTAGGCTGTACTTGATTTACACCCCTTCTTGGCATTACTCTGTTGCTAGGTGCACTTGCTTTGAATCCCTGCTTGACATTACTCTATTGCTAGGCTGTTCCTGCTTTGCATCCTTGCTTGACATTACTCTATCGCTAGCTGTACTTGCTTTTCATCCCTGCTTGACATTACTCTATCACTAGGCTGTAGTTGCTTTACCTCCTTGCTTGACATGACTCTATTGTTAGGCTGCACTTGCTTTGCATCCCTGCTTGACATGACCCTATTGCTAGGCTGTCTTTGCTTTGCATCCTTGCTTGGCGTGACTCAATCGCTAGACTGTAGTTGCTTAGCGTTCTTGCTTGGCATGACTCTATCGCTAGACCGTAGTTTCTTTGCATTCTTGCTTAGCATGTCTCTATTGCTATGCAATATATGCTTTGCATCCCTGCTTGACATTAATCTATCACTTAGCAGTACTTGTTTTGCATCCCAGCTTGACATTAGTCTATCACTAGGCCGTACTTGCTTTGCATCCCTGCTTGACATGACTCTATCGCTAGGCTGTACTTGCTTTGCATCCTTGCTTGACATGTCTCTATTGCTAGGCTGTATTTGCTTTGCGTCCTTGCTTGGAATGTGTCCGTCGCTAGGCAACACTTGCTTGGCATCCCTGCTTGGAATGACTCTGTCGCTAGGCAGTACTTGCCTTGCATCCCTGCTTGACATTAATCTATCACTAGGCAGTACTTGCTTTGCATCCCTGCTTGGCATGACTCTATCGCTAGACCGTAGTTTCTTTGCATCCTTGCTTAGCATGTCTCTATTGCTATGCAATATATGCTTTGCATCCCTGCTTGACATTACTCTATCGCAAGGCTGTACTTGCTTTACATCCCTGCTTGACATTAGTCTATTGCTAGGCTCTACTTGCTTTGCATCCCTGCTTGAAATGTATCTGTCATTAGGCAGTACTTGCTTTCCATCCCTGCTTGACATTAATCTATCACTAAGCAGTACTTGCTTTGCCTCCCAGCTTGACAATAGTCTATCACTAGGCCGTACTTGCTTTGCATCCCTGCTTGACATGACTCTATCGCTAGGCTGTACTTGCTTTGCATCCTTGCTTGACATGTCTCTATCGCTAGGCTGTATTTGCTTTGCGTCCTTGCTTGGAATGTGTCTGTCGCTAGGCAACACTTGCTTGGCATCCCTGCTTGGAATGACTCTGTCGCTAGACAGTACTTGCCTTGCATCCCTGCTTGACATTAATCTATCACTAGGCAGTACTTGCTTTGTATCCTTGCTTGACAATAATCTACAATAATCTATCACTAAGCAGTACTTGCTTTACAACCTTGCTCAACATTACTCTATTGCTAGGCTGTAGTTGCTTTGCGTCATTGCTTGGCATGGCTCTATCGTTAGACTGTACTTGCTTGGCATCCCTGCTTAGCATGACACTATCACCAGGCTGTACTTGCTTTACATCCCTGCTTGACATTACTCTATTGCTATGCAACACTTGCTTGGTATCCCTGCTTGCCATGACTCTATCGCTAGGCTGTATTTGCTGTACATCCCTGCTTGCTAGGCAGTACTTGCTTTACGTCCCTGCTTGACATGACTATTGCTAGGATGTACTTGATTTTCATGCCTGCTTGACATTACTCTATTGCTAGGCTGTACTTGCTTTGCGTCCTTGCTTGGCATGTCTCTATCACCAGGCTGTACTTGCTTTACATCCCTGCATGACATTACTGTATTGCTAGGCAGTACTTGCTTTGCCTCCCTGCTTGACATGACCCTATTGCTAGGCTGTACTTGCTTTTCATCCCTACTTGACATGACTTTAATGCTAGGCTGTACTTGCTTTGCGTCCTTGCTTAGCATGTCTCTATTGTAGGTTGTACCTGCTTTTCATCCCTGCTTGACATTACTCTATTGCTAGGTTTAACTTGCTTTGCGTTCTTGATTGGCATGTCTCTATTGTTAGGCTGTACTTGCTTTTAATCCCTGCTTGACATTACTCTATCGCTAGGCTGTAGTTGCTTTGCGTCCTTGCTTGACATGACTCTATTATTAGGCTGTACTTGCTTTGCGTCCTTGCTTGACATGACTCTATCGCTAGGCAGTCCTTGCTTTGCATCCTTGCTTGGCGTGACTTGATCGCTAGACTGTAGTTGCTTAGCGTCCTTGCTTGGCATGACTCTATCACTAGACTGTAGTTGCTTTGCATCCTTGCTTGGCATGTCTCTATTGCTGGGCAATATTTGCTTTGCATCCCTGCTTGACATTACTCTATCGCAAGGCTGTACTTGCTTTACATCGCTGCTTGACATTAGTCTATTGCTAGGCTCTACTTGCTTTGCATCGCTGCTTGACATTTATCTATCACTAGGCAGTACTTGCTTTACAACCTTGCTCAAGATTACTCTATTGCTAGGCCGTAGTTGCTTTGCGTCCTTGCTTGGCATGGCTATATCTTTAGAGTGTATCTGCTTGGCATCCCTGCTTAGCATGACACAATCACCAGGCGGTACTTGCTTTACATCCCTGCTTGACATTACTCTATTGCTATGCAATACCTGCTTGGCATCTCTGCTTGCCATGAATCTATCGCAAGGCTGTACTTGCTGTATTTCCCTGCTTGGCATTACTCTGTTGCTAGGCTGCAATTGCTTTGCTTGCTTGCTTGACATGATTCTATTGCTAGGCTGTACTTGCTTTACATCCCTTCTTGGCATTACTCTGTTGCTAGATGCACTTGCTTTGAATCCCTGCTTGACATTACTCTATTGCTAGGGTGTTCCTGCTTTGCATCCTTGATTGACATTACTCCATCGCTAGCTGTACTTGCTTTTCATCCCTGCTTGACATTACTCTATTAGTAGGCTGTAGTTGCTTTACCTCCTTGCTTGACATGACTCTATTGTTAGGCTGTACTTGCTTTGCATCCCTGCTTGACATGACCCTATTGCTAGGCTGTCTTTGCTTTGCATCCTTGCTTGACATTACTCTATCGCAAGGCTGTACTTGCTTTACATCCCTGCTTGACATTAGTCTATTGCTAGGCTCTACTTGCTTTGCATCCCTGCTTGAAATGTATCTGTCACTAGGCAGTACTTGCTTAGCATCCCTGCTTGACATTAATCTATCACTAGGCAGTACTTGCTTTGCATCCCTGCTTGACATTAGTCTATCACTAGGCCATACTTGCTTTGCATCCTTGCTTGACATGTCTCTATCGCTAGGCCGTATTTGCTTTGCGTCCTTGCTTGGAATGTGTCTGTCGCTAGGCAACACTTGCTTGGCATCCCTGCTTGGCATGACTCTGTCGCTAGGCAGTACTTGCCTTGCATCCCTGCTTGACATTAATCTATCACTGGGCAGTACTTGCTTTGCATCCCTGCTTGACATGAATCTATCACTAAGCAGTACTTGCTTTACAACCTTGCTCAACATTACTCTATTGCTAGGCTGTAGTTGCTTTGCGTCCTTGCTTGGCATGGCTCTATCGTTAGACTGTACTTGCTTGGCATCCCTGCTTAGCATGACACTATCACCAGGATGCATGAGCTGAACATCCCTGCTTGACATAACTCTATTGCAATGCAACACTTCCTTGGTATCCATGCTTGCCATGACTCTATCGCTAGGCTGTACTTGCTGTACATCCCTGCTTGATAGGCAGTACTTGCTTTACGTCCCTGCTTGACATGACTATTGCTAGGATGTACTTGATTTTCATGCCTGCTTGACATTACTCTATTGCTAGGCTGTACTTGCTTTGCATCCTTGCTTGGCATGTCTCTATCACTAGGCTGTACTTGCTTTACATCACTGCATGACATTACTCTATTGCTAGGCAGTACTTGCTTTGCCTCCCTGCTTGGCATGACTCTATTGCTAGGCTGTACTTGCTTTTCATCCCTTCTTGACATTGCTCTTTTGCTAGCCTGTACCTGCTTTGCGTCCTTGCTTGACATGTCTCTATTTCTAAGCTGTACTTGCTTAGCATCCCTGCTTGACATGACTCTATTGCTTGGCTGTACTCCCTTTGCGTCCTTGCTTGGCATGTCTCTATTGCTAGGTTATACCTGCTTTTCATCCCTGCTTGACATTACTCTATTGCTAGGCTAGACTTGCTTTGCGTCCTTGATTGGAATGTCTCTATTGTCAGGCTGTACTTGCTTTTAATCCCTGCTTGACATTACTCTATCGCTAGGCTGTATTTGCTTTGCGTCCTTGCTTGACATGACTCTATTGTTAGGCTGTACTTGCTTTGCTTCCTTGCTTGACATGACTCTATCGCTAGGCAGTCCTTACTTTGCATCCTTGCTTGACATGTCTCTATCGCTAGGCTGTATTTGCTTTGCGTCCTTACTAGGAATGTGTCTGTCGCTAGGCAACACTTGCTTGGCATCCCTGCATGGCATGACTCTGTCGCTAGGCAGTACTTGCCTTGCATCCCTGCTTGACATTAATCTATCACTAGGCAGTACTTGCTTTGCATCCCTGCTTGACATGAATCTATCACTCGGCAGTACTTGCTTTGCATCCTTGCTTGACAATAATCTACAATAATCTATCACTAAGCAGTACTTGCTTTACAACCTTGCTCAACATTACTCTATTGCTAGGCTGTAGTTGCTTTGCGTCCTTGCTTGGCATGGCACTATCGTTAGACTGTACTTGCTTGGCATCCCTGCTTAGCATGACACTATCACCAGGCTGTACTTGCTTTACATCCCTGCTTGACATATCTCTATTGCTATGCAACACTTGCTTGGTATCCCTGCTTGCCATGACTTAATCGCTAGGCTGTACTTGCTGTACATCCCTGCTTGATAGGCAGTACTTGCTTTACGTCCCTGCTTGACATGACTATTGCTAGGATGTACTTGATTTTCATGCCTGCTTGACATTACTCTATTGCTAGGCTGTACTTGCTTTGCATCCTTGCTTGGCATGTCTCTATCACCAAGCTGTACTTGCTTTACATCACTGCATGACATTACTCTATTGCTAGGCAGTACTTGCTTTGCCTCCCTGCTTGACATGACTCTATCGCTAGGCTGTACTTTATTTTCATCCCTACTTGACATTACTCTACTGCCAGGCTGTACTTGCTTTTCGTCCTTGCTTGAGATGTCTCTATTTCTAAGCTGTACTTGCTTTGCATCCCTGCTTGACATGACTCTATTGCTAGGCTGTACTTGCTTTGCGTCCTTGCTTGGCATGTCTCTATTGCTACCCTGTACCTGCTTTTCATCCCTGCTTGACATTACTCTATTGCTAGGCTGGACTTGCTTTGCGTCCTTGATTGGCATGTCTCTATTGTTAGGCTGTACTTGCTTTTCATCCGTGCTTGGCATTACGCTATCGCTAGGCTGTAGTTGCTTTGCTTCCTTGCTTGAAATGACTCTATTGTTAGGCAGTCCTTGCTTTGCATCCTTGCTTGGCATGACTTGATCGCAAGACTGTTGTTGCTTTGCGTGCTTGCTTGGCATGACTCTATCGCTAGACTGTAGTTGCTTTGCATCCTTGCTTGGCATGTCTCTATTGCTAGGCAAAATTTGCTTTGCCTCCCTGCTTGACATTACTCTATCGCAAGGCTGTACTTGCTTTACATCCCTGCTTGACATTAGTCTATTGCTATGCAACACTTGCTTGGTATCCCTGCTTGCCATGACTCTATC
The DNA here is from genome assembly GCA_002915635.3 of Ambystoma mexicanum. Taxonomy (NCBI): domain Eukaryota; kingdom Metazoa; phylum Chordata; class Amphibia; order Caudata; family Ambystomatidae; genus Ambystoma; species Ambystoma mexicanum. The sequence goes on from CM030325.1 coordinate 1,033,969,157, forward strand.
ACTAGGCTGTACTTGCTGTACATCCCTGCTTGATAGGCAGTACTTGCTTTACGTCCCTGCTTGACATGACTATTGCTAGGATGTACTTGATTTTCATGCCTGCTTGACATTACTCTATTGCTAGGCTGTACTTGCTTTGCATCCTTGCTTGGCATGTCTCTATCACCAGGCTGTACTTGCTTTACATCACTGCATGACAATACTCTATTGCTAGGCAGTACTTGCTTTGCCTCCCTGCTTGACATGACTCTATTGCTAGGCTGTGCTTGCTGTTCATCCCTTCTTGACATTGCTCTATTGCTAGCCTGTACCTGCTTTGCGTCCTTGCTTGACATGTCTCTATTTCTAAGCTGTACTTGCTTAGCATCCCTGCTTGACATAACTCTATTGCTTGGCTTTACTCCCTTTGCGTCCTTGCTTGGCATGTCTCTATTGCTAGGTTATACCTGCTTTTCATCCCTGCTTGACATTACTCTATTGCTAGGCTGGACTTGCTTTGCGTCCTTGATTGGCATGTCTCTATTGTTAGGCTGTACTTGCTTTTAATCCCTGCTTGACATTACTCTATCGCTAGGCTGTATTTGCTTTGCGTCCTTGCTTGACATGACTCTATTGTTAGGCTGTACTTGCTTTGCGTCCTTGCTTGACATGACTCTATCGCTAGGCAGTCCTTGCTTTGCATCCTTGCTTGGCGTAACTTGATTGCTAGACTGTAGTTGCTTTGCGTCCTTGCTTGGCATGTCTCTATTGCTAAGCAATATTTGCTTTGCATCCCTGCTTGACATTACTCTATTGCAAGGCTGTACTTGCTTTACATCCCTGCTTGACATTAGTCTATTGCTAGGCTCTATTTGCTTTGCATATCTGCTTGACATTTATCTATCACTAGGCAGTACTTGCTTTGCATCCTTGCTTGACAATAATCTATCACTAGGCAGTACTTGCTTTACAACCTTGCTCAACATTGCTCTATCTTTAGACTGTACTTGCTTGGCCTCAGGCTGTACTTGCTTTACATCCCTGCTTGACATTACTCTATTGCTATGCAACACTTGCTTGGCATCTCTGCTTGCCATGAATCTATCGCAAGGCTGTACTTGCTGTACATCCCTGCTTGCTAGGCAGTACTTTCTTTACGTCCCTGCTTGACATGAGTATTGCTAGGATGTATTTGATTTTCATGCTTGCTTGACATTAATCTATTGCTAGGCTGTACTTGCGTTGCGTCCTTGCTTGGCATGTCTCTATCACCAGGCTGTTCTTGCTTTACATCCTTGCATGACATTACTCTATTGCTAGGCAGTACTTGCTTTGCCTCCCTACTTGACATGACTCTATCGCTAGGCTGTACTTGCTTTTCATCCCTTCTTGATATTGCTCTATTGCTAGGCTGTACCTGCTTTGCGTCCTTGCTTGACATGTCTCTATTTCTAAGCTGTACTTGCTTAGCATACCTGCTTGAGATTAACTATTGCTTGGCTGTACTCCCTTTGCGTCCTTGCTTGGCATGTCTCTATTGCTAGGTTATACCTGCTTTTCATCCCTGCTTGACATTACTCTATTGCTAGGCTGGACTTGCTTTGCGTCCTTGATTGGCATGACTCTATTGCTAGGCAATCCTTGCTTTGCATCCTTGCTTGGCGTGACTTGATCGCTAGACTGTAGTTGCTTTGCGTCCTTGCTTGGCATGTCTCTATTGCTAGGCAATATTTGCTTTGCATCCCTGCTTGACATTACTCTATTGCAAGGCTGTACTTGCTTTACATCCCTGCTTGACATTAGTCTATTGCTAGGCTCTATTTGCTTTGCATATCTGCTTGACATTTATCTATCACTAGGCAGTACTTGCTTTACATCCCTGCTTGACATTAGTCTATTGCTAGGCTCTATTTGCTTTGCATATCTGCTTGACATTTATCTATCACTAGGCAGTACTTGCTTTACAACCTTGCTTAACATTGCTCTATCTTTAGACTGTACTTGCTTGGCATCAGGCTGTACTTGCTTTACATCCCTGCTTGACATTACTCTATTGCTATGCAACACTTGCTTGGCATCTCTGCTTGCCATGAATCTATCGCAAGGCTGTACTTGCTGTACATCCCTGCTTGCTAGGCAGTACTTTCTTTACGTCCCTGCTTGACATGAGTATTGCTAGGATGTACTTGATTTTCATGCCTGCTTGACATTACTCTATTGCTAGGCTGTACTTGCTTTGCGTCCTTGCTTGGAATGTCTCTATCACCAGGCTGTACTTGCTTTACATCCTTGCATGACATTACTCTATTGCTAGGCAGTACTTGCTTTGCCTCCCTGCTTGACATGACTCTATCGCTAGGCTGTACTTGCTTTTCATCCCTTCTTGACATTGCTCTATTGCTAGGCTGTACCTGCTTTGCGTCCTTGCTTGACATGTCTCTATTTCTAAGCTGTACTTGTTTAGCATACCTGCTTGACATGTCTCTATTTCTTGGCTGTACTCCCTTTGCGTCCTTGATTGGCATGTCTCCATTGCTAGGCTGTACTTGCTTTTCAACCCTTCTTGACATTGCTCTATTGCTAGGCTGGACCTGCTTTGCGTCCTTGCTTGACATGTCTCTATTTCTAAGCTGTACTTGCTTTTCATCCTGCTTGACATTAGTCTATTGCTAGGCTGTACTTGCTTTGCATCCCTGCTTGACATTACTCGCCAGGCTGTAGTTGCTTTGCGTCCTTGCTTGGCATGTCTCTGTTGCTAGGCAACACTTGCTTGGCATCACTGTGCCTGTCGTTAATGTTTTATGGGATTCCTGATTGCATCCTGGCTTGATCCTAAACGTGAAATGACTTTATCCCTAGGTGATCCGAAGCCTGGCGTTCCTGTTTCCATTGGCAACGTTTTCCTGGTGTGCCTCGCCCACTGAAACAGGCTCTCACAGGAGCGCTCAGCCCCAAGCGATGGGCGTGTGACTCCCTGCCAGCCGAGAACCTCCGCCCTCTGAGAGTAATCAGGCATCACTCACCTTGAGTGGCACCCACCAGAGGTTTAAATGCATCACTCTGGGGCATGGTGCGGCCTAACCCTCTCATAATGGCATGGTTGGTGCCCATTGAATGCGTGTGGACGGTACTGCATGCCAAGCCAAGCGTTGTATCTTACACAGCGTGCCAGCTTCGCTCCTTTACTAGAACAGCCACTGATAAGCCGTAGGGTGCCATGCTTGGCACATGGCACGGTGCTAGCGAAGCCAGGGCCCACATGAGTGCACTTTGGCCAGACATGAAGGTACATTAACACCCGAGGCAAGGCGCGGTGCCACGGCCATTGAACCTGGCAGTACTGGGGATGCACTAGTGCTAACGTGGCCATCACAGGAGTTGCCCTGCATTGACCCCACAAAGAGGCAGAGGGCTTCCGCCTCAAGAGGACAATGGCCCAGTCCCTCATCATCTTCTAGGTCACATGTACTTGAAATGGGGCCTGGGTGCCCCTTCCCGTATTATGGAAGTCAGCCAAGAGGCCAGGCGCTTTGATAGCAGAATAAAAGAAAAGCAATTTTAAGGCGCTACCTGGCAGAGGACCGGGAGGGGAGAAGTGGGGTGGTGGTATGTAAAAAGCTGTTTGGAAAGGAAAGCTTGCAGGTAGTTGTGGATAGTGCATTTTACGGGGTTAAATGCCAGCTCCCACCTGATGCACTCTGTGATATTGTGCAAACCACATCACATGGTAGGACAACTTAGATGAGCTAGGCTTTCACCCTGATAAGATGAGGATTCTTTTCGATTGGAATACATTTGAGGTTTCAGTGTATGCATGTTACTTTGTTAAATGGACGAAATGGATAAGTTGCACAAACAAAAAAAAAACTATGAAATCCAATAAAAAACATTGTTAAATTGACGTTATGGTTACAAGTAAAATCGAAAACCCCCAGACATTCGCCAGTTATGGTAAACTAAGCAACCATAACTCACGCCCCGAGCATGCACTGCTAAGTCTAGCACCCCGGACATCAAAGATGACATCACAAATGTCATTGATCACATCACTGATGACATCACATATTTGGGCCACTTGTTTTTGGTCACTGGCATATGTAGGCCAGGTGGTTTTGTTTACTGACTGTGAAAATATGAAACTGAAAAGGTGGTATACACGTAGACATTAACCTATTTGTATGTTTTTGAACCACTTTCGTTAGGGTTTGGATCAGATCATGGTGCAAATATACTGAGCAATACGCAGGCTTCAAACAAACAATTCACCTGTATACATAATGATGAACTTTAATATTATTGACTTTTTATGGTGATGTTTCTTTTTTGCTTACTTTACTTTCTTTCCCTGTATGTGCCTCTAATTCGTATGTATAGTGCATATGTATTCTTTGTGCTAACACAAGAATGTAGTAAGTCTTGAATCATTTCTATTTATTCCATGTTTAACATACTAAACACTCTGCTAAAGTAGCATTCATTATTTTAGTTGCCAACATTGCCAAATTAAACATACTGTACTTCTATGGTGCATGCTGCAGCCATTACCTATGTGTGTGATATGATATGATATAATATTTTGTTTATATTGCACTCGTACAGAAGAGTTTCAGAGCGCGGCAAGGGAGGGGAACAGGGGAGAACAAAACAACGATCTTACCAGTCCCAGTGACATTGAGAACGCGCAAGTGCAGGGGAGGGGGGAAGGGGAAAGTACGGAGCACAGGAGAAACAGATAAATAATAATTAATAAATAAAAATAAATAAATGATAAAGGCAATAAACAGTGGTAGTGCAGCCAACAAGTGGCAAGTGCTGTGTTTAAGGCAGCAGACAGGGTATGTCTGATAAGTGCAGAAAGAAAAGAGAGGGGGTGGGGGACTGTATGGGTACAGATGCAGAACCCAGCGCAATGGGGTGGCCCGGAGGCAGTGCAGGAGGGTGGCAGGGTTAGCAGGTACTCGTCCCTGAGGACAGAGGGTGGCCAGGTGCACGGTGCCTAGAGAGAAACAGCTCAGCAGGAGAGAGGGGGGGACGAAGGCAGAAGCAAAGAGGAAGGTATTGAGGTGCTTCCGGAACCAGAGATATTTATCCTCAAGTTTCAGAGTGGCAGGGAGGCTGTTCCAAAGGGAGGCCCCAACCGAATACAGAGATCTACCCCCCAGCTCGTTTCTTTGAAAAACGACTGACCCTGAGGGAGTTACAGGCAGAGGAGCGAAGAGCTTGAGAGGGGAGGTATTTACGGAGGGATAGTTGGAGTTATTTTGGACCCAGGCCCCAGAAACCCCTGTGGACAATGCAGAGGGTTTTGAATTTAATCCTTGCATCCACTGGGAGCCAATGAAGGGATTTTAAAGCTGGCGAGATACAATCCCAGGGCTTGAGGCCAAGGACAAGTCTTGCAGTCCTGTTCTGGATATGTTGTAAAGGGCGGAGAGTAGAGGCAGGAAGATTTAGAAAGAGGCTGTTGCAATAGTCCAACCTGGAGAGAACCAGAGCTTGGGAGACAATGAGCTTCTGGGGGAAGGAGAGGAAAGGCAGACTACTTCAGAGGAGGTGCAGTAGGAAGTTTGACTTTTTAAAGACATCAGAGATGTGGGCGGAGAAGGAAAGTGTAGAGCCAAAGATGACCCTGAGGTTCTTAGCCTCGCAGGTAGGGGTAGGAGGGCCAAGGGAGGCCAGCCAGAGAGTGAGGGGAAAGGATGTGAAGGTGTTCTGATGAGGAGGATCTCAGTCTTGTTGGCATTTAGACAAAGATCATTGGTGGCACACCAAACTTGAATGGCAGTTAGGCAATCAGAGATGAGAGAAAGAGAGGAGGTGACCGAGGGTAGCCTGAAAATGAGTTGAGTGTCATCAGTGTAGCACTGGAAATTTGAGCAGAAAATGGCAATGCAGTGGGCAAGAGTTGCCAGGTGTTGGTTGAAAAGCCAGGGCAAGAGGTTAGACCCCTGGGGAACACCACAGGTAGAGAGGGAGACAGATGATAGGAAGGACCCAAGTTGGACCTGCGAGGGTCGGTCAGAGAGGAAAGCGGTCAGCCAGGCCAGAGCCTGATCATTGATACCCAGGTTATCACAGAGATGGTTGAGCAGGGTGATATGGTTGACTGTGTGAAAGGCAGAAGAGAGATCAAGTAGGATGAGGACAGAGTGAATGTTAGAATCAAGGTTGGAGAGCAGATCTTCACGGATGTTCAGGAGAGCAGTTTCTGTGCTTCTGGAAGCTCTGAAGCCAGACTGGTCGTCATGGAGAGAGCCAACAGAATCGGAACGAAGGTTAAGCTGAGAGATGGCCCGTTTTTCCAGGAGTATACCCAGAAAGGGAGTAATGGAAATTGGGTGATAGTTAGCCGGAGCAAGAAGGATCAGCTGTGGGTTTCTTGAGAAGAGGATGCACAGGAGTGCTTCAGAAGGGAGGGGAAGGATCCTGAGGCAAAGGAGAGGTTGCACAAATCAGCAAGGACTGGAGCGAGGGTATCAATTTGGTCCTTGATGGTTTTAGAGGAACTGGGATGAATATGTTTTTGACGAGGCTTTCATAGATCGGACTTGTCTAGCGACCTCATCAGGGGAAAAAAGAGGAAAGGATGAGAAAGAGGGTGGGGGGTGGTTGAAGGAGGGTCAGCAAGCACATACAGAGAGGGGATTGGAGGTGGTAGGGAGGAGAGGGTGGACAGGATGTCCTGGGTTTTTGAGGTAAAATGACAGGCAAGGGCATTGCAAAGAGTCCGGGAGGCAGGTGAACGGAAAGAGGCTGCCACGGGATAGGCCAGCTCCTTGCAGATTTGAAAGAGTTTGGCCGAGTTATTAGATGCTGCAGAGACACGGGCTTGAATGTGGACTCTCTTTTTGGTGAGGACAGAGAGTCAGTATTGCCCTTGGAGCAGCCAGCAGGCCAGTTTGTTAGAGGATGAGGAAGAAGCCCTCCCTTTCCACTCAGCCACCCTACACTTACGTTTAAGTGTAGCTAGGTCGGAGTCATACCAGGAATGGCACTTGGCTTTGGACTTTAAATGGATCCTCATGACAGGGGCAAGAGCATCAGGAATATCAGAACTAGAAGAGTAGAGAAGGGACAGGGCTGTGTCTGGGTGTGAGTCAACCTGAGGAGGAGAGGGGGGAGAGAAGGTGCAGCGAAAGCCTCAACTGACACACGCTTCATGGGCCGGATGTCTGAGAAGGTAGGTGGCAATGTTGGGGTATGCTTGGCTTGGGGGGCAAAGAGGGAGAGATTAGAGGAGAGGAGGCTGTGGTCACTCCAGGAGAGAGGAGTGGTCAGAGGGATAGAGAGGGGGAGACCAGAGGAGATCAAGACATCAGGTGTGTGTCCTGCAGAGTGAGTCGGGCCAGAGGGGAGGATAGAGAGGGAGAGAGAATCACAGAGGTCGCGAAAGGGCACAGTTGAGGAACATGGAGAATCGAGATGGATGTTGGGGTCACCAAGGAGGAGGAGTTTAGTGGTTGAGGCCAGGAGGGAGGAGGAGAGGTGAGCCCACTCAGAGAGAAAAGTAAGAGAGTGGCTAGCAGAGAGAGAGAACCTGCAGACAAGGCATTCGAAAGAGGAGTAAATCTGAGTGGGATGATAGTGGCAGGAATCCACTCAGGAAAGATCAGGGCTACACCCCCTCCAGGCCGTGTGGATCTGGGTGCAGAGAGGATCTTGTAGCCATCAGAGAGAAGAGTGCCAAAGCTTGTGACAAAGCTGGCCGTGAACCATTTCTCAATAAGACCGAAGACAACAAGGTCCTGTTTATCAAGGAGGTGGCAGATGTCAGAGGAGTGTTTGACAGCAGAGCGAGAGTTGAGAGTTGAGAGTGGCAAGATGAAGAAGGTTGCCAGCCTTAAAGACCTTCCAGGGAAGGTCAATCTTAAGGTCAATCAGAGGTATGTCCTGCAGAGGTGTGGAGTGAATTGAATTGAATTGATATTTTATTTATATCGCGCTAATACACAAGTGAGCCCAAAGTGAGGCAGAGGAGGAGGGAAGAGAGGGCAAGGTAGCTAATGGAAGAGAGGGGGGGGACAGCCGGAAATGAAAGGGAGTTGATGAGGCAAGGGAACCGCCTATCGAAGAGAAGAAGATTGGCCTGAGGCCCTTGGCATTTAGGAAGACATTAATGGTGACTTTGGAGGAGTCGAAGAATTCCATGAGGATTCCACCATTAATGGGAGAGGAGGAGACAGGACAGAGCACAGAGATCATATGAGGGGTGCATAGATCTTGTGAAGTAACAACAAAGAGGATGTTGGTGAGGGTCTGTCTGGAAGAGGCGCTGGAATAGGTATCAGCGATGGGGAGACCTGGGTTGGAGGCCAAGATATCCTTTTTATACTTCTTCTTTCCAGACTTAGTGAGAAGGGAAGGATATAGTTGATAGAGAAGCAGTTGGAATAGATAGGAGAAACAGATAACACCATGGGTGGGAAGAGGGAGGAGTATGCAAGTACAGCGGTATGGAACAGTCACTGGGCTAGCAGGTTACAATCAATGGCCAAAGTTAAATGCAAAACACACCCAAGTTTGACTCTCAAAATTAAATGCAAAACAACACCCAAGTCTGACTTTCAAAGTAAAATGCAAAGGCACAGTAGGTATAGAATTGAGGAATGAATCAGAGGTTAGGGGTGAGAGCAGAAACAAGTGCATTCGAGAGCATAACAAGGAGAACTATGAGAACAAGCAGAGAAGGAAGTAAAAGGACCCAAGAAGAGAAAAAGGGTCATCAGAAAGCAGGGAACTAACCCATGGTAAGTGAAGTAAGAGAGTCTTGGTAGTCCATTTGCATAGCTATGTGAGGTAGCAACCACATGGAGGGTTGGGTTGTGTCAATAGACTCATGTAGCATTCTGGAAGCAGACACGGGCCTTCGATGTGGGCTTTGGATGTTAATGGCCGGCTCCTGCCTCCGGGTTGCAATGATTGGCTTAAAGACTAATTGCAACCAATGGGAGGGGGGGAGAAGGGCCAGGCCAAGATTGAAGATTAGATGGAAAAAAGCACAGCCATCCTGGAATGCCCCAGCACAGTGCAATTGGCAATATTCAAATGGCAAAATGAGTGAAAAGAAGCTGGAAATGTAGGAAATGCAGCTTCAGGGTGCTTTTCAAATCGAGCACAGTAAATAATGCATTTCAAAGAAATAACATATTTTTTTTCTTTCTGGAAAAGATGATGCAGCGTCTAGAGATGGAGAATTGGGCAAGGTAAGGAAGGTATCACTATCTTCCTCTATTAGCAACAACACAGCTATACAACATTTTGTTTACATGAGTACATTATTTAATACATCAACTACTTAATAATAGGTGCGCTAACCACCCCTGACATTATGCTACCAACATTGTAAACACAACACAACCCCTTGTAGGGACTTTTCATCAAAATTGATTTAATTTGTGATGTCATTTTAGACGTCTGGGGTGCTAGCCTTAGCAGTGTACAGTGGTGGTGTGAGTTATGGTTGCTTAACTTACCATAACTGGTGAATTTCTGAGGGTTTTCGGTTTTGCTTGTAACCATAACGCCCCTTAACACATTCTTTATTGAATTGCATATGTTTTTATTAGTGCAGCTTAACCATAACGTCCATTTAACAACATTTCTTCACTGATTTTCATGGGTTTTTTACCATTGCACCCTCATTTGCTACAACTTCCTAATATTATACCCCCCCAATATAGCAACATTTTTGGCCGATGTAGAAAGTTTGAAGTTAGAACTGTGCCATTCCCCACCTCCAAGCAACATTTTCAACAGTACTGTAAACTTTTCCCAACTTTTTCCACTGTTTTTGTGTTTGCTGACGTTTGCTAATGTTGAACGTCATTGCTGACTTTCAGGACAGTGTCACGGGACTACGCCCGTGCGTACGGCATAATGACATGTTCACGAATTGCTGCGCGCTTCACGAAGGGTCTGTGCTTTGCAAACAGTTTGAAACTACATTTGTAGCTGGTCTAGGAAGTTTAAAGCTAAAATGTACCTTTGCACAACTCCTAGACCTATTCTTACTTATTTTCTTTTTCTTTTTTATTGGTTAATCAAATTTAAACCTTTAACATTCCTCAATTTTCAAATTCATCATCATAAAATGGACATCTCCAATGTTCTTCAAAATAGGTTAAGATTTGCCGATATTAGTTTGTTCAATCTAATCGGCCTGCTGGAGTTGACTCACAGTCCAGGACTGACTTCCTCATGGTCCAATTTTAGGGATTCGACAAATTTGAATGCGTCTAAGGTTCTACCGACCTTTTCAACCGCCAGTAGCCACTCCCAGTATTCTTCTTCCCGTCTCCTCAGTGATGTTACTAATATAACTGCCCATATAAGCCTTTCTTTTCGATTCCAAGTTCGGGCAGACTAGCATCACGTGCCTGACAAATTCTAGTTGGTCTTTATTTTTACAGAACCTGCAGTAAGCTTTTGTTTTTTCAATGATCCTTCTTAACCATTTCACCTCTCTGCAATGCCATATGTTAAGTCTGCAGCGCATCAACAAGTCTCTGTAGTGGTTAGATGGGAATTTCAGCAGGTAATGTGGAAGTCTATTTAAGCCTTTTTTTCCCAGATAATATTATAACACAGGTTTCTTTTCAGTCTTTTCTCCTGTGTTTCATCCCAGTCCTTTTCCCGAATAATTCTTTTGGCTCTATCTGGGTTGCACTTCAGGGTATCTTCCGAGACATTTACCTGTTCCAAGCTTGCTTTGCATCTCTTTTTCCAGTTGAGGAACATCGTGTCTTCATTTGGTACCTCGTCTGTGCTAACATTTCAAAAGGCTGACACGGATTGTTGAGGATACACTTTCTATAAAGGGATAAGGATTTCCATAGCGCAATTGAGGACACAGATTGTAGCCTTAGCTCTGTTCTTATGAGCTCTAGCGGTAACAAATTCGAAAGGCGCAAGGTCTTTCGCCAAAAATAGCCCTTGCATATGTTCCATACTTCCCATCTTAAGGCTAATAGTGCCTCCGCTCCATACGTGATTACGGCCACTACTTTTTGCTTATAAAAAGTTACTATCGGCGTCAAGGAGAATTTGCCGTATCTACGATGTATACATGTTCCTTGGTTAGTCAGGGTTGTTAGTTTTTACCGGATTAATGCGTAATGCGCCTGTTCATTACAGTTTTTATCGTTATACCAAAATACATTGTAGTTCCCACCTCCTCCAATGTTTCTTTTTCCAATGACGACGTCTGGATTTTCCCTGCACTTTTTCTTCCACGACATGACTTCATGGTTAGGACCATAGATTTTTTTGACATTGATCTTCATGTCATTATCTTTTAAGTATTTGTTGAAGGCCTCGATCCGTCTTTGTAGTCCTATTGGTGTCTGGTCTACAAATACCGCGTCATCCGCATATATCATCCACGGTATCTCGGTTCCATTTATCTTCGGAGGGAAGGCGCGGATCTGATCTTGGGTGATCTTCATGTCTGCCATATGTAGGACAAAGAGGAAAGGGGCTAACGCGCATCCATGTTTTGTTCCCCGCAATGTTTTGATCTTCTTAGATAGCCCTCCGTTTGGTGTAGCTTGGATTAGAATTGAGGTATCAGTATAGAGGGCTTCAATTGCTTCTAGCAGATCCGTAGGGCAACCCCAGTTTCTCATTTTTGACCACAGGCGCTCTCTATTTATCCCATCAAATGCTTGTTCGAGGTTTATAAAGGCCAAGTAGTTTGTTTTTTTTCCCTCTAGCGCCTTTGCCTTCAGCAGGTTGATCAGGAATAGATTCAGGGAGGTGCCAACAACACTTACGAAGGATGTTTGCCTTTCATCCAAGACTTTAGCCTGAGATGCCCATTTTTTTAGGTCTCTTAGTAGAAGGGACGCAAATAACTTGCCAATTGAGTCTAATAACGCAATCGGCCTGTAATTTCTGGGGTTTCCCCGATCTCCTTTTTTGTAAATCGGTACAATGTAGGCCTCAGTCCACGTGGTTGGTATTTGTCTAGCTTTTTTTATTTGTTGAAATAGTATGTATATTAGATCAGACCAGTCTTCACAGTTTTCTTTCAGCATTTTATTAGAGATACCGTCTGGGCCTGCTGCCCTGGAAGTACTCATTTTTTTAATTAGAATTAGGATATCGTCTCTATCAAAATCCAGGGCCCATGGGATGCCGTCAGGCTTCACCTTGGTGACTCTTTCCTCGTTTTTCCCTGCATATAATGCAATGTAGTGCTGAAACCATTTTTCTTCTGAGACTTGGTTGACACCTATTGCCGATTGGTTGAGGTCCCTGTTGTTAAGTGGGTCCCACGTACTTCTTGTATTATTTGTGGATATTGCGGCTATCATTTGTTCAGCATCCCTTTGTAGTCTCAAGTAGCGGGTTGAACGCAGCCAGTTTTTATATGTTTGCCGACACTTCCTCAGGAGTTCATCTCTCTCTCTACTGTTGTCCTTTTTTATACATATGAGATCCGCTCTATATTGTTTTCGTCTACCAACTACAAGTTCGTCATATGCATGTTTTTTTTTTAATTTGCCTAGTTTTAGTTGAATCATGCTTGACCACAAAGGCTTCCAACAGCCATTTGTACTCAAACACTTATTATCTATTTGCAAACACAGCACATACTTGCAAGAATATTAGCCCAACTGCGATTTATCTTTAAAAATGGCATCAGGTATTATCTCCCCTCCCCAGGATCCACTACCACCACCACCAGCTGGAGGGCCTAGACAACGGAAAAAGCGCACTAATGCAGAAAAAAATGAAAAGGACCAGGAAAATGAGGTGAATGAAATGCCTATCTCCAGCCTCCAGAGAGAATCATGGGTGTGGCAGTTCTTTACCACCGTTGGGTGTATCAAAGGCTAAAGCTACTGAGGTCAAATGCACTGAGGGCAACTAGTCGCAGACAACCTTGCCAGTACTCCTATGGGACAACCTCCTTGCGTCGCCGCACCAAATCCAAGCACCAGAATGCTCTCAGAAAGGCTGTTGCCTTTTCAGGAAGTAAAAGGCTGTCTTTGTCTACCTCATCTTCCTCAACCAATGCTGCCACCACACAGACTTCTTTGTGGGGACCAAAATCCCACCAGCTACCTTGCAAGCCATAAAGAGGCTTTGAGCCATTATCTTCCAAGACAACAGCACTCTGTACATACTGCAACACAACACTGCAGGGGGCAGCAATTCCGCAGTGCTTAAGAGGCTGTAATCAGGGAGCATGATAAACACTGCTGCATAGCTTAGATTTAACGCATGCCCAGCATTTTCCCCTGTCCACCTGCCCCTCCCTATCTGTGGTTGGTGTCCCTTCCCTTATTTCCCTCCCCCACCTTACTTCGTAACCTCTCCTGCAACAACAAAAAAAGAAAGAGAAATACAAAATCAAAAAACACAAGAAAAGGTTCCTTTAGGAACCAGCTTTCACACTTGAAAAATAGAAGTAGAAAAAAAAAAGCTTATAGGCTCCATTTACTTTACATTTTTCAGTAAAGTTGTTGGACTCAGTAAGATTCTCCAACATTCCCATTAGCTTTTTATACTATGCTAACGTAAATAATGGACAATTATATACCAGAGAAAAAGAAAAAAACACAGAAACAATTTTCTGCCCAAAACACTTTTCTCTAGTATATAATAAGGACCAGGATCCGTGAACCTTTATGATTATCAGCGATCTTCGCCCTTCCCTCTCCACACCATTTATTATTAAAAAACATGAATTGCATGTGCACACCATCGCAGAGGACAGCCCTATTACCCTTTTTACTGTGATGTTTGTAACACTCCCTCATTGCCTGCTTACAAACTGCCACATCAATCCAGCAATCAGTTAAAAAAAAAACTCTACATTTAACCCTATCAACATATTAAACCACCACACATCAACTGCCACTTAAAAATGTTCAACAAATAATTTGCATATGCACATTCTGTGCTTATCCAAAAAAATTGTACACACTGCTACTATAAATAACCATATGCAATGTGCAATAAAGCAAGTGCATGAATGGAAAAAGGAGTATGGATTACCAAGTGCTGATAGGAACCCAGAAGGAAAGTGCCAACACATGCCAAGGTGGGACCCCACTAGCTATATGCTGTGGCAGAGGAGTCCAAAAGATATGGTCCATGTGTTAGACCCGCAAGGGCACTGCTGAAGGGAGGGGAATGTACTGGTGTCGACTAGATATAGGGCCTGGAACCTGTGAGGTTTCACAAGGGACCAGACCTCCAGTATTAGTGGCAGTGGTATACGTCAGCAGAATAGGAACACAAAAACAGAGTTCTCCAAAAATTCCAGAACTTAAGGAAGTCAGCTCTAAGCATAAGAGGAGCAGGAAGGCTGTTCCAAACAGTGGCACCGGTCGAAAAGAGAGAGACATGCCTCTCGTTCTCAGTTTCAAAAAGCATTTCACAAGCAGAGTATTGGAGTTACAGCAGCGGAGGGCTCTAGCAGGGCAGTTTTTACTCAAGCAAAGTTTGACATATTGTAGTCCCAGGCCTCAAAAAGCCTTGTCAATTATACAAAGGATCCCTAATTTCATCCTTGCAATTAGCAGAAGCCAATGTACACATTTTAGGGATGCAGCGATACGATCCTTGGGCTTGATGCCAAGTATAAGTCTTGTAGCCATATTCTAGATTAGCCGAAAGGAGCATAAACAACAAAGGGGGAGGTTAAGGAAGATGTGTTGCAGTATTCCAGCCTACACAGGACCAGGGCTCTACAGACCTTTAGCTTCTGGGGGAAGGAGAGGAATGGTACAATGCCTGTAAGAAGGTCAAGCGAGAAGCATGGGCTTTCTTTACAAGCTCGAAAATGTAAGGAGTAAAACAGAGAGAGTACTTAAAAATGACACCATGGTTTTGGCCTCACAGGATGGTGAGAGTAGAGGGCCCAAAGACGGCCAGCCAAAGGGTAGGAGAAAAACAGGGCACAGGTGTTGCAATAAGAAATATCTCTGTTTTACTGCCATTGAGACAGAGGTTGTTAGCCGCACACAATGCTTGAATGGCGGACAATCAGGTATAACAAAAACGTGGGAGAAGAAATGAGTTCATGGAAGTTAAGGAAAGCTGCGTGTCATTAACATAACACTAGAATGAGAAAAAAGAAGAAGACCATCAAGTCAGCCACAGGAACAAAATAGATATGGAAGAGCCACAATCATAGAATAAAACCGGGGGTACTTTGCTGGTACACAGTGAGGTGGTGGAGTACAGACAGCCCAGTTGCAGCTGGTAAGGGCCGTTAGTGAGGAAAACAGATCAGCCAGTCCAGTGCCTGGTCCATAATGCTAAAGGTATCATGTTTACCGTTTAATACAATGGTTCACCCTGTGAAAGACGGAGGACACATGAAAGAACACTATCCTCAATTGTACTACAATCATAAATACCATATAGACTTTAATGATATCATTCCACCATACTACAATACTGTACACTCCTCCTAAAGTACCTATAACTACAATACACATATTACTATACTATGTGTTGCAAGTGGCCGCAACCACCACAATTGAATTATACCATATAACAAGGATGTACAATAGACCTTCAAATAACAAAACTCACCCAGAACCCCCTATCATCCATATAATGTCTGCGGAGAGTAAGAATTGACCATGGACTCGACGGCAAATGCAAACCCTTTTTCACCTATAAAACAGCTCCATGTCATTTTTATTCCACTCTCCCACCCTTTACAGGCCCTCTTTCAGCCATCAAATAACCCCAAATGTGTTTCCAAACTGTTCATTCACATGTTCGTTCACAGTGTTGTCCGTAGATGACCGTGGTGTCCGCGTACTGGGTTGCACCTGCACCCATTTTTTCCCTTTAAAACAGCTCCACATAAACTATATTCTAGCCCCTTTTCTAGTCGACAACCAAAATAACTCCAAGTGTGTTTTCCAGACCTTTTCCCCACTTAGCTATCCGCAGGCACTGGCAGCTGTCCATGGATCCAAAATGGTGATCGATCCAAAAACTTGACGCACCGCACGCTTTTGAGCATCCAATTAGCAGGCGAGTATGATGTCCGCAGACAGACCGTCACCCCCTGATTGCCCCAGATGTGTCAGCGGACCCCAAATAAGGAAGTGGGCCCGCAAACCAAACCCAGATATCACTAATAGTTTTTACCTACATTTTGGGCTATTTAAAAAAAAAATGCTTGACAGATTTACACCAAATTTACAAAAGCACGCTTTCAGGACCAAGCTGCCACTCCTAGCGCAAATTTGGGGAAATTAGGGCTGTAGGCGTGAGCAACATTTTGTTTCTATTTCATCTATGAGGATTTCCTGAATAATTGGGACACCCCAGAAGTTTGCCACCCCCCCGGACAAAACCACACCAAACATTGCAGAATCATTCTGATGGGGCAATATACTTGTTTTCAATGTTTTTTCATGATTCATCCAGGGGGGGCAAAGTTATAAGCCACCCAAAAATTGCTCTTCCATTGAGTGAGCAACTTAAGATAACTACAGGGCTGCTCCAGTAGGCCATGTCCCCAAGAATCTAGCCACTGGCACAGACACTATAGTAATACGTGTATAGTAATTATAGGTACTGTATGGGGAGTATATAGCATTTGTAATATGGTGAAATGATGTAATTGAAGTCTATATGGTATTTATGATTGTAGTACAATTAAGGACAGTGATCATTGATGTCTTCTCCACCTTTCCCACGGTCAACCATTGTATCCTCATTAAATGGTTACAGGATACCTTTAGCATCATGGACCGGGCACTGGACTGGCTGACTGTTTTTCTCACTAAGCGCCTTCCCAGCTGCAACTGGGCCGTTTGTGCTCCACCACTTCACTGTCTACCTGGAGAGTACTCTAGGGTTCTATCCTATGATTGTGGCTCTTCAATATGTGTTTCTTCCCTATGGCTCATCTGTTGTCCATGTTCTTTCTAATTTCCAGTGTTAAGTTGATGACGCACAGCTTTCCTTAATCTTCCCCAGCTAATTTCTTCTCCTCTTTTTGTATCCCTGATTGTTTGGACTGCCATCAAGGCATTGTGTGCGGCAATCTCAGTCTCAATGCCAGTAAGACAGAGCTCTTTCTTATTGTGACACTTGTGCCCTATTTTTCTCCTTCCCTCTGGTCGCCCTCTTTGGACCCTTTACTTGCACCATCTTGTGAGGCTAAATACCTTGGGGTCATCTCTATGTTCCCTATTTTCCTTTAGTCGTTATAATATGGAGCTTGTAAAGAAATCCCACTTTCAGCTAAATCTCCTTGTAGGCATTCTACCGTTCCTCACTTTCCCACAGAAGATTATTGGCTCTAGCCCTGGTGCTATGTAGGCTGAAGACTGCAACAGCCTCTTCCTTAACATCCCCCTTTGTTTACTTAGCCCCCTTCAGCAAATGTAAAATAGGGCTGCACATCTTATCCTTGGCCTGAAGGCCAGTGATCGTATCGCTGTAGCCCTGGAATGTGTACATTGGCTCCTGGTGGTTGCAAAGATGAAATTCAAAATCTTCTGTATCATTGACAAAGCTTTCTGGGGCCAGGCACTACAATATCTCCAACTTGTTCACCTTAAATACTGCCCTGCTAAAGCCCTCCGCTCTTGTAACTCCATTCGCTGCTTGTCAAATTGAAGAGGAAGTGTCGATTATCGCCCCCACTCTTGTTGCCCCCTCCCATTGCCTATTGAGTTCACACCAAAGTATGTGACGTATGAAGAACAGTTAAATCAGCAGAGCCACAGCACATGGGCTCTGCCCAGTACCTATCAGAATAACAGCACCTATTAATATACTGTCACCTAAGAAAACCTGGACAGTAGGTATCCACTGAAAAGGCCATATCTACATTCAAGACAATATAATGGTTGTCTGAATAAAATACGCGAAGAAGCAAAGAAATAATGAAGGAAGATGAATGGTGACATCATAAGAAATCCGACTGACACACCTATAGAAGATATAATGACCTGAGAATACTGACAAGAGGCAAAATATAGAGAAGATACCATGGATAAGTGACAGCTTGGGCTCAAGATGAAGAAACCTATGCCACATACATGATGAAGATATTTAGTTAGTTTAAATGTGTACAGGTGTAAGTAACTGCAAGGGGCAAAGAAATTGTGAAGCTAGCTTATGCTTAAATAGTCAATAAATTGCGGTAAGTGCCAACGTTTACAAGTATATACCTCAAGAAGCACTTCATGTATCAATGAAAGCCACTATGTATATGAGCAGAATTTGAACAAAGGTTACAAAGGCTCAAATGGAGTGTGTCACAGGAAGAAAATCGAGATTCGAGAGAGAGCAAAACTCAGCTAAGGATGACCATGCCAAGAAGCCAAGGTCTTATCTGGCTGGAATAAGCCGTCATTGGATACAATTAAGGAGAGAAGATAACAGAAATGTCAAAATAAGCCACAGACGTCAGAGAACTGGTAGAATTAAATGAAATATACAAAAAGGCACAGAGAAAAGCTGATTTCACGGTGTCCCATCACGTAACAAAGACAGGCTGGAAGAGTGAGAATTTGACACCTACGCATGGATCCTCGCCATGCCCATACTTCTTAAAAGTTCTCAGAGCACAGAGCAGACTCAAGGCCAAACTACAAAGAAGTAATTGACACATGACTACTGAAGTGATGATTGATTGTAGCATAATTGGTGTAAGTTGGGGTGCAGAAGAGCTTCTCTGCACCTGGTTGTTCTTTCTGTGTGCTGCTAGACGTAGGTGGAAAGGTATGAGTGGGGTTGTGTCAGGGCTGGCTGGATTAGTAATCAGAAAGAGTATGTACATAGAATTGGCTGAGTAGTAGTCAGAAAGAGTTTGTACATAGAATTAACATTGTGCTTGCCCAAGTCAAGATGGAGAGAAAGAAACTTAATCTGATTGGTCAAAGGAACAATGATATGTTTGGTTTGCCTGATTGGTGGAAAGGACACTGCGTTTGATTCTTGTGAGCTGAGCAAGATTCTAAACTGCCTTTCATCCAAAGAAATTTAGTGGCTGGTTTTACATTTGTTAAGCTCCTTAAGTAAGGCCTTTCAGAGTTCAGAAGATTTACTAGAGAAGTAAGAGAATCGTTTGCTGAGCCAGAGTGAACAAGAAGACCTCAGGTGGGATCGTTCTTTTTAAAGCTTAACAATTTTCACAGAGAATTTCCACTTTTCTAATCAGAAGTTAAAGTGTTAAAAACTTTAAAATTAACTGAGAGAAGTCTACAGTTTAAATACAGTAAGCAGACAAGTGTAAAGACTGTGCGCGCAAGTTTTGAGTTTTATAAATTACATGGAAAGTGTTTCAAGACTGTTTAGCGCGTGCGTTGGGCCTCGTGACTATAGCAACGTCGTTATGGGAGCGGGCGGATATGCAGAGCGATAGAGCGCAAGCCATTTTTACAGAGCGCGAGTTGTTTTTAGCGCGTGTACAATTTTCGCATGAGGTGACATTGCGTACGACAGCTGGTGTTTGGTTGCGATAGAGCGCGAGTCCAATTTTACGTTGCGTGTGATTTTTTCATCGCATGCATGTTTTACACGCGTACGTGAATTAGTTAGAGTGCGCGTGTGCTTTTAGCGCGTGTACGTGTTTTCTTTTTATTACGGTGCACGTGTGATTTTTAATCACGTGCATGTTCTACACGCGTACGTGAATTATTTATGGTGCGTATGCTTTAGCGCATTTACGTGTTTTCTCTTTAATACGGTGCGCGTGTGATTTTTTCAGCGCGAGGACAATTTTCACGCCTTGTGAATTTGCGTGTTCATCCCAAAACGTTTGCACTTTGAAAAAAGGAAAGATTCACACGTAGACGCAGGAGCAGCAGCATTCAAGAAAGTTAACGAGTTTCATTTAAGTGACCTTCACGCAAAATGAATTCAATACTTCATTAGAAAAGACTGCATTGTTTTTAAAGCATTTAAAACTCAAATCTCATAGAGTTTAATGTTCTTAAGGAGCAAACAAGAATATCTAAGTCAGTGAACTGCTTGCAAGAGTCATTACTTAGGATTCTAAAGAGACTTGTATGGCTAGTGACAATATACTCTAAAGTACTACAATTGTTCTATACTCCATGCAGTTAATTAACCTCTAAGTCTTAAACAGAGGTTTAAGAGGTAAAGAAGTTAGAGTTGTTTCCAAAATAATTTAAGATAAGAAGTCTACACCAATGTATAAGTAACTAAGTGTATTTGTTTTACTACAGATACCAGAGCCTACCAGACGGTTGCAGTGCTGCAGTGTCTCCGTTGTTATTTTATCCAAATTCCCCTTTCCTTTCTTGGGGTTCTCAGCTTTACTTTAGGGTTGAGAGGTGAACTCCTAGTGAGGGTCTGTGGGGCAGCATCATCTCCTGTGGAATTCGTTCAAGCGGACCCTGACAGGATGAAAGGCCCACGATAAGTTTTTCCACCTGAGCTGATATGGATCCCACAGAAGCATTAGCAAGTTCCATTAGGGACAAGTTTTCAGAGTTAAAGGAGGAAATGAGGGCTGTGTGAAAAGAAACCAGGAATTACATGTCAAGTTTGAAGAGTTAAACTCTAAGGTTACCCGTAGGGATGAGGACATTTCTTTGGAGTCAAAAGATTCAGAGAATCCTAGTAGAGAATTACCAGTGTTAATTAGAGAGGATTTGGGTGAAGGAACGAGTTCTCAGGGGAGATGTAGGGGAAGTTTGAATATACCTATAGGTCCAGTCCCTTAGCACCTCCAGAACGTTTTGGGGGAGATGCCAAGAAATGCCAAATTTTCCTTACACAGTGTTGAACTTCATTTCCTTTGTAGACCTGAAGCTTTTAATACAGATGCTTCTAAAACAGCTTTTATGCTGTCTTACCTTACTGGTGAGGCGGCAACTTGGTCAGTATTATTAGTTGGTCAAGATAATCCTATACTAAAGAACTTGTTAGCCTTCAAGTTAGAATTTAAAAAGATGTTTGACAGACGACAATTATCTCAAGAAATTGATGGAGAATTATTGGAGTTAAAACAGGGAACCAAAGATTTAGTGTCTTACATCACACAGTTTAGATCTTTAGTATTAGAGAGCAATTGGCCAGAAGAGAAGCAATCATCTTTGTTCTATAGAGTTAAAAGATGCTTTATCTACAATTGTTAATAGACCACTTCATGTGAAGATTTAATTAATCTAGTATACAAATTGATTATAGATTAGGGGAACGCAAGGCTGAGCGTAGAAGAGGAGGAGTTGAGCAACCCAGAGTTTTCCCTAGAGTTGATAAAGGAAGATTAGAATTTGTAAATAAAGAATTGAGAACTGGGAATGCAGAGAGAGTAAATAAAGTGAGAGTCCTTTAACTAAGGATGAGAAGGACATGCGAAACAGAATAATTTATGTTTATATTGTGGTAAATCAGGACATTTTGTTGGAAATGGAAGGTACTTTACGGACATGCAAAGATTATAGGGCATTGAATAAGATAATAATTAAAACAGATATCCTCTGCCTTTAATCTCAGTAATGTTAGACAGATTCAAGGAGCTTCA
>CM030325.1:1033990642-1034045001 GCA_002915635.3 Ambystoma mexicanum
CTCCCCAGCTTACAGTGTTCCCCTCTCTGTGGCTGTGTGCACCCACTGAGCCTCCCCAGCTTCACAGTGTCTCTCCCTCTGTGACTGTGTGCAACCACTGAGCCTCCCAGCTTACAGTGTTTCCCCTCTCTGTGGCTGTGTGCACCCACTGAGCCTCCCCAGCTCACAGTGTCTCCCCTCTGTGGCTGTGTGCACCCACTGAGCCTCCCAGCTCACAGTGTCTCCCCTCTCTGTGGCTGTGTGCACCCACTGAGCCTCCCCAGCTCACAGTGTCTCCCCTCTTGTGGCTGTGTGCACCCACTGAGCCTCCCCAGCTCACAGTGTTTCCCCTCTGTGGCTGTGTGCACCCACTGAGCCTCCCCAGCTCACAGTGTTTCCCTCTCTGTGGCTGTGTGCACCCACTGAGCCTCCCCAGCTCACAGTGTCTCCCCTCTCTGTGGCTGTGTGCGCCCACTTAGCCTCCCCAGGTCACAGTGTCTCCCCTCTCTATGGCTGTGTGCACCCACTGAGCCTCCCCAGCTCACAGTGGTTCCCCTCTGTGGCTGTGTGCACCCACTGAGCCTCCCCAGCTCACAGTGTCTATCCTCTGTGGCTGTGTGCACCCACTGAGGCTCCACAGCTCACAGTAATAATAATAATACTTTAATGTGATATAGATTGAAAAATTCAAACTTTACACATATTACTTATACATAAAAAAAGGAACATTTAAAATATGCAATATTTATACAATTGTGTAAGTATAGAAAAGAAAAAGAAAAATCAAGTATATCTAAATACATATAACTTTTACAATATCCAAAAGCTTCCTAAAAAACTTCATAATAAAACTTTTTTTTTTTTTTTAAATCATTTCAATCTTTTAAATCAGGATGCCCATCGCTTTTTCAATCTGGAGCCATACATTATATAATGCAATAAAAAGATGCATGTTTACTGTATTGGTACAGTATAACCAGAATTGATTTTCCGGTATAGATTCCAGATTATGGGCAAATTCTCCTAGATATTTAACAATTGTGGGTCTCATTGTGATGCATTCAGTTAATAGATGCTTGGCTGTCTCCCGACTTTCAGGTAGGTTACATATATGACATATTCGTTCTACAGTTGCGATCTTTTCCCTAGGTCCCACATTACACAAGGTCGGTAGTTGCTCCAGACGGAAAAGAATAATAAACCGTCTTAGCCTTGTGGAAGGGCATAGGTACAGATATGCCTGAGGTTTCATAAAGTTGTAAAGTCGATACTTTACAAAGGCACATGACTTTAAACACCCTAGATGGGAAAAGTTCTCTACCCAATCCCAGAGATCTACCTTTTTCCCCAGTGCTGTCATGACCTCCTGGGAAATGGTTGTCCCTCTGTCAGTCCAGCCAATATCTCTCGGAAATTGGATCATACTTTTCTGGAGAGGAGAGGTAGTACCTTTTTTACTTACTTCTATATGCATGGTAACCAGCATAGGGTTAAAAGAACTATTCTTCATCTTGAGATAAAGGCCCACCCTCTTTTTCAGTACCATTGCTTTAAGTGAGGGTAGACCCAACTCCAGCCTTATAAGGGCCATAGGAACACTAGGGGGTAACCCCAGTATGCGTCGCCAAAATTTTCCCTCAACCACTTGCAGCCAGGCTAGATCAGAAGAGGTTAGTGCTTCCAGGCCATACGTAATCATAGGCGCAAACACCTGTATGTACAGGTGTCTCGTCCCCATAGTGTAAACCAGCCTGCCTCCTGGTAAATGACGCAATTAAAGCTGTAACTTGCTGCGCCCTAGCTCTCCTATTTTGTCTACATAGAGAGTAATCACCCCAAGGTTCAATTTCAACTCCTAAGTACCGATAGAAGGGAATAAAGTATATTATCATTCTGCACCCATAGCTCAACACGAGAGACTTTTTCTTCGTGAATCTAATCACTTTGGTCTTATCAAGGTTAACAGCTAACCCATTGATCTTTGCGTATTCCCATAGTGCTACCGCTGACAGCCTAATACCAGCAATAGTGTTGTCGAAAATGACCAAATCGTCCGCATATGCCAGTACTGCACAAGTTGTATCCCCTACTTTAGGTGGCAGTTATTCACTTCGGCCAACACTATTGGATATCGTATACGTACAGATTGTACACCAGTGGAGCAGTTACACATCCCTGTTTTACCCCCTATCTTGTCTCACTTGTCTAGTCAAGGATCCCTCTTGATTTAATCTGAGGCACACCATGGTGTTATAGTGCAGCTGTCTTAAGTAGTACAGTAGACTAGGCGGGCAACCCATAACTTCCAGCTTTGTCCACAGCCTGGCTCTAGGTATAGAATCGAATGCGGCCTTAAAGTCAATGTAAAGGGCATATAGCGGGGGCTGTCCCTTGCTAAGTGCCCGAGTTCGTAGTGTGTCCATCACCCACAAATTGTGCGTGGTAGAGAAACCACGCCGGAATCCACATTGGAACTTACTAAGAATGTTAGTCTGTTCAGCCCAATTCTGTAATTCTGTGAGCAATAAAGCCGCAAAGAGTTTTCCCGTGGTATCCAGCATGGAAAGAAGCCTATAATTATTTGGATCCATACGGCATCCCTTCTTGAACACTGGCACCAATATCGCCGTTTGCCATGAACGGGGAATCATCCCCTGAGCTAATACCTTTTTAAAGAGTATTGACAGAAGAGAAGCCCAAAAAGCCGGGTGGTTCTTAATAACTATATTCGCTAGCCCATTCGGGCCAGGAGCTCTAGAAGCTTTCAAGGTTGCTATTTTATTCAGTATGGCCTCTTCCGAGGCCTCAAAGGGCGGAGGGAAGGGATTCTTCCCTCTAGATATTATGGGTACATCTACCTCTCCAGAGTTACGGTCCAGAAGAAATCTTACCCAGGTTTCCTCTCCTATAGGATTGTCCAGCTGAGCCTTGGCCTTCTCTCTGTTCTCTTTCAGTAGCTGCCATATATTACGCGAATTCCAGCGCAGATAGTGTTTACCAGCCTCTGATTTCTAATATTCCTCTCTGTATTTCTGATGGTTCTTGATACTAGCTCTATATTTGTTTTTAGCTTTTCTGACTTTGTCATAGTAGAAGGAACCCGCTATATTCAGTCTCCTAAACCCCCACAATTCTGCTCTTAGCCTTCTCTTAGCATCACGAATATCCTTATTATAAGGCTGAGTGGTACCTCCGGGATTTATCATAACGTTTTTCCTTGAGGTCGCATGTAGTCCTGAGAATTCCAGGATCCATTCTTCTATTTCATTTACGGTCAGCTGTTCAAAATGGGGAAGGGGAGCCTGGGCTTGATATAAGAGTGCTTCCGTAGCCTTTTTAATGTTTCTCTCCGACCAGATAATTCTAGTGCCTGTGCAATTGGTTTGTATATTGCCTATATTACACTTAATGGCGGGAGAGAGAAAAAGTTGAAGGGAGCACTCAAGAGCCGCATGGTCACTCCATTCATTGGGTATGATTCTCATATCATTTACTATAGGCAACATTTCAGGACACATGAATATGTAGTCTAGGGTGCTGTATGAAATACCATTAGACCATGTCTGTTTCCCCGGCCTATCACCCATTGTTCTACCGTTAATCATGGATAAATCCCATGTCTCAAAGAATTGTAGCCACCCCAACCCTTCACTCTCTCTTTTGTCATGGGTCATTAGACATTTTTCATTCAGGGCAGGGTATTTGGCGACCAGCTGATCATCCTTCATATGACAATTAAAATCACCCATCACCACTACCGCTAAATTGCCGGATCTTTGAGTCCAAAAAGTCAATAACTCATGAATGGCTTCTTGTAGAGATTCCCTTATCAATGCTCCCAGGGGATTATAGAGGTTAATCAGTAAGAATCTACTGTGCCCATAATCCTTGGGATAGTCAACCTCAACCGCCAGATGGTAATCAGTGGTATTGACCAGGATCTTCCGCGAGTTGATCGTATTAACCACCCCTATAATAAGTCCCCCATAAGGGCGACCCTTATCCCCTCTTTTGGCAAATGTCTGATGTACTACAAAACCGTCCAATAATAGAGAGTTCAATGCCCATGTTTCCTGGAGACATATACAGCTATGCTTCAGCAATAAATCCATAGACCCTTCTGATCTCAGAAGATGGGCAAACCCCGACAGTTCCAAGAACGAAGGAAAAGCTTCAGAGGTTCTGTATCATTCGCGGGAGAGCTTCCAGCAATGTTTTGAGGGCTTGTTGTATTTCAGACATCGCCGTATTTTCTGGTGCCTCTTGACTGACCACATTATCTTGCACCACTAGCTTGTCCAATGGAGTTTGTAACTCCTTGGTCATGTAATCCTTAGTTTCTTCAGTAAGGTCTCTCTCCTGTGGATCAATAGCAATATCTACGGTTATCAGTTCTTTTTTAAATTTTCTAATCAGCTGAGCTGAGGCTAGGAAAGTACAGTGGAATGGCGGAAACATGTGGATTAGGACCTGCAAGGGTTCGATGAAAAAGAAGTCGTCGGATTTCAAACTCTCAACTGTGGGATATAATGTAGTCGGGTTAGGAATTCTGATCTTGCCAGCCAGGGATTTTTACCACTAGGGTAAGGTTCTTAATATAGCAAATACGATTCCCATTACATTCCTCATCCGTGCTAATTTGCATGGGCCGTACCGGCTCTGGTGTTTCATCTGTACCAGCTGAGCCGATCTGATCCTCCGGCTCGACTGTGACACTATCATCTTGATCAGTGTCTTCATCAGAGAGGCCATCTAGATCTGCCTCCTTAAATTTTTCTCCTGGTACTAACCAATCGGCCAATGACCCTTAGCTTCTGCGGCTCGAGCTACTGCTCTCGCCTTTCTTTTTCTGGCTTTTTTGGAACGTGTTTCCCGGCTGCTTTAGGTCTTACACTGGAGGGTAAAGGATTCGTTGCTACTTTCTTGCTTTTCAAGCCCTTTTGGCCAATCTTCGTTGTTTCCTCGTAAGAAAGATCCGGGGCTGTGCACGATTTCTAGATCCTCTACAGTTATTACTGAAAGGTTTTCTATAGGAGGATTGACCTCCAGGTCCTTGTCCAGGATCGCATCTTCCGCCACTTCTTCCATTCTCTCCTCTGCTTCTTTCATCTCCTCAATGGTATGAATAGCATCCGAGAGGTTCGCTTCATCTCATCCTGCGGGAAGTCCTTCCGCTCTAAGTGCCCTCGTAATATTATTCGTATTTGTCAGTATGCTCCCAGTCATCTGCAACAGTATTTTGAGTGCAAATTGTAATGACGCTACAGATGATTGGAGCTCCATAATGGCCGTGTTGTTAATGTACGGATTTAAATCTTCGTTATCCCCTTCTCCGGATCATCTTCTATGGAGGCCAATAGCTAGATTAGGAGATACCGAGAGACGTCCACAGCTAGACACAGGATTGGCTTCCTCAAGTGTTGTATTATTACTTTCTTTATGATGAGTAGAATTATTAGATGCCTTTGCTGGATTCTGCGTACCATCCCTCTCTGATACTCAAGCAGAGGTCAAGTAATGAGTTATTATCAATATCCTCATAATTTGATGAATTTAGTAAGATACTCTCCTTATTCCCTGGCTCAGCCATTACCTCATTGATTGTTGAGTTAATCTCCGGTGGTGGATTTACTCCAAAAAAGTCTGTGATGGCTCCTTGTGCCACAGGCGTTGTGTTAAGATTCTTTTTGCTTTTATTACCTTTCTTTCTATTTTCCTTGCCATCGTTCACTGGCATAGTCATGCCTTTCCGCAGGTTGTAATTTGACTGTGGTGCTTTTTTCCCTCGCTGCATTTCCTCAGCGTGATAATTCGATCCGTGGGAAAATACTGAATTAGAATCCTACTATTTATACTACCCTAGAACAGTCACCACGATTCTGTGCCTGAAAAGACCAGCCACCTCTATAAGTCACGTGCCCAGGCAACGTTATGACTAGTGGATAGCTCACGAGAGAATATAAATGATGTGGGCATGGGGAAGGGGGGGGGAGGGGAGGGGTGTGTGTGTGTGCTGGAGACACCAAGAGTACCCCAGTGGGCCCGTTTCTGGGGCCTACACAAAACACACCACACCTTATCAGTCGTCCAGGCCAACTGTTGCCCCCTACTCAGCCCCAATCTCCCCAGCCAAGCACAGCCCACACCACTACCACTCCCGTGGTGGACAGTCACGTATGCCAGCACACTGGGGTACTCGGTCAGGGAACCGGAAATACCAGCACCCACTCCGTTCCTGTCGCCCAGTGCTCTACCACCTACTTGTGATACTCCGAGGTGTCGCCTCGTCTCGGCACACAGTAGGCTCTTGTGGCTGCTGCCTCCGTCCTGTTCTCCGTACTAGAACTCGGTCCTCGTTGCCTCAGCCTTGGCGTTACAGAGCCTCTAAGCTCGGGGCTCCACCGAGTATCCCGTACCTCCTGTGCTTTCCCGCACTGCTAGCACCGTCCGCACCGTCAGCAATCCGCAACTCACAGCAGCAAGCAGCCGCAGCCGCCGTAATGGCGGATTAGAGTAAAGGACCTTCCAACCACAGAGTTCACAGAGTCAAGCCGCACTGTCGTCCTGCCACAAACCGAGACACAGCCGAGACACAGCCGCTTCCGACTCACTCCGCCGTCCGTTTTGAATTGGGGAACACAGTGTTTCTCCTGTCTGTGGCTTTGGGCACCCACTGAGCCTGCCCAGCTCACAGTGTCTCCCCTCTCTGTGGCTGTGTGCACCCACCGAGCCTCCCCAGCTCACAGTGTCTCCCCTCTGTGGCTGTGTGCAACCACTGAGCCTCCCCAGCTCACAGTGTTTCCCTTCTCGGTGGCTGTGTGCACCCACTGAGCCTCCCCAGCTCAGTGTCTCCCCTCTCTGTGGCTGTGTGCACCCACTGAGCCTCCCCAGCTCTGAGTGCGTTCCCTCTCTGTGGCTGTGTGCACCCACTGAGCCTCCCCAGCTCAGTGTCTCCCCTCTCCGTGGCTGTGTGCACCCACTGAGCCTCCCCAGCTCACAGTGTTTCCCCTCTGTGGCTGTGTGCACCCACCTAACACTCCCCAGCTCACAGTGTTTCCCCTTTCTGTGGCTGTGTGCACCCACCAAGCCTCCCCAGCTCACAGCATCTCCCCAGTGTGGCTGTGTGCACCCACTGAGCCTCCCCAGCTCACAGTGTCTCCCCTCTCTGTGGCTGTGTGC
This sequence comes from Ambystoma mexicanum, assembly GCA_002915635.3. Classification (NCBI taxonomy): domain Eukaryota; kingdom Metazoa; phylum Chordata; class Amphibia; order Caudata; family Ambystomatidae; genus Ambystoma; species Ambystoma mexicanum. The sequence continues at coordinate 1,033,997,801 of CM030325.1, forward strand.
ACCCACCAAGCCTCCCCAGCTCACAGTGTTTCCCCTCTCTGTGGCTGTGTGCAACCACCGAGTCTCCCCAGCTCACAGTGTTTCTCCTCTCTGTGGCTATGTGCACCCACCGAGCCTTCCAGCTCACAGTGTCCCCTCTGTGGCTGTGTGCACCCACTGAGCCTCCCCAGCTCACAGTGTTTCTCCTCTCTGTGGCTGTGTGCACCCACCGAGCCTCCCCAGCTCACAGTGTCTCCCCTCTGTGTATGTGTGTACCCACCAAACCTCCCCAGCTCACAGTGTTTCCCCTCTCTGTGTGCACCCACCGAGCACCTCCAACTCAGTGTTTCCCCTCTCTGTGGCTGTGTGCACTCACCCAGCCTCCCCAGCTCACAGTGTATCCCCTCTCTAAGGCTGTGTGCACCCCCCATCCCTCCCAGCTCACAGTGTCTTCCCTCTGTGGCTGTGTGCACTCACCGAGCCTCCCCAGCTCAGTGTCTCTCCTCTCTGTGGCTGTGTGCAACCACTGAGCCTCCCCAGCTCACAGTGTCCCCCTCTCTGTGGCTGTGTGCACCCACTGAGCCTCCCAGCTCACAGTGTCTCCCCTCTGTGGCTGCGTGCACCCACTGAGCCTCCCAGCTCACAGTGTTTCTCCTCTCTGTGGCTGTGTGCACCCACTGAGCCTCCCCAGCTCACAGTGTCTCCCCTCCTGTGGCTGTGTGCACCCACTGAGCCTCCCAGCTCACAGTGTCTCCCTCTGTGGCTGTGTGCACCCACCGAGCCTCCCCAGCTCACAGTGTCTCCCCTCTGTGGCTGTGTGCACCCACTGAGCCTCCCCAGCTCACAGTGTTTCTCCTCTCTGTGGCTGTGTGCACCACCGAGCCTCCCCAGCTCACAGTGTCTCCCCTCTGTGGCTGTGTGCACCCACCAAGCCTCCCCAGCTCACAGTGTTTCCCCTCTCTGTGGCTGTGTGCACCAACCGAGCCTCCCCAGCTCACAGTGTTTCCCCTCTCTGTGGCTGTGTGCACCCACCAAGCCTCCCCAGCTCACAGTGTCTCCCCTCTGTGGCTGTGTGCACCCACTGAGCCTCCCAGCTCACAGTGTCTCCCCTCTCTGTGGCTGTGTGCACCCACTGAGCCTCCCCAGCTCACAGTGTCCCTTCTCTGTGGCTGTGTGCACCACTGAGCCTCCCAGCTCACAGTGTCTCCCCTCTCTGTGGCTGTGTGCACCCACTGAGCCTCCCAGCTCACAGTGTCTCCCCTCTCTGTGGCTGTGTGCACCCACTGAGCCTCCCCAGCTCACAGTGTCTCCCCTCTCTGTGGCTGTGTGCACCCACTGAGCCTCCCAGCTCACAGTGTCTCCTCTCTGTGGCTGTGTGCACCCACCGAGCCTCCCCAGCTCACAGTGTTTCTCCTCTCTGTGGCTGTGTGCACCCACTGAGCCTGCCCAGCTCACAGTGTCTCCCTCTCTGTGGCTGTGTGCACCCACTGAGCCTCCCCAGCTCACAGATCTCCCCTCTGTGGGCTGTGTGCACCACCGAGCCTCCCAAGATCACAATGTTTCCCCTCTCTGTGGCTGTGTGCACCCACTGAGCCTCCCCAGCTCACAGTGTCTCCCCTCTCTGTGGCTGTGTGCACCCACTGAGCCTCCCCAGCTCACAGTGTTTCTCTCTCTGTGGCTGTGTGCACCCACTGAGCCTCCCAGCTCACAGTGTCTCCCTCTGTGGCTGTGTGCACCCACTGAGCCTCCCCAGCTCACAGTGTCTCCTCTCTGTGGCTGTGTGCACCCACTGAGCCTCCCCAGCTCACAGTGTCTCCTCTCTGTGGCTGTGTGCACCCACCGAGCCTCCCCAGCTCACAGTGTTTCCCTCTCTGTGGCTGTGTGCACCCACTGAGCCTCCCCAGCTCACAGGTCTCTCCCTCTCTGTGGCTGTGTGCACCCACTGAGCCTCCCCAGCTCACAGTGTCTCCCCTCTGTGGCTTTGTGCACCCACCGAGCCTCCCCAGCTCACAGTGTTTCCCCTCTCTGTGGCTGTGTGCACCCACCGAGCCTCCCCAGCTCACAGTGTTTCTCCTCTCTGTGGCTGTGTGCACCCACTGAGCCTGCCCAGCTCACAGTGTCTCCCCTCTGTGGCTGTGTGCACCCACTGAGCCTCCCCAGCTCATAGTGTTTCCCCTCTCTGTGGCTGTGTGCACCCACTGAGCCTCCCCAGCTCACAGTGTTTCCCCTCTCTGTGGCTGTGTGCACCCACTGAGCCTCCCCAGCTCACAGTGTTTCCCCTCTCTGTGGCTGTGTGCACCCACTGAGCCTCCCCAGCTCACAGTGTCTCCCCTTCTGTGGCTGTGTGCACCCGCTGACCCTCCCCAGCTCACAATGTCACCCTCTGTGGCTGTGTGCACCCACTGAGCTCCCAGCTCACAGTGTCTCCCTCTCTGTGGGCTGTGTACACCCCTTAGCCTCCCAGCTCACAGTGTCTCCCCTCTGTGGCTGTGTGCACCCACTGAGCCTCCCCAGCTCACAGTGTTTCCCCTCTCTGTGGCTGTGTGCACCCACTGACCCTCCCCAGCTCACAATGTCTCCCCTCTCTGTGGCTGTGTGCACCCACTGAGCCTCCCCAGCTCACAGTGTCCCCTCTCTGTGGCTGTGTGCACCCACTGAGCCTCCCAGCTCACAGTGTCTCCCCTCTCTGTGGCTGTGTGCACCCACTGAGCCTCCCAGCTCACAGTGTCTCCCCTCTGTGACTGTGTGCAACCACTGAGCCTCCCCAGCTCACAGTGTTTCCCCTCTCTGTGGCTGTGTGCACCCACTGAGCCTCCCCAGCTCACAGTGTCTCCTCCTCTGTGGCTGTGTGCACCCGCTGAGCCTTCCCAGCTCACAGTGTCTCCCCTCTGTGGCTGTGTGCACCCACTGAGCCTCCCCAGCTCACAGTGTCTCCTCTCTGTGGCTGTGTGCACCCACTGAGCCTCCCCAGCTCACAGTGTCTCCCCTCTGTGGCTGTGTGCATCACCGAGACCTCCCAGCTCACAGTGTTCCCCTCTCTGTGGCTGTGTGCACCCACTGAGCCTCCCCAGCTCAGTGTCTCCCCTCTCTGTGGCTGTGTGCACCCACTGAGCCTCCCCAGCTCACAGTGTCTCCCCTCTCTGTGGCTGTGTGCACCCACTGAGCCTCCCCAGCTCACAGTGTCTCCTCTCTGTGGCTGTGTGCACCCACTGAGCCTCCCCAGCTCACAGTGTCTTCCCCTCTGTGGCTGTGTGCACCCACTGAGCCTCCCCAGCTCACAGTGTTTCCCCTCTCTGTGGCTGTGTGCACCCACTGAGCCTCCCCAGTTCACAGTGTCTCCCCTCTGTGGCTGTGTGCACCCACTGGGCCTCCCCAGCTCACAGTGTCTCCCCTCTGTACCTGTGTGCAACCACTGAGCCTCCCCAGCTCACAGTGTTTCCCTTCTCGGTGGCTGTGTGTAGTGTGCCGCAGGCCCCTTTGATTGGCCACCGCCCCTGAGCCCCTCCTGCCTAAAAGCACATGGCACTGGGCTGTATTTCTCAGGGAGAGGGGGCTGGCTCTTGTAGCTGGTTTATGGAGCAGATGGTACTTCTTATAACTGGGCTGTCAGGAGCCACTGGGGTATGCTCTGGACCTGGGAAGACTTCCCTTTTTCCATGCATGCGTCCTGGGTCTGGCTGCTCACTTCTGCAGGAAGACGTGTTTTGAAAGCAGTGAATGAACATTGCGTCCCTGCTTCCCTGAACGAGGCCCATCTGCTTTCTGGGAAGGACTGTCTGAGTCCAAGTGCCACCGTAGACTCAGGGCCCTGGAGCAGTCCTTGAGCCAGTCTCCATCAACTTAATCCCAAACGAAAACAGGGCCTGACCCTCACCGCCGCTGCTGTCTTCCTCATAGTACCACCCTGCCCCTCCTCCTCCAATTCTCCTTCCTCGCCCAATGCCGTCCAGCCTTTCATGACTTTTTCAATAATGCTCCACTTTCACTTCCTTTCTCTTCATGTTTTTAAAGTTAATTTCGTTTTATTTCTTTCTTTTTATATCGTATCTTTCAATCAAATGTCTTTTTTCTTTCTGACTCATTTGCTTCCTTCATTTTTGACTAATTCAGTCCCCTTCTCTATCTCTGTGCCCTTCTATTATCCTTCGGTTTCTCTCATTCCATTTTCCCTTTCTATGATTTATCTATTTCATTCTCTTTACATTGTGTTCTCTCTCTTCTCAGTCTTTATTTTCTTTCATTCATTCTGTATTGCACTTTCTGTATCCTAGTTTGTCCTTATTTCCTTCTCTGTTTCTCTCATTTTGTCTCTCTCTGCTTCTTTTTCTTAGTTTGTCAGTTTCTTTCTCTTTTTTCTTTCTTTGCTTCTTTGTTTCTTTCTTTCTTTCGTTTCTAAATTTCACTCAAAATGTCTTTCTTTTTTCTTTTTTCTTCTTATTGCTTTCTTTTTTATATCCCATATCTATTATTTCTGTCTTTATTGTCTCTGATTTCCTTGAATATTTCTCTCGTTTCATTTTCCTTTTTATAAAATTTCCCTATTTCATTCTCTATATGTTCTAAATGTTATTCTCTTTCTCTCTTTTTTTTTATATTTTTTTATTTTCTTTTGTTCGTTCTTTTTTTTTTGCCTTTGCTTCTTTCCTCTGTTTCCTTTTCTGTTTCTTTCATTTTTTGATATTTCTTTCATTTATCTGCTGTCCTTCGCTGTTTCTCTTGTTTCTCCATGCAATCTTTCTTCCTTCCATTTTATGTTCTTCGTTTTATATTTTGTTTACATTTTCTTTTTTCAGTATTTTTTATTTCATTCTCTTTTTTTATATTTCCTTCTTTTTTCTCACTTTATGTGTTTCATTTTTTTCTCGTTCTGTTTAGCTCGTGCACTCTTCTTTCTTTCTTTTCCTTCTTTACCTTTTTTTGTTGTTTCCCCGCCATCATTCTTAACCCCTTCCAACCCCCTCCTCAGCTGACTCGCAACTCTCCTGTTTTTGCTCTCTCTCAGTCACGCGCCCAGCCTTCTTGTCGCCTTCCTCCACCTCTTTCTTCTCAGTCCATCACTGAATTCCTATAAGAATAAACAGTTGTCGTTTGCAAGTCTCTGCCAGCCACAGCGGTTTCTCTGCTAATTAGAACAGTATTTGTCACCGCGACACATATTCATGTGCTGTGCTGGAGCGCCCATGCAATATGCTGTGGAATTATCTAATCACCCAGCGAGATAATTAAAGGGAGACTTAGAAATGAAAGTCTTTAAGGCTTCAAAACGTCGAGCATCGCGTGGTTGGGCCGAGACTTGAACCATATGTGAAGCAAAGACACCATGGCAGCCACGTCGTACCCTCACTCCACGACGTGGCATGGCGGAGCCGCTGTCTTCCTTTCAACTGAATGTTATTCATTTTAACACTGAGGCATTAGTGGTCGTGGCTTGCTAAAAGACATGAGCTTTTGTGAGGTTAGGCCCAAATATGTGAGCCGGCAGCACCCATAGGAAGGATCCAAGCTTCTATGCGCAGGGTCTCGGTTGTGCAAGATGGCCGCCAGGGACATCTCGATCCGGCGGCACCCACAGGAAGGATCCAAGCTTCTATGCACAGGGACTCGGTTGTGCAAGATGGCCGCCAGGGACATTGGGCGGCTGTGGGTTGGCTATCTCTCGACCCAGCGGCACCCACAGGAAGGTTCCAAACTTCTATGCGCAGGGTCTTGGTTGTGCAAGATGGCCTACAGGGACATTGGGCGGCTGTGGGTTGGCTATCTCTCGAACCGGCGGCACCCATAGTAAGGATCCAAGCTTCTATGCCAGGGTCTCGGTTGTGCAAGATGGCTGCCAGGGACATTGAGCGGCTCTGGGTTGGCTATCTCTCGATGCAGCGGCACCCACAGGAAGGTTTCAAGCTTCTATGCGCAGGGTCTTGGTTGTGCAAGTTCTCTGCCAGGGACATTGGGCGGCTGTGCGTTGGCTATCTCTCGAGCCGGTGGCACCCATAGTAAGGATCCAAGCTTCTATGCACAGGGACTCGGTTGTGCAAGATGGCCGCCAGGGACATTGGGCGGCTCTGGGTTGGCTATCTCTCGACGCAGCGGCACCCACAGGAAGGTTTCAAACTTCTATGCGCAGGGTCTTGGTTGTGCAAGTTCTCTGCCAGGGACATTGGGCGGCTGTGCGTTGGCTATCTCTCGAGCCGGTGGCACCCATAGTAAGGATCCAAGCTTCTATGCCAGGGACTCAGTTGTGCAAGATGGCCGCCAGGGACATTGGGCGACTGTGGGTTGGCTATCTCTCGACCCAGCGGCACCCACAGGAAGGTTTCAAACTTCTATGCGCAGGGTCTTGTTTGTGCAAGATGGCCGCCAGGGACATTGGGCGGATGTGCGTTGGCTAGCTCTCAACCTTCCACTAATACGCACCAGGAGGAGGCCATTTTATCCCAGTGCAAGGATTACCTGCCCTCACACTCAAACCTCACACTCACCCGCACTCTCCGCTGCCTGACTGAGGTGGCCTGTTGGTTGGACCAATCTGGCTCACAGCCAACCCAGAAGACAGCACGTGCCCTTGAGCGCAGGGGACAAAGAATGTGGCAGAATTGCTACAGGTTTGCCCCTTCCCGTCTAGGGTTGTGAACAGCAATATCAGGGCTCTTTGACCTGCAATTAGGAGAGTACAGGTGGCTGGCCTTGGCCTGCATCCTCGTTCAGAGTGTTAAGACCACATCTCATGGCTTTAGTGATTAAACTGTGGAAGGTATCATGGGGCCCAGGTGACGTCCATATGAAGCTTATGTAGTGTCTGACTCGGGCCTCGAAAATGTGGCTGCCCCAATGGGTCCATTACACCGATCACTGCCTTAGGGTGGCTCACTGGCCCCTCTGATGAAGTAGCCACCATGGTCTACAAGGCTCTATAACATGACTGGCGTGTTTGTAAAGCGCGCGTTCACCGCCGGATGGGCATCTTGGCGCTATTGACAGATAACAGATGTTTATTGTTGCCCAACTTCATGGTCCTCATTGTATTGACCTCGGAATGATGAAGGGCTGAGTGGAACTCATGGAATTTGAGCCTGTGGCCATGAGGTTAAAGACAAACCCCTGTAGTGGATGCATTAGTCCACTGAGCCCCAGACCCAGGCTCTATACTGCCTCTGGGTCAGGATCTTATGGCCTATGGCCACTCCACCCACTCAAGGCCTGCACATGGTACTTCGGAGGGCAGGTCACTTGTGTGGAACACTGGTCCGCCAACACGCAAGTCCCTGCCAATTCTGGAAATGTTTTATGCACTTGACGCCCCACACCTACGTTTTAACATGCCTGTTTGGGGGCTGCTTTCAGTGTTGGGAACACTGTTGCCATGCTTCAGATTAGGGGCACATTTCTGGACTGGTGCATGGACACTATATGGATTAATCGTGACCACTGGCAACTCCTCTGCACCCTCTATTCCATCATCTTTTACTCTGCCATGGAGTTGGGTTGTGGACTAGCAGTTCAGGCTCAATAGCACCTATTGGTGACAGGACCAATACTGATGTGTATATGGCACAGGTGAGCTAAGCAGCAATGAATGCCCACAGCAATGCCAGGGATTATGATGATCTAAAAACTCTTATGGTTATGATCGGCATCACCAGGATGGGTGACAGGGTGACCTAACACTGCCAGCCCCATCAGATCTCATGCCATCCGCTGTGCCCTCCCCATTATCTTGTGCCCTAAGGGTGCTGACTCAGCTGCCTGCAGGTGCGTCACATTGAAAACTAGAGCCTGAGAGCAGGCTCTTGGAGTTAGTGGTCCTCTGTGGTGCCAATGTTTTCTCATCGGGTTATTTCCTTCACTGTGGTGTGGAAGGAGAGCCTCCCTACCACATATGCCGCCTTCCCATGCCATAGGTCCATCACTGAGACACATAATGTTATGTTACTTGGTATTTATATAGCGCCTTATTATGTATCATTGGTATGACCTCAAAGCGCTGGTAGGTTGAACGCCCTCGGGAACCACAGTTCGAGTCAGTAGAGAGAGAGAGTGTCATATGGTGCGTGAGTGCACCGGATATGTGTGCAGCTGGTGTGGTTGTTGCATGATAGCTGCTTCTTAGCGGTAGGTGTAGTGTTGAGGAATCAGTTGGATGTGTTTAGTCTGGAAAGGTGGACACCCAGACTGGGTTCTGGATGCGTTAGGCCTCAGGAGACACCTAAACTAGCCGAAATGTTTTCAGTTAGCTGTGTTTTATTAGAATGAGGTGTTTGTGGGGCCTTGTTAGTATGAGAACAGCTAGGCCGAATGTGTCATACCATAGCTGTGTTCTAGTTGAATGATGGTGTATAGGAGAGAGTAAGCGTAGTAGTGTGATATGACAGTTTATCAGTGAAGCGCTTGCGGCCCGGCACGAGAGCAGGCCAGAGGGCGTACATACGTATATAAAGTGACAGGATGGATAGAGTAACATGTGGATACAGGTAGCAGTTGTTCCATCTGCTTCATCCGTTCAATCCGCTTCATCGGTTTCATCCGCTTCATCCGTCCCATCCACTTACATCTGTTCCATCCAGTTACATCCGTTCCATCTAGCATATCCACTCCGTCATCCATTCTATCCACTCAGTCGTCCGTTCTATCCACTCCGTCATCCATTCTATCCACTCTGTCATCCATTCTATCCACTCAGCTGACCGTTCTATCCACTTCCGTCCACTCATCATCCACTTCATCATTTCCATCATTTTCCATCCTTTGCATTCGTTCAATTCACTTTATCCGTGCCATCCATTTCATTCATGCCATCCATTTCGTCTGTTCCATTCACTTTGTCCGTTCCACCCGTTCCACCCACTCAACCCACTCCATCCGTTCCATCCGCTCCACCTGTTCCATCCACTCCATCCGTTCCATCCGCTCCACCCGTTCCATTCGCTCCCATCCATTCCATCCGCTCCACCCGTTCCATCCACTCCATCCGTTCCATCCACTCCATCCATTCCATCCGTTCCATCCGCTCCATCCGTTCCATCCACTCCATCCGTTCCATCCACTTCCATCCGTTCCATCCACTCCACTTTCCGTTCCATCACTCTATCCGTCTCCATTCTCCATCCATTCCATCCACTTCCATCATTCCATCCATCTCTTCCATCCATCCATTCCATCCTTCCATCCGTTCCATCCACTCCATCCGTTCCATCCGTTCCATCCTTCCATCCTTCCATCCGCTCCATCCATTCCATCCATTCCATCCCTTCCATCCGTTCCATCCACTTCATCCGCTTCATCCGTTCCATCCGCTCCATCCGTTCCATCCGCTCCATCCGTTCCATCTGCTCCATCCGTTCCATCCGTTCCATCCGTTCCATCCACTCATCCGTTCCATCCATTCCATCCGTTCCATCCTCTCCATCTGTTCCATCCACTCCATCCGTTCCATCCATCTCATCCGTTCCATCCTCATCCGTTCCATCCGTCTCATCCGTTCCATCCATTCATCCGTTCCATCCGTTCCATCCGTTCCATCCGTTCCATCCGTTCCATCCGTTCCATCCGTTCCATCCGCTCCACCCGTTCCATCCATTCCATCCGTTCCATCCGTTCCATCCGTTCCATCCGCTCCACCCGTTCCATCCATTCCATCCGTTCCATCCGTTCCATCCCTCATCCGTTCCATCCGTTCCATCCGTTCATCCGCTTCCACCGTTCCATCCGCTCCATCCACTTCATCCGTTCCATCCACTTCATCCGTTCCATCCACTTCATCCGTTCCATCCGCTCCATCCGTTCCATCCGCTCTATCCGTTCCATCCACTTCATCCGTTCCATCCACTCCACCCGTTCCATCCATTCCATCCGTTCCATCCGTTCCATCCGTTCCATCCGCTCCACCCGTTCCATCCATTCCATCCGTTCCATCCGTTCCATCCGTTCCATCCGCTCCACCCGTTCCATCCATTCCATCCGTTCCATCCGTTCCATCCGTTCCATCCGCTCCACCCGTTCCATCCGTTCCATCCGTTCCATCCGCTCCACCAGTTCCATCCACTCTATCCACTTCATCCGTTCCATCCGCTCCATCCGTTCCATCCGCGCCACCCGTTCCATCCACTCTATCCGTTCCATCCACTTCATCCGTTCCATCTACAGTATTATTTAAAAATTGAAACAGTTTTACCAAATTTATACTACACAAGAAAACATGTGTATGCTCCCAATTGGCTGAAATCAGAATTCACGGAGTGACATTAAAAAAGGTACCTACAAAATGCCAATTCATCAGGTTCCTGTAGATTGCGGGGTAGGAAACCAGTTCCATTGCGGAATGGCCATATACAATTATGTAATGTGTAAACAAGAGAGAAAAGCCATGGCTATTGGTCTTACAGTGCAATGTGCAGCATAAGTAGAGTGATTGCTTAGGACAATGTGCTGTGGAGAAACCAACAGATGCCCGCTGCATCCATGTGCCCGGCTGAGCTCGACTTTGCCAGTGGACCAATATCTGTGGCCCTGGGGTAATTATTTTACATCACACTGCCTAATTGTCCTTCTCTCCTGAGCACCCAGAAGCCATCCAGTCCACAGTGTGCGCTATAGGAAAGCGTGTCTCCTTTATCTCTCTTTTACTAGGTTATAATGTTGTTAGATCAGCATATCCTGTGCTCTGCGAGTTGACCCTCCTTGGTTATTGTTGTATACTTTTGGTTGTGCGCGCTTTTCTGTCCCCTACTTAGAATGGTTTCTAGATATCACCAGTTATCGGAGCGCGTCAAGACAGTTCTTGAAAACTAGAAAATATTCTCTCTGCAGCAGACTTCAAAGCTGCCGAAGTGGAGGCCAATGCGTGCAGGTCGGCTTTATTTCCTTTACTCAAAGTCTCTGCTAAAGGCACTTGCCTTCAGCCTGTGGCAAGGAGCAGCGCGGCGCTTCTTTCACAGCCTGTGGCAAGGAGCAGCACTGCGCTTCTTTCACAGCCTGTGGCAAGGAGCAGCGCTGCGCTTCTTTCACAGCCTGTGGCAAGGAGCGGCGCTGCGCTCCTTTCAAAGCCTGTGGCAAGGAGCGGCACTGCGCTTCTTCCACTGCGCATCTTTCACAGCCTGTGGCAAAGAGCGGCGCTGCGCTTCTTTCACAGCCTGTGGCAAGGAGCGGCGCTGCGCTTCTTTCACAGCCTGTGGCAAGGAGCAGCACTGCGGTTCTTTCACTGCGCTTCTTTCACAGCCTGTGGCAAGGAGCGGCGCTGCGTTTCTTTCACAGCCTGTGGCAAGGAGCTGTGCTGCGCTTCTTCCACTGCACTTCCTTCACAGCCTATGGCAAGGAGCAGCACTGTGCTTCTTTCACATCCTGTGGCAAGGAGCAGCGCTGCGCTTCTTTCACAGCCTGTGGCAAGGAGCGGCGCTGCGCTTCTTCCACTGCGCTTCTTTCACAGCCTGTGGCAAGGAGCGGCTGCGCTCTTCTCACTGCGCTTCTTTCACAGCCTGTGGGAAGGAGCAGCGCTGCGCTTCTTTCACAGCCTGTGGCAAGGAGCAGCTGCTCGCGCTTCTTTCACAGCCTGTGGCAAGGAGCAGCGCTGCGCTTCTTTCACAGCCTGTGGCAAGGAGCAGGCGCTGCGCTTCTTTCACAGCCTGTGGCAAGGAGCGGTGCTGCGCTTCTTCCACTGAGCTTCTTTCACAGCCTGTGGCAAGGAGCAGCGCTGTGCTTCTTTCACAGCCTGTGGCAATGAGCGGCGCTGCGGTTCTTTCACTGCGCTTCTTTCACAGCCTGTGGGAAGGAGCAGGGCTGCACTTCTTTCCCAGCCTGTGGCAAGGAGCAACGCTATGCTTCTTTCACAGCCTGTGGCAAGGAGCGGCGCTGCGGTTTTTTCACTGTGCTTCTTTCACAGCCTGTGGGAAGGAGCAGCGCTGCGCTTCTTTCACAGCCTGTGGCAAGGAGCGGCACTGCGGTTCTTTCACTGCGCTTCTTTCACAGCCTGTGGCAAGGAGCAGCACTGCGCTTCTTTCACAGCCTGTGGCAAAGAACGGCGCTGCGCTTCTTTCACAGCCTGTGGCAAGGAGCTGTGCTGCGCTTCTTCCACTGCACTTCTTTCACAGCCTATGGCAAGGAGCAGCACTGTGCTTCTTTCACAGCCTGTGGCAAGGAGCGGCGCTGTGCTCCTTTCACAGCCTGTGGCAAGGAGCGGCACTGCGCTTCTTCCACTGTGCTTCTTTCACAGCCTGTGGCACGGAGCAGCGCTGCGCTTTCCTTCAGCCTGTGGCAATGAGCGGCACTGCGCAATGAGCAGCGCTGCGCTTCTTTCACAGCCTGTGGCAATGAGCAGCGCTGCGCTTCTTTCATAGCCTGTGGCAATGAACAGTGCTGCGTTTCTTTCACAGCCTATGGCAAGGAGCAGCGCTGCGCTTCTTTCACAGCCTGTGGCAATGAGCAGCGCTGCGCTTCTTTCACAGCCTGTGGCAATGAGCAGTGCTGCGTTTCTTTCACAGCCTGTGGCAAGGAGCAGCACTGAGCTTCTTTCACAGCCTGTGGCAAGGAGCGGCGCTGCGCTTCTTTCACAGCCTGTGGCAAGGAGCTGTGCTGCGCTTCTTCCACTGCACTTCCTTCACAGCCTATGGCAAGGAGCAGCACTGTGCTTCTTTCACAGACTGTGGCAAGGAGCGGCGGTGCGCTCCTTTCACAGCCTGTGGCAAGGAGCGGCACTGCGCTTCTTCCACTGCGCTTCTTTCACAGCCTGTGGCAAGGAGCGGCGCTGCACTTCTTCCACTGTGCTTCTTTCACAGCCTGTGGCAAGGAGCAGCGCTGCCCTTCTTTCACAGTGTGTGGCAAGGAGCGACGCTGCGCTTCTTTCACAGCCTGTGGCAAGGAGCAGCACTGAGCTTCTTTCACAGCCTGTGGCAAGGAGCGGCACTGCACTTCTTCCACTGTGCTTCTTCCACTGCGCTTCTTTCACAGCCTGTGGCAAGGAGCGGTGCTGCGCTTCTTCCACTGCGCTTCTTTCACAGCCTGTGGCAAGGAGCGGCGCTGCGCTTTCCTTCAGCCTGCGGCAATGAGCAGCGCTGCGCAATGAGCAGCGCTGCGCTTCTTTCACAGCCTGTGGCAAGGAGCGGCGCTGCGCTTCTTCCACTGCGCTTCTTTCACAGCCTGTGGCAAGGAGCAGCACTGCACTTCTTTCACAGCCTGTGGCAAGGAGCAGCGCTGCGCTTCTTTCACAGCGTGTGGCAAGGAGCAGCGCTGCGCTTCTTTCACAGCCTGTGGCAAGGAGCGGCACTGCGCTTCTTCCACTGCACTTCTTTCACAGCCTGTGGCAAGGAGTGGTGCTGCGCTTCTTTCACTGCGCTTCTTTCACATCCTGTGGCAAGGAGCAGCGCTGCGCTTCTTTCACAGCCTGTGGCAAGGAGCGGCGCTGCGCTTTCCTTCAGCCTGTGGCAATGAGCGGCGCTGCGCAATGAACAGCGCTGCGCTTCTTCACAGCCTGTGGCAATGAGCAGTGCTGCGCTTCTTTCACAGCCTGTGGCAATGAGCAGCGCTGCGCTCCTTTCACAGCCTGTGGCAAGGAGCAGCGCTGCGCTTCTTTCACAGCATGTGGCAAGGAGCGGCGCTGCGCTTTCCTTCAGCCTGTGGCAAGGAGCAGCGCTGCGCTTCTTTCACAGCCTGTGGCAGCGCTGCGCTTCTTTCACAGCCTGTGGCAAGGAGCGGCGCTGCGCTTCTTTCACAGCATGTGGCAAGGAGCGGCGCTGCGCTTCTTTCACAGCCTGTGGCAAGGAGCTGCGCTGCGCGTCACCCTCCCTTTGCCTTTTCTGGCTTTAGAGATTCCTGCATTTTTTTCGGTTGGGGCGGTTTTCACATTCCTCTTCTCATCCTTCCACCAGCTGCTCTCGTTTACCCTCCCGTGGCTGATGTCTAATGGTGTCAAGCCTCAGGCGAGGAGCGCCAGGCCTTGTGCCACATGTACAGGGTGATGTCATGGGCTCCCTGGGCTTTCTGAAGGAGGGCACTGCCCGGATATGCTGCGCTGAGCTCATGTGCACGAAGTGTGAGGAGGGAACAAAGGGCAATACCTGCTTCAGGTATAAACAGCGCAGGACATTGGCAGGCGGGGGCACCGTGCCAGGGGTCACAGCATAAGAATGGAGGCAGGGCCAGGGGGGCTATACTAAGATCTAACGTACCACACACTAGCAAAGAGCACTAGGGTTAAAAATGGAGATATGATGAAACATGCACTGAACTTCAGCTGCTCTCTGGGCAGGAAGCATGGTGTGATATAATGCCAGCTTCCTCACACCCTTAACTCGGACCTGATTGGTGCAAAACTGTACGACACCACGTTGTACTCAGTGTATATGTTGTGACGCTAAAAGGGACGTGTTTAGTGATGCTAGACATGTGTGTGTGCCTACCTCTCTCTCTCTGGTGCATGGTGACTTTTGGGGGCCCATTTCAAAATCATGTTTCCTGGCATCCTGCCAGTCTGCGATAAGATATCACCTTTTATAGAGATCTGCCTTTGGCCGTCAGATTCAATTTGAAGGAAACACCGCCTTTAGTAAGTGAAGACGGAGGCTTCCTTTGGCAATAGCTGCACACCGCCAGCCCCACCTTGCCGCTTCATGGTGTGGCAGAATCAAGCAAAAGCAAAGGAGGCAGGGCGAGTAACGACCCGCTGCATTTATTTATTTTATTGTTTGCTAGTTATCCGCTTATACAATAAGAATATACTGTTTCCAAGTGCCCACGGGGCAGAGAGGGCGGGAAATACATTACAACAATGACAATAAATATTTAAGAGCAGAGGGGGAAAAAAAGGAGGGCAACGGACCCACTATGCCCTGTGAGTATTCAGAATGTGCAAGTGCCGAAAAGGAAGAGGGAAGAGGGGTAAGTGCTGGGGAGTCCTAGCCCGTTGGGGAGTCATGGACGAAGGGCTAGGAACGCTGAGTGCTGAAGGGCTTGGGCCACGGGAGGTGCAAGTGCGAGTCTCCAGAGTGGGGTGAGTGTAGAGGCAAGTGCAGTGGGAAGACAGGAGCTGGGGGGAATCATTGTGGAAGGTCAAGGCCCCGAAGATGCATAATGGCCATGGACAGCGATTCAGCAACTGTGGGATTAGCAGAGGAGACAGGAGGGAAGGAGGATGAAAAGAGGAAAGTCTTAAGGAGCTTCCGGAATTTGGGAAGATCCTGCTCAAGGCGCAGGGGGAGGGGGAGGCTGTTCCAGACGAGGGAGCCCGCAGCAGAGGAGAGTCAGCGACCCCCTGCCATCTGTTTAGTACAGCACTTTACGCACACAGAGTTGGTGCCAGAGGAGCGAAGTGGTTGAGAGGGAGAGTATTTAGCAGGATAGAGCTGAAGGTAGTGTGGTCCCCGGGCCCAGACAGCCTTGTGGAGGATGCAGAGAGATTTTAACCTGATCCATGCAGCAACAGGGAGCCAGTTTATTGGCCTCTAGAGGTAGAACAAAGAAAAGGTAGCCAGCAGGGAGCTGAAACACTAAATGAGCACTTTAAAAAGCTGTGAAACTTTCTTTGGCAATGAGGTGATAAGTACTAGCGCTCTGAGTGGGAGGACGGATTGAAAGTCGCCAGCAAAGCGTGCAACAAAGTGTACATTCTAATGAGGCGATATGCCCCATAGTGACGGACCCACACTGTAGATAACAGCCCACTGCCCAAGTTAAGGTCCCAAGCCAGGGTCGCTTAATGAGGGTGGTGGGCCGTTACTTACAGGATAGGCCCTCCACTGAGGGATATATTAGCGCCTGTGTAGTGCGCTACACAGGTGCTAATGGTTTATTTTTTTTTAAAAAAGGAAAGTATTTTCTCTCCGTGAATGGGATACCTTGCAGCATCTCATTCACAGAGAGGAAATGCGACACCGACATGGCCGCCATGGAATTGGAAGGTTGGGCTCCGTAGGGAGCCCCTCTTCCATTTCCATTGCAGCCACACTGGGACAGGAACTAGGACAGAAGTTGCAGCGGCAGGGACCCGCCACCCCAATCAGGTAAGTGGGATGGTGGGAGAGAGAAGGGGAAAAAACGCAGGGTCAATGAGGGGAAGATGGTGGGCAGGGGGGGCAGCCATTGGGGAGCTCATAACGCGGGTTTACACCAGCAGTGTCATCCCATGTTCTTTAGTTTACTTTACTTTAATCTTTAATCTATTTATAACGTGTTCCAAGGACCCTGGGGTTTACAGGTGCACACAAAACACAAGACAAGTAAATACATTTTTGGAGAATGATAGGACTGAGTCAAACGACTGTAGCCCAAGGGGGTTTTAGGCAGGCAGCAGCCATCAGCAAAATAACAATGTTTTTAGCTTTTTTCTAAAAACTGCTGTCGAGCCCATTTCTCTTAGTTCTGGTGGGAGGGCATTCCATGCCCTAGGTGCAGCTTTAGCAAAAGCACACTTCATTACCCTGCTTGATTTGCAGGCCGGTGTCTTCAACTGGTTGGTATTGTTTGACCTAAGGAGCCTGTTAGGGAGAATTCTCACCCAAGTGCTAAATTCCCTCTACATTAGAGCCCTCCAGCTCTTTTCCTATATTTTGGGACTTTGAACTTTTAATTTTCAATGTGTTTTATTTTTGTGTACTTTGGATATGGAGTTTTAAACAAACTCCATAGGCATCATCTTTTTCTTGTGTGGCACACAGCACCTTCAGTGCAGTGGCACAGGGGTTTCTCTCAAATACCTTCCCTGGGACTGACTACCATCTACCAGAGCATGTAAAGTTAAATTGACTTTGCTAGTCTTTTTAAATTCATAGACCCAGCACACCCTATCTTCCTATAGAGTTCTGGAGAGGTTGCCTAGCATCCCCTGGGTCTAAAAACTCATGTAACAGTCAAATGTTACCCTTTCCTCTTGAAATGGCTGGTGGCAGTTGTTTTAGAACAAACTACCATGATTTTTCCCGACTGCGAACACCGGTAGCTAAAAATCGTGTCAGCCATGTTTTCCAATATGGCGCCCATGACCTCTCTGTAAAAACAGACTCCGGTCATCTTTTTGAGCTGTTTCTTTTAGGAAAGGCCCTTCTTGTGTTTAACTTTACGCATCAAACCAGGTTTGGTCCATTTGTTCGATGCCCTTTGGCAGGCTTGAGTGCTGAAGCCCTCCTATGGCGCATGAGTGTCTGGAGTGGACAGGATGTGAGGGAGGTGCCTGAAACGCCCTGTGCTTAGTCTCCTAGGAGACCTGAATGCACTCTGGTGTGATTGGCTGGCTGACGGTCCGGCAAGGACAGCCACCTTGCTGGGTGAGTGGCAGATAGGCTGGGATGAATGGGAGAAAACTGTTTAAAAGCAGATCTCTGGGACTTGGAAGGCAGAGTCGACCACTGGAATGAAAGAACGGAAGACAAGCTGAAAGGAAATGACTGCTGCAACTCCTGGACCATTGGTTATCCCGGTGAAGCCCTGCAGCAGGTCCAAATTGCCTGAAACTCCATCAACAGAGAAGCTCCTTCAAGGACGGCTTCTTCCCTTGAGCTGTTGGGAACAACCAACTTGTAAGCCGCCTGGACACCGTCTCGATACTGGTCGAATTTTCTTCAGAATTCTGTTGAAAACCAGATAGCCAGTGGGAAGGATACCAGTTTGGGGCTTTAAGGCACTCACACCTTAAACCGATGCTTAGCCAACCTTGTGGCCTCTTCCGTGGGAGATGCAGGAACCTACCAATGTCCTCCTTCTTGTCCCACGACTGAAGATCAGGAACAGCAAGATCTGCAGGAACTGCCAGGAACAGCTGCCTCAACTACAGCTTTTCTACATTAATAAGGTACTGTGCAAACACAGTGTGGAAATCCTTTCTGCCATGGTGAAAGTTTGCGAAACGTTCCCAACTTTGTGGCCTTGTCCGATCCTAAACCGACATATAACTCTTTTTCTGGCAAACTACTTCCTCGAACATTGGCAAAGACTTAATTGTTTACTACCAGAACTGTGCTATCCTATCCAAGACTCTGAACCATTGAACTTGGGCCCAGGCCTATTAAATTGAATTGCTGGTTGTAGTCAACTGAAACTATTTGTCCTGTCTATAAAAGTAATTGTGCTTTAAATTCTTTTAACCTTGTCTTACTACCTCTTTTGAAAGTAACTGAAGTGCCATTTTGCTCCCACTTCAGGGGAGCTTAGCTTGTTCATAAATGTATTGGTTGTATACTGTAGTATATTAGTGTGTGATATTACTAGTGGAATATTTTCCAAATGACTGTGTAAATAAATGTAAAGTCTTTCACTAGGAAACCTTGAGTAAGTGTTTTTTTTAACCACTGTGATTGCAAGTCCTCTGTGTAACATCTTGAGATAAGTCTGCCTGCTCAGCCACTGCTACCACATAACTGTGTAGTACAGGCGTGTACCAAAGGTGAGATTGTGCTTACACCTGTGATCTTAATTGTGTGTAGTGTTCCCAAAAGGTACGGCATGTAATTCTGCCTAACAGAGCCTTACACAGTTTTTCTCATACAACACCTCACTCAGATAAGCTGTCATGGATCCATCAAGGCTTTTATGGTTGATCAATAATAGAATATAATGTATTCTTGCCTCCACGGGGAGCCAATGCAAACTACGTCTAGCATCTGAGCTAGGATCTTTCCAGTTGAGTCTGGTGACAACTCTTACCGCACTGTTTTGAATGACTTGAAGACGGTTAGATTCTAATTCAAGAATGCCTACTAAGAGACTTCTACAGTAGTCTATTTTGACCCCA
The DNA here is from genome assembly GCA_002915635.3 of Ambystoma mexicanum. NCBI lineage: Eukaryota > Metazoa > Chordata > Amphibia > Caudata > Ambystomatidae > Ambystoma > Ambystoma mexicanum. The sequence continues at coordinate 1,034,016,483 of CM030325.1, forward strand.
CAATAGCCATTGCTATCGTTTCAGAGTTTGCTTGAGAAATAAATGGACGGAAATGTACTAGCAGTTTTATATAATAGGCCGATGAGGAAACCAAGTTGCTTACTTGTGCACTCATGTTCAAGTTCTGCTGTAATATGATCCCTAACATTTTCACTTTATTCTGTATCATAATGTCACACCCTGCTACTGAAAAACAGTTATAGTCTGGCCTAACTTTCTAATTTTATTCTCAGTCCCTACGACCATCAACTATGTTTTTTCTTTGTTGCGTGCTGAACCATTACGTATCATCCATGTCTGTATGAGGTCACGCACTTTGTTAATGGTTCTTTCATCCTCCAGATATATACCTGATAACGGGATGACACATTGTGTGTCATCCGCGTAATTGGTAAAAGCCACGCCATTTTTCTCCAGGAGGCTAAAAAAGGGAACTGTAAAAACATTATATAAAGAGGGTGGCAGACTAGGCCCCTGTGGCACACCATATGCTCAAAGCACTGGTAAGGCTTCGACATCCTTGCTGCAGACTCTGCACCACCTGTCAGTCAAAAAAGATGTGATCCAGAGAGCAGCGTTGTCTGAAAAATGAGCCACTTCTTTCAACCTGGTAACCAATAGTGCATGTTCCACTACGTCAAAAGCTGTGGATAGATCCAGCAGCATTAGCAAAGCGGTTTGACCTTTATCCATGAAATATAACAATCTTGATTTAAAATCAAATAGCACAGTTTCCATAACATCTCCCTGCCTAAAACTGGGCTGCAATTTATTTAAAATCATGTGTTCATTCAAGTAAGCTGAAATCCAAATATAAACCACACGATCTAACATTTTTAAAAGAAATGGTGTGTTAGTAATAGGCCGGTAGTTGGCTGCTGTATTAGTACAGAGTGCAGGTTTCTTTAATAACGGTGTAATCCAGGCACTTTTAAGCCCAACTGGCACATGGTTTTCAGCAAAAGAAGCATTGACAAATCTACACAAGACACTGATTAAGACAGAGTGGCAGGACTTGATGATCATGGCCGTGCAGGGATCCCCTTTGCAACTAGTGGGTTTAAGATGGTCAATAATATTCGCCAATTCAGCTTCGGATACTGCTGTAAAGTTAAATGGACAATGTAATGGTTTCTGCACACATATCACCAAATCATCAGTATTTGTTGCAACATCAACATTCATCCTTTTTTCTGCAATATCTGTCTTTATCCAATCCAACTTCCCCACTAGCATCGTGGATCAGTGTGCACCAAGCAGAATCGTTCTCCAATATGTTAGAATTCTTCTGGTATGGGGTTTCTAGCTCTCTCAGTATTTAAAGAGTTCCTTGGCCTCTGATTGAGACTGGATTATCCTTTTGTCAAGCATATTTTTCTTATCTACTATGACTGCTATCTTATACTCCTTCACAGCAGTCGTGCATGCCTCGTTACTAGGGGTGTACTGAGAGGATCTCCAAGCATAGAAAGTTTTTGTAGTTCAGGGGTAAACCAATCATTACCTTTTTTCTCAGAGATCTGTTTAGTTTTGAGAGGTGCCAGGGTATTGGTAGCTGCCTGCACAGACTGCATATAAAGATTGGCAATGTCCTCGTCCACCTCCAACTTAGTGATCTCATGGACCATAGGCCGTAGCCATGGTTTCAGGGTCTCTGGGGCTAATTTTAAAAACATTCTTTACTCTGATATATTATTTATTTGTCTGTTTTACACTAGTCTTTATGGGTTTGTCACAAACTATTGTGAAATGAACAAAAGAGTGATCTGACCATGGGAGGGCAGAAATGCTGAATGTTGTTTTAATATTGTGAGTGGCCACCAAGTCTAATTTGTTCCCTTTACTGTGAGTCAGAGCTCTAACAAGTTATTCGAATCCCAAATTATTCAATGCATCTTCAAGAGAGGTGGCTATAATGTCAGTATTGCAACCCAGCGAATAATTGAGATCGCCCAGGACCACAAAATTGGTATCCAGTTTGAGGATAGGTAGTAAAAGGTCACAAAATCTTTTGGGGAAATCTGTCCCGAGGGTGTGGTGTCTATATTCCAAAAGCACATTGAGAGTGGTTTCAGCATTAATGCTTATCTTTATGTGTTTTAATTAATTACCTGCAATACCTGGAGAGTCTACCTCCCAGATTTCCAAAGATGATTTTAAATTAAAAGCAATCCCACCTCTTTTCCCCGCTAGTCTGTCCTGACTCGGCATATAATGCCCAGCCGGAATGGCTAGCCCCAGAGTCGGACCAGCTGCTTCATAGCACCAGGTTTATGTGCATGCACACATGTCGACATCAACATCAGTAATATGGGTAGCTGCTTCTAATGCATGATTAAGCAGTGACCTAGAATTCTGGAGTACTATCTTTAAGGCCAAGATATGGCTCTTTCTAATGTCCACAGTCTTACTTGCAGACTGAGAGCGACTGGATAGATCCATCAATGCAGACACTGGCATTTTGTCATCAGTCCCTTGCTCTCGCATATCCCCCTTCTGAGCTCCCTGATTGGCTGGTGCGCCTGCCCAGCGAGCTAATGTACTGAATTAGAAGTATTTCTACTATGCTAAGACTGCCAACATAGGGGTGACGGTTCGGTAGCCCCCTGAGACTTGAGGCCAATTTAAACTGCAAAGGTTGAAAGGCCATGGCACTGTCCCTTCTTCCTAGGTACACTGTATATTGCACCGTTGCTCAGAGATTTAGTGACGCATCCTAATGGCCCCGCCCTACATCCCGCTCAAGTATTTGCTCATTATTTTGTAGTTCATTCATTCTTTTTATTCAATTCGGATTTCTCCATTAACAATAAATGAAGCACACACATTTAAGGTAAAGAAGTACACAAGCAGTTACAGATAACAATGCTTCATCAACCAAAACTTGAAAAAGGATGTCTAAGCCGGAAAGGGCACGGACATCCCCGACCGGAGAGGGTAGCTCCCACGGCACCTGGACGGGTGTCACCGGATAAACTGGAACACAGGCGGCACGCACGGAGACTGAGTCAACTACCCCAGACAATCCCACCAACACTTTCGCCCGCCCCTTAGTTACCGCCAGGTATCACAGTAGTGTGGAATTGTCGAGACATTGGCAATCACCACACTACCTGAGAGGTTGACATTGGCAGGTGCACTGGCCACAGGATTATGAAGGAGGATAAGGGGAGCTATGAGAAAGCATGTTAGAGGTGGGGGCCAGAGGAGTAAGGAACCTTATATACCAGTCGGACCCAGATCTGGACAGAGCCGCATCGGGGGAGACTACGCAAGCCGAGCGCCTCAATTCAGGATAAAGACGCAAAATAACCAACCATACTAATAATTTCCCTTTCTGCATACACCTCTCAAACTCCAAACCAAACACAACCAAAACTTACAGCACAACAAACCGCACAAACTTCACTACATTGCAACAACAAAACAAAAACACACATAGTCTTGCACAACAGTACACAATGACTACGAGCCGCAATCACCCCAGGCCCAGCCAACGGACCCACCAGGCTGAGGACGCCAACAGCACATCACTGCCCTCTTGCACTTTTCCTGCTTCCTCCCACTAACTCAACCTCCCCTCCTCATTCAGAGCCGCCAGAGCGCCAGGGGACCACTCCGGTGGTGATAGTGCGTGGTACAAATGTCCTTTAACATTAACATTAACATCAATTGATAAAACCTGTGTGGACAATATCCCAGACCATACATTCAGACATTTCTGAAATCTACCTAATATCAGTACAGCACCGAGCATTTCTTAAATCCTGCTCGACGAATTAACACAACTCCGGCATATTCGTACAAGCTGTAAATGAAATGTGCATTATTATAATTCATAATATACCGCATCGCCTCCCCCAGACTGCCTGATGTTTTTCCTGATAAAGTACAGTTTAAGCAGTTTCTTGCAGGTCCACAAAGCACTTACAGATCAGTAATAAATGAGCCAGGTCCTCTTGGGCAGGCATACCACAAAGCAATCCGAAGGCATTCCTGCCACGTCCCCTTTAATAAGGGCATTTAAAGGAAGCACATTTAGGCGGGCCATCAAAACTCTTATTCAACAATCAGGGGGCATAATGTTACACACGCCTGTCACTGTGTCTACCCATAGAATGGCGTACAACCTTAGGGATCCCAGGCTGCACCCCGCTCTCCTGCTCATCCCCCAGGTCAACCTATAGAGCTCTTTGCTTTCAAACAATCTGCAGGTGCATAATTATCATGCCTTGTTCTTCTGAGAGAGGGGCGCCTGCTACCTTTGTTGAATTATTTGAAGAAACGTGGGGTTGGTCACCCTAGGTTACCTGGAGGCAACCAGACGTGGACTCCGTGCTCACTGTGCTTAGAGAGGCTCAGCTTCACCTCACTGATGAGGCCCAACACGGCTGAAACACGTGTATGGGGTTGCTTTTGGTACTCTTGTTCAGAGAAGAATTGCCATAGCTTTTCGGTGCTGGACTGCCCATGTGGGCGGGACAAAGACTGATATGCAAATGGCTATTTCCCATCTGTGAAAAGTACAGTGAGCAAAAAGCAGATGCGTGCGAACTCTCAATGTGGTTAACAACCACTGAACAGGTTATCATGCCTTGTTCTTCTGAGAGAGGGGCGCCTGCTACCTTTGTTGCATAATTAGTTTGATTCAATATATTCACATCAACAAATTACCACTCTGCAAATAATTTGCGGCCCCCATTATACAATGCATATCTGTTGCGCACAGGGGAAGTTCCAATTTCCATTAATGCATTTTGGAAATGTGGGTTCTGAATCTCTCTCATGGGAGTCTTCAAAAGGACCCAAATCTGATACTTGCCTGTGTTTCATATTTTGACACCCCCGATTCCAAGGATAGAACACTATCTGGAGTTCCCAGTGGGAGTCCTGTTAGCTTTTTAAAGATTTTATTCTCCATAACAGCAAGTTCAGAGCATTTTGAGTACCCCCAAATCTTGCTTCTGTCTAACAGCTGCGAGAAACCTGAAGGTGTCTCACTTGTTATCCTCAGGGACTTGTCACCCAGGTGGCCAGGACACGGCCATCGCTTTTGGATCCAGTTCCGTGGGGGTAAACCAGTGCAGGAGGATCGCCTGGATGAGGGGTCTTCGGGTCGTGGAAGATGAGATGCAGTATCCCCTTCCATGTAACACCTTTTCCCCATCCTACCAAGTACCAAGTACTGAACCCCCCCTTTCCCGACACAAACACTTTCTCATGAACAGCTCAGCGTGAGCGAAAAAGCACTAACACCAGATTTGTATACCTGATATGTACCAATACAATGGTCAGGCAAGGTCAGACGATTACTGATCATTACACACACCTGACTTCCATCACACTTCCCCAAACGGATAAAAGGCGGAACGCGAAAGCACACTCTAAGCAAGGCAAAGCACACGAGGAAGCAGCTGTTCTAAGATTGCAGTTTAATACGCGAAGAGAGCCGGAGGGACCAGAGGGTTGCAAGGAGGGAAGTGCCCTGGACCTTTTCACGCCGTTACTTTCACAAGCCTTGGAAAATAAGAAACCTAAAACCTGGAATTAAAGAGGAAGAAACCTGCAGTGTGTGTTGGGGGCACCCGGGGCTCTCTTGCGTCAATAACCAAGGTGGGAGGAGCGTTTGCTGCCATGGTACTGTCCTTGGCTCCTGCAACAAAGCAGCACCAGTAAGTGTTAGCACAGCCGGTGAGTCAGGGAGACTGATAGCAGAACGGCATGTGTTAGAATCAAGGTTGCAAGCAGCAACATTGTTTGGAGAAATCTAAAGAGAACAGTATGTGAATTGTATGTGACGAGCAACGTGAATATAATTGAATAACAGAAGAGTGACTGAAGTTTTGAAGCCAAGAAAGATACCGCAAACAGAGTGGTCCGGTGCAACATGGGTGCTCATTCGAAGATCTCTGTTAGGTGTCCAACAGCTTGACAAATGTGAATAGGAAATGGTGAGATCAAAGTGGTCCTGCAAGGGGTAAAGCTACACCTTGTGCACATTTGAAAGTCTTCGATAGTTAATATGAACTGAAATTGGTCCGAGCCCGGCTGAGGGAGACTAATTTTGTAATAGGAAGGATCTGAGCCCAGCTGAGGGGGATCCGGGGTGAACCGTGAGTCACCAGAGAAAGAATATTCTCTGAACATTATAAAGAGGGATATGAGCCCGGAAGAGGGGGATCCGAAGTAACCACATTGTATAAAAGGGATCTGATCCTGGATGAGGGGGATACTGGATGAAGAGTGAATCATCTGAATGGAATACTTGTGAGAGGAAAATATATTTTCGTTGGATGTAAATTGTTTTATTAACTGTGTTATATAGCCGAATATTGCAACAACTTTAGGCACAATAGCACAATTGAAATGACAGTACTAAACATCCAACTGCTTTAAAACAGTATGTCAATAGGATACCTTCACCTGAATCCATGCATATAAAGAATCTAAAATAAGAGGAGCGAAACACACTCCCAACATGCATTATCATAGACCCTCCAAAATGCTAGCTACCGTTCTCCAAAAAAGGGTAAAAATGATGATGCAGGGCTCGTTATTCCCTCCCATGAGCAAGTCCCAGATAACCTCAGGAGGGAAATCAGAACTCATAACCGCAGCCACATACGCCACCCTCCTATTCCCCCGCAAGAAGTCACAATGTGTTAGCAGATGCTGAACCGACTCCAGAGCACCACTGCCACAGAGTCGACACATCCTGGCAGGCCTAGGGATATTTAGGCGAGCCCCCATAATTTCAAGGGTCTTGACGGAATTAGTTTTAAATTTAAGATAGTCCCAGACAAGTGAGTTTCCCAGGAATTAGCTGATGTAATTAATTGGCCCAGCACATGCCAGGATATACTCACAGAATAAGCTCCTATTAGATATGGAAGCCAATTGTACCATGTAATGCTTGTACTGGGGGAAAGGCCAACTCAAAGTAGCAACCGGGACCGTGGCCAGCCATTTATTTCCAACCGCAATCAAGCTGTGGATAGCACTACCTCGCATGTGAGAAATTTTAGTCAGACAGATGCTATAGATAGCAGAGTTCAAGGTGCAAGCCTCTGCATTGGCAAGTTGCCAAAGAAAGTTCAACAAGGACAACTGGAGTCTTGCCATGCAGGAGAAAATACCACACTCCAAGAATATAGTCTGAATGGGGGTCTGTGTGGGTAACCGAAACAGCCTCTTGAGGAGAGAGGTTTCCAATTTTTACTCTCCCACCATGTTGCCAGCCTGCCACAGTATGATGCCATATATCAAGATGGGGCTGATCTTTACCAGCAATAGTTTGACCAGAATCCCCAGGCAATATCCTCCACCAAAGTCAGCCATTTTTCCAAGGGCCCCCAAAACCTGGGAACACCTACATCTGGTGTGTTCTAAGTGGCAGACGCAACGGAGACCCTCATCAACTAGGGCACCCAGATATTTATACTCTTGGACTAACTTAAGTCTTTCTTCCTCCAAGTGCCAAGGAATGATGTTTTTTTTGCCAAATGGGTTGATTACCATAATCTTGGTTTTACGGATGTTTATCACCAATTGCAGAGAGTCAGACTAAAACTTCAAAGCCTCCAAAGCAGCCTGGAGTTCAACAGGGGTGAGGTCCAACAAAATGATGTCATCAGTGAACCCCATCCATTGGAGGGGAAAATCACCCAACTTGGGGAGAATCGAGATGGAATTCTCAAGCGTCGCATCCATATCAGCAAGATATAGGTTGAACAAAAGTGGGGCCAGTCTACAACCTTGTTTCAGGCCCATGAGAGGTAGAGATCCAGGGGGTAGTACTGGCCAACTAATCCAAAAGAACTTTGTCCCAGGTACCAGAGGTTCATTTGTTTTTGTACATCAGGCCCTCTGAATCAAGAGACTTTGATAAGTAGAGAGACTTGGGCACAGAAGGACCTGATGCTGGTAATTGAACTGTGTACTCATGCCGAAGAAGCCAAGGAGTGTGCTACGCTCAAGAGACTCGTCTTGTCCATGCTGAAAACATAGGGGAGGGAGGCAAACGGCCTGAACATCCTGACATATCCTTTTGAACACTTCTTTCTTTTTCATAACTTTATACTCTACACTATTTGTATTTAGTGGTAAGGATTGGCAATATGTTTATTAGTATAGATCCTTTTTTTGACAGGACTCCACTAGGACTGCGTTATTATTACTTGTTGGTCGTAGCTTGCTACCATCTTTAGATTTAGGATTAGATAGGCATTTTCAAATCCTTTTTGAAGTTCGATAAAAACCCTTGAACTGTGGTCACTTGTGTCTGTCTTTACTGTTGATACCATGCCTTACTTACACAGGGCAGTCCCCACTTTAATTTTATAATAAAATTTTAATTGGTCATCCTTTCTTATTTGCCCTTTCTCGGCTCCCATATATTTTGTCCATTTTCCGCCAAAAAATGTCCTAAATAACAAAAGGTGTCCAGAACCTCGATTTTCGCACCATTTTAAAACCATGAGTAATTGTTTTTTCTTCTCACATAAACCATGATTTTTGTTTTATTCATATCCAGCCATACATTATCGATTCTGATTTAACTATCTGCATAGTTGGGACTTTGCTGCAGCACACCGAGGGTTAAATACAGTAAGGCTGCATCGTCGGCCTACAATGATGATCCAAAAGGGACATTTCCAAATACTAGGGGGCATACTTAAAAAAAGAAGACGAGTTAGGGGGTTAACATCTGCTGAAAATAGCATGCATAAAAGAGGGGTGGCCCAGCATCCTTGCTTAACTCCCCTATTTGTGATGCAATCAGTCGAAACACTCCACTCTTTTGAACACCTAAGCACTGCTTGTTTATACAACATCTTGTAATTAGTTGTAATAAGTCCAAATGGACCATCAGCCGCATGGCCTCCCTGTCAGCAGACTCGAAAGCTTTTTCAAGGCCCAGAAAGCCTATGTACAACCCACGCCCTATAACAGAGCACTATTATTCAATCAAAGTATTTAGGATAAAACCTTGCTCAATGGTCAAAAACACCTCCCCACGCGCTGCTTGTGAGGCCTGCAAAATGTTAATTGAGCACACCTGCTCCATCAGTCCGGTTTTCAGGTATTTGTTAAAAATATCGCTCAGTATTTCTGAGAGAGAAATGGGATGGGAGCAATGTAGGTCATTAATACAGCCCTTTTTGAAAAATGGGGACTATTATGGCACTATTCCAATTGAAACGATGAAGATGCCTGCCCACCAGCCTGGGAACCATTTAAAGAATTCTGAGCTCCTTCCATCCGGGCCAGACACGTTCCTGTTAGGGCAGTGGTCTTCAAACTTTTTTGGCCAGGGCCCCCCTGAGCAAAATTTGGGCAGGTCGGGACCCCCCAGAAATGCCAAATGGACAGTATATATTGCGCGCCGTCACCTGCTCCCATCAAAGTCGCTGGGCTCCCTCATCCCACCCTACCAGTCGCTGGTCTCTCCCCACCCCATCACACACCCAGGGCTCTCCCCACTCTGCTCCCATCACTACCATGGTTCCCGCCCATTGTGCTCCCACCATAGTCCCTCGGTTCCCCATCCCGTTCCAACACAGTCTGAGGGCAGTGGCGGCTGGTGAATCTTTTTAAGTGGAGGGGCATTAAGGGGAGGTTCGGGGGGTTTCCCCCTGTGAATTTTTTTTTAAATAATAGGTTAAAATGTTGCATTGTAGAGCATACTTTTTAACAAAAAATGGGTAAATAGCCAAACAGTTTGCAATTGTTGCTGGGAGTCCAGGGGCAGGCATTGATATTTTATTTCTATCGCGCTCGTACACAAGTGTTTCAGAGCGTGACAAGGCAAGGGAGGGGAACAGAGGAGAATAAAACAGCGATCTTACTAGGCCCAGTGACATTGAGAACGCGCAAGTGTGAGGGGAAAAGTGCATGGAAGGGGGGAGAAGTGGAAAGTGCGAAGCAGAGGAGAAACAGATAAATAACAATAAATAAATAATAAAAGGCAACAAACAGTGGTAGTGCAGCCAGCAATTTGCAAGTGCTACGTTTAAGGCAGCAGACAGGTAGGTCTGATAAGTGCAGGAAGAAAGATGGTTCTCCTCAAGTTTTAGAGTGGCAGGCGCTGTTCCAGTGGGAGGCCCCAGCCGAAGACGGAGATCTACCCCCAGCTCGTTTCTTTGATAAACGACTGACCCTGAGGGAGTTGGAGTAGAGTAGTGAAGAGCTCGAGAGGGGAGGTATTTGCGGAGGAATAGCTGAAGGTATTTGGACCGAGGCCCCAGAAAGCCTTGTGGACAAGGCAGAGGGTTTTGAATGATAGATGTCCGGTAAAAAGATACCATCCCTGTCCCCTGGGCCCACTGTCCTAACACAATGAACATGATTATGTGTATATGCAAGGCGCTGCACATTCATACAGCAATCACTCTATCATTCACATGAGCATCCATCACCATACACTCACTCATAACGCATCCATACACATGTTTAAATAAAAACAATGAACATAAACGTACCTTCTGCATTGGCCTGTGTGTGGTGCTGCTCCAGCTGCTCTGTCCGTATGTGCGAGGAGGCGCAGGAGCTCCCCTCGGACATACAGACATGCAGTGCCCCAGCCAGCATTTCCAATGAGCTATGCAATGCTGGCGAAGCAAAACGCCCCAGCACTTGCATGGCTCAGTGAGCATGTGCGGCTGGGGAACTAAACTGAACTGTCAAAGGGAAACAGTGTTTCCCTTTGACAGTTCAGCCAGCCCAGGAGCACTCCATTAGCTGGATAAAGCAGCTGAGGGAGTGCTCACTGTTTCACTGGGCTGGCTCCTTAGCTCCTCCATAATGGGTGAGGGGCCACTATGCAGTTAGTAATGTTGACCATTGTTGCTGAATATATCACAATGTACTTACATTTTAACACAAAGCACCCCTTTGGGTACTATTGAAACAGTGGGCTTCATAACTACTCTGGCGGTAGCTGTGGCCGGTAAAACCGGCACGGCTGCCACTGGAGTTGCATCCGGTCTGGCACCGCGGAATGGCAATTACTAGGTCATGCCGAGTTAGGGACATTATAATTGCCCTTTCGAAGGTGCCGTAGATCCCATTCCCATTTGAGCCCCATATGGCTCAAATGGGAAGGGGAGCTCGGATGCACGGCACCGTTAATAACGGTGCTGGTGCATCCGACGAGCTGAGGTCAGACCTGGCGGGGCTGTCAAGCACCCACGAGCACAACTCTTACTATGGCGGAACGGTAGCAACGGTGCCGGTAGCTTACCAGCACCGTTGTTACTGTCCGCCATAGTAGTAATGAGGCCCAGTCTGTGACTAAAGGAATGAATATCCATTTACAACTGTGGGCCACTTTTTCATTGTTGCCTGAGACAGTTTCATGCTTCAGCCCGCCCATGTGGGCCACCCCTGCCCATTTCTTCCAATCTAAAAAAAAAAAAATCTTTTTTCATGCTGAGCTCTCAGGGCCCCCCTGCAATGCACCCGCGGACCCCTAGGGGGTCGCGACCCACAGTTTGAATACCACTGTGTTAGGGAGAGCCTTAATGCAAGCAAGCAAGCATTAACATGGGACTAGCTCTGTACTCTACCCCTGTGGATTTGTCTTACCTGGCAGGCTTAACACACTTTAGGGAAATGGCATAGCAGCTACCTGGGGGAATTACCCCCTCACCTTGTTCGTTATGAAGTTCAAATTCCTTTGCTACCAACCTCCAAAATAGCGTACAGTCTTTAAAGACACAGCCTTCTCTACCTGCTCCCGTTGCTTCATAACAGACTCTCCCTGTTTCCTACCCAGCATTATTTTGAAGTGTCTTTCCCTAGGCTATTCATTCATTCAAACACTAAGGCAATGGGCCTGATTCACTGAGGTTTCTTGTTTTCAATGGGATTGCACCACTATAAGACACCTGTGTGAATCAGGCTCTATTTCTCGAAGTGTAGCTGTTTCTCAGCAATGTTGGGTTGTGTGCTATCTAATGCCAGTAAGATAGCTCAGCAAGTTATGTGCTTGCTCCAGACATCTGTGATCATCCTGCAGGACGCAAGTTCAATCCTTCATCCTTCCAAGGTCAATACATTGACTACTATTGAATGGGGTAATAATACCTACTTATACAGCGCTTAGAAGCAGAAGGAATCCATCATAAACAGGTATATTAAAACATGCTATTATGATCATCCTCTAGCTCACAACTGATAAGAAGCGTGGTTGGGAGCTATGCTGAAAACATCTGACAGACCCTATTATTATTATAAAATGTTTAGAGCACGAACAAGGGGCCCAAAGGCGTCCCTGCAGTGAAAATAATGGGAGTTAAGGCCCGTTGCAGGAGCATAAAGGAGGGAAGGCGGGGGGAAGGGGGGCGTGTGGGACCACTCTTGAAGGAGGATACGGAGGAGGAGAGATAAAAGGACAGACCTCTCACAGAGATGAAGCTGGATTAAGTCTGGCAGAACGAGCTCATCCATATTCCAAACCTCCCGAGCATTGGGCGTTTCAAGAGAATTGTGCATTGATGAAAGCTGAGGAAGAGGTAGAAATGTAAAATGGATGTAGTTGAGGATGAGATAGACAACTAAAAGAGGACTACGTGTAGGGGGGTGTTGGGAGTGATACACAATTAAATTAGTTGAAGGACATGTAGAAAACTAAAATTTATATGATTCAGTACAAAAAAGAAGGTGGGTGAGGCGCGCACTCCCGGTCCTGGTCAATTAAACCTGTTGCAAAAAATAGGTAGCTGGGTCACATCCCAAAATGGACAAATATTCACAGGGTTAGATCCCTTCTGCTGAAAATCAGGTACTCAGTATTAACAGGGTTAGATCCCTTGCTGCAAATCAGGTCACTATGCTATGGGGAGTCCCGGGCTCCAGAGGCAGCGCCACAGGGTGACTGTGCCCCACTTTGGAGAATCATAAAGATGGTTCTCTCCCCTCCCCCAAATTTGGGAAGGACTTGTGCTTTGGAGGGGTGTCGGTTGCTGGTCACCTGAACAGAAAAAAACGTTTTCACTACAGCTACCAGAATCCTTTGAGTCTAATTAGACACACCTGCTCAACAGCCTCCCTGATGATTATTTGAGATAAGAAAGCACTAGGAGGAGAACAACTACAGACCACAGAAATGCAGCCGAGGGATCTAACCCTGTTATTACTGAGTACCTGATTTGCAGCAAGGGATCTAACCCTGTTATTACTAAGTACCTGATTTGCAGCAGAAGGGATCTAACCCTGTGAATTTTTGTCCATTTTGGGATTTAACCCAGCTACTTATTTTTTACAACAGGTTCAATTGACCAGGACCGGGAGTGCGCGCCTCACCCACCTTCTTTTGGTACTAAAATGTATATGAGTTTACTGTGCGGCGGACACTTAAAATAGGACTTAGTTGAGGTGGAGGTACACAATTAAAATATGATTTAGTTGCGGGACCAGTAGAACGTTAAAGTAGAATTATTTGATGTAGGGATAGACATTTTAAATAATCGGATTTAGTTGAATCAGGGGTAGACAGTTAACATTGAATTTAGTCGAGGGAGAGGTAGGCAATTATATCTGTTTAGGGAGCAATGCACATGTAAAATAGGATTTAGGTGAGAGAGAGGTCCAACTTTAAAATCCTGCAGAGGTATAACATTAAAAAAGGCTTTAGTTCGAGTGGGTTAGACATGTAACATTGGACTGACTTGAGGCAGAGGGGGAAAGGGAAGTATGGTAGTCCCCCATTTTTGCGAATGTGGGTGAATACTAGTAGGGGAGGCATTCATCTACCCCATGCAAGACCGTGGAAGACACACATGCGACATGAACTGTCAGTGACTAGGTAGTGCTGGGGAACAACCCTGAATCGGTCAGTACAGGAGCAGATTGCATTCAGTGCTGTAACCGAGTGTGGCCGATTCGTGTGAGGAGAGAAAATACAAGATGTTAATGAAACTTTGGGGCTTCTTTGGGGGGAAAGGGGAGGGGGCTTGGATGTGCATTTATATTTATCGAGAGCATTGAGGGAATGAATCGGAGGTTTACAGGATCTAGGTGAAAAGAACGCCTCCATGAATGCGAAGGCGAACACAGCACAATCTTTACAACAAATGTATGCGACAATATAAGCGGGGAAACACCCCACCCCCGCAGCCAACCCCTACATCGCCCACTCTAATGAATACCCCATCTACATCTGTGCATACATTTATTATACATGAGTCAGTGTTTTCTACTTCTCAATAATGGCCTGGGAAGGTCTATTCATGGTCACCTTATGAAATGGGGCACTTTCTTAGCGCACCTTTGCTCCACATGGTTCCAACTCATGTCCCCCACCACAAGCCCACACACCCAGCCCTCAACCCCACTCTCCGCCCACACTCCCCTGCTCCCACAGACAGATTTACATGTACACAGACATGCGTATGTAATTGTTCAATTTCGATCAAAAGTTGTCTACAGACACATGTATTGCGATATAGAATGGTGATTAGTGAGCGGGGATTAGGGGTCACGGATGTGCTGGGGACGTGTGGGAGCACTCCCCCCCCCCCCAAATGTAGGGGATGAAGTTTGAGTTTCAATAGAAAGCAAATATTCCTGTGATGTTCTTGATGTCAGGGAGTAGTAGGGAATTCCAGAGTGGTGTGTGGTGGGAAGGCTGGATAAGGAGTGGAAGCGTGGGGATGGGCGAGATGAAGGGGCTAGTCCATGCAAAGATGTGGACTGCTCCATGAATGCCCATGTACATGGCAGCTGCTACTTACCCCTTTGCCCATAGAGCTGCTGCCAGCCTCTTCTCCCTTTGGCAAGTTAGTGTGGAGTGTTGGGGAAACAGGCTTTCAGGTGAGCCTACACAGCCTCGTGTCCTCCAGCACGTCCTGGCTACCCAGCAGCCCAGCCCCGCATGCCTGAACAGACACTCATGCCCAGGCTTCACAGGGGTAGGGCCCAGGGAGGTAGTACCGGCTTGAGATGCCACTGGCGGTGGTTGGGTCTCTTTCTTCCACTGCTGTTCTACATATTGTGGTCCTGCATCTCCAGATGTCCTGGGCGCCGTGTTGCAAAGGTAAGGTCACCCAGGATGATTAATTGTCCACGAAGTTTTCCAGTAGAAAGACCACCCACCGGGCAACTAGCTTCACTGCCTTCTCCCTTCTGGATCGGCTGGCACTGACCCTCTGCCATGTTCTTCCTATTCATCTTCTCTTTTAGAACCTGGCACCCCTCACAATTCAATGCAAACCCCCCAAGGATCCACCAAGGGCCTGCTCGTGACTGCCTGCAATGACACTGAACCATGTACATGTACCCATGAACCATGTACACAAGCACTCTATGACATGGTGCTTCCGCCATGCCACTGGAGGAGGGTACCATGGCCATGGCGCTGTGTACATCACATGGTTGTTAAGCATAGCTTCGTGCCACTGCGCATGTGGTTTGGCATTGCAGCCTTGCCCATTGCACAATGCTGCCTCTCCATGCCCCATCATGCTCCCTTCTTGCAGAGTGTGCCCTCCTCCGCTTGGGTCTTCTCCTCAGGCGTGGGGGGCAGAGACGGCACTGTCACACACAGAGGGGGGCGGGCGGCTCTTACTCCCATCCTCAGGTCTACTTGACTCTCTCCACATGAGAGAAGCCACCAGCATCTACGTGGTCAGCCTCCTCCTTCCAGAGATCCAGGCGGTGACTTAACTCTGCCCCATGAGCTTAGGGGGACTATGGGACCAGGAACCGTCACACTGTGAGGCCCTGTGCAAGGAGCTACCTGCAGGTGGTCAGGGTTTAATCCCAGTGTCTCCCCCTCTGTCCTATTCTTCCATAAGCCAATAAGACAGCTAAAGGGGAGCCCCACACCAAGGAGCAGAATAAGTATATGTTTTCTCTTCTACCCCTTTAGCCACACAGCCCATAAAACACCTGAGATCCCCCTAGCAAGATCCCAATCCAGAGTTGTGCCACTGCCTGGAAGAGGCGTACATGTATAGAGGTTTGCTACCGGGCAACCTGGACCCGTGCTTAATTTGTTAAACAATGAGTGCCAGGGCTCACCATATTTCTTTGGTGGGCACAAGCGCTGCCCACTGACCGAGTGGCAGAAAGACAGAAAGGGGTTCAAGACCTTTTGGGCTGCTGTCCTGTGGCTGATGATAATCATTGTATCATTGCACGCTTAGCGCATTATAAATAAATAAAGAATGGGGGGCAACACTGGTGAAGTTGTAAACAGATGTGGTGTAAATAGCCACTGAATTGGATGGGCGGGTGAGCAAGACCCCCTAATGCAGGAGGGACCCTTCCGAGGGGAACATAGGACACATACAGTACCAGTAAGTAACCGGACTGCAGCCGCCCTAGTGGAGCGACACAGCCGGGGCAGCCGCATAGAACCCTTTGCCTCACTTGCACATGTTCCCTGCACATAGTATGGGCAGCTGACCTCAGCTCCTTCACAAGTACCGATGGACGAGCTCAAGCTTTCACACTTCCTCCCAGCCACCCAGGCATAGAAGTGGTAGAGCAGGGGCTGCAGCCATCCAGACCTCTCACACACATAGAACAAGCATAGCCGCTGCCCCTTGCGACTGCGACCTTCACACAGAACAGGTCCTCCTGAGCAGGGCAGTGCGTCCATCTCTGGCACCTGTGGAATAGGCTTGCAGCGAGGAGGAGCATTGCAACAGGCTTCCGAGTGTTACTCCCATGCAAAAACAGAACATGTCAACACGAGTTTCCCCTCGCATAGAGGGGAACACACTTTCCGCATGCAGAAAAGGTGCGCAATGGGCCAGAGCAGTGCAACTGTTTCTTCACACAGGGAAGAACAACACGGGCAGCAAAAGTGAACGCTTCCCTCACAGGTGTGTAACCATGCACTCAAGCAATGCAAGCTTCTCTTACACCAAACAAACCACCAAGGAAGGCAGCAGTATAGAAAAGGGGACTCTGGACTGCAGTGGTGCAAGGTAACGTCCCCTCACTACTGCCAATGCTGACGGTGCAAGCATCCATCATGGGCAATAGGCACTGCTTGGGGCTCAGCAGTGCAAGCTTCCCTTACACAGAGCAAACCACCAAGGAACACAGCAGTATAGAAAAGGGGACTCTGGACTGCAGTGGTGCAAGGTAACGTCCCCTCACTACTGCCAATGCTGACTGTGCAAGCATCCATCATGGTCAATAGGCACTGCTTGGGTTCAGCAGTGCAAGCTTCCCTTACACAGAGCAAACCACCAAGGAACACAGCAGTATAGAAAAGGGAACTCTGGACTACACTGGGGCAAGGTAACTTTCCCTCAGCACTGTCCATGCTGACGGTGCAAGCATCCATCAGGGGCAATAGGAACTGCTTGGGGCTCAGCAGTGCAAGCTTCCCTTACACAGAGCAAACCACCAAGAAACACAGCAGTATAGAAAAGGGGACTCTGGACTGCACTGGGGCAAGGTAACTTTGCCTCATCATTGCCATGCTGACAGTGCAAGCATCCATCAGGGGCACTAGGAACTGCTTGGGCTCAGCGTTGCAAGCTTCCTTTACACAGAGCAAACCACCAAGGAACACAGCAGTATAGAAAAGGGAACTCTGGACTACACTGGGGCAAGGTAACTTTCCCTCAGCACTGTCCATGCTGACTGTGCAAGCATCCATCAGGGGCAATAGGAACTGCTTGGGGCTCAGCGGTTAAAGCGTCCCTTACACAGAGCAAACCACCAAGGAACGCAGCAGCATAGAAAAGGGGACTCTGGACTGCAGTGGTGCAAGGTAACTTTCCCTCAGCACTGTCCATGCTGACTGTGCAAGCATCCATCAGTGGCACTAGAAACTGCTTGGGGCTCAGCGGTGAAAGCTTTCCTCATAAAAAATAGATACTGCATGGGTACTACCGACCTATATTACCATTCTATTACTTCAGGGTCTTTCCCCACATTGTTTAAAAAAACAAAAATGTGATTTGGAATAAGAAAACTCTTAAAATGGTATCAAATAAACGCACATATACCAAAGACAATGGTGGGGTGAAGTTTCCCAACATACCATAACGCCTTCGCATTACATCAAATTGTTGGGAGGAAGTGTGAAAGCTCAAGCTGGTCCATCGGTACTGGTGAAGGAACTGAGTTCTGCTGCTCGTTCTATGTGCAGGGAACATGTGCTGCCCCTGCTGTGTCGCTCCACTAGAGTGGCTGCAGTTATGTTACTTACTTGTACTGTATGTGTCCTATGTTCCCCTCGGAAGGGTCTGTAAAACCTGTCCCTCCTGCCTTAGGGGGTCTTGCTCACCCGCACATCCAATTCAGTGGCTATTTACACCACATCTGTTTACAAATTCACCAGTGTTGCTACATAAATGGGGAGGAGATCTTGAAAGTAGCATCTTTAACATACTTGGGCATGTGTTTAAATGATAGTGCTGTTGACACCCAAAGAGAATCCAGGCTTCCAAGCAAGACAAGGAATTCGGCAGCCCAGGTGCGACCGAAACAGGCAAGGCACTGTACATTCTCGTTGATTCCCTTGATCTAATTTTACTGCATGAAAGTGATGCCATTTTTGACCTATTGTGCAGAGGCTTCCTTTTCCTTGTCCGCAGGGGTCTGGCTTAAACTTGAAGACATTTTTGGAGAAGAGTACTAGCCTTACCGAAATGCATACCTATCCAGGTTATAAGGGAAGAGTTGGGCCTCAACTCACTGTATGCCCTTACGGTGTGGAAAACGCTGTAGTTTTACTGTGAGTGTATTATGATATGATAGTTATTTATAACATGCTTAATACCCAGAGGTTTCTAAGCACAGACCAGGGATCGAACCTGTGTTGTTCCATGTTGTCTTGTTTTCAAGGTGAGCACGTTGCCTCTGAGCTATCTATCCTCTTGGGACAAACGGACAACAACGAGGGAGTCTTTGCACTTCTAAAGAAAGCCTTGTTAAATAAAAGAGATCATCTACTGGTGGTGTGGAGGACAGCCTGTAGGGCTACTCTGAAAACATCTGAAGATACCCTATTGGCTAATCCAGCACAGGTAAAAAGGACACCATATGATCTGCACTGCATTGAGACCCTGGAGAGCAGGAGAAAGTCTAAGCTTTACAGGAATAACATTCCAGAAACAAGGGCCATGGGCACAGTCCCAAACTACTTGTCAAGATTTCCAAGCAGATACCAGTGTGGTCAGTTTATGTGTCTTCGCCTTAACCAGAAGCCAACAAAGGAAGTAGCGGAAGTAAGAAAGGTTAAAGAACTGTGTGATTATAACTGCAGACTGTGCAGAACTAGCCGGGAGTCACTGTATCTATTAACTCGGATTTCTCCTGATTTAAGAGATGTAAGGACCAAGTGGATGGGGAGGTTCCTTTATCCACTAACAACACTATTGGCTGAAGATTGGTGGATCCTTTTAATGCAAGGAGAGCGGCTCTCCTTAACATTGGCATTACTAGCTTTCCTGAAGGAAGGTTTTTCAGCTATGGTGAGGAACGCCCAGCCGATTGACTGTCCGTAAAGGACCGACGGCCTTGCTAGTCGGAGATCTGGAACCGTTTATTTAAACTACCGTAACAGATGGGATTTTGGGGTTTTGCCCCTGTCAAAGTGTTTTATAAAATGAGAACAGTTGTTTTCCTTTTATCTTTTGTAAATTGAGTCGTAGCAAAAAGGTTTGATTCCGAAACCATATGCTAATTTAAAAAAAAAATGATTGGTGGTTTAGCTAATCCATATATGAATTCATTACCTTCTCCTGAGTTCATGTAACTGGATTTAATCTCATTGCTTCAAATCTACAAAAAGGTTTTCTTACGATTTATGGTGGAACTCCATTTGTTCTTTCCATAGTATTGACACAATGCATTCTTTCTCTAATGGAAACCTGGCTACATTATTTAGCAAATGAGAGGTTTTTGCAACTTATTTAGGTTTAAAACAATAATGTGCCTTAGATCCCATATACTCACCCCCTCCCTCCCTACTGTGTCTTTTAGTTTGTCTTGTATGTCTTTCCTTGTGAGTCCTGTTACATGCTCCTATCAAACTCTGTATCGAATAGTTTCTTTCAATGATTATAGGATGTCAATGCTAATAGTTTGTTGTTCGTGCATTCATATACTTGATGTAATATACAAACCACCCAGTTTATAGCTATTTTGCGATCCTGCCAAATTCAGAGAAAACAGCTGTTTCTTAAAAAAGGCATACACATTGCTGTCTTTGCAAAAACACCAGCAATAAAATGACTCCTCTTGCAAAAATGTCAGATTTTTAAAAAAATATGCAAGGGTACAAGGGGACAAGTGCTCAAATCTTTATTTGGGCAGAAATAATGAAATTCGTTAGTGCATCTCATCGCTTTTGCAAAAGAAAAAAAGATCAGCCCAATCCACAAAGAACATCTGAATCGTTGAATCTCATATGTGCCCACTCAGCCGGCCCATTTCTCTTATCTGCGCATGTGCTCAAATCAGGGGGCATTTCTGCACATTTAAAAGCACATCCCAAATTAACCAACTGGTTGCGCTTCTAAATGGGCAGAAAACAAAGGCAACCCCACATGTCTAATTTGAATAGGTGCAGAGGGTGCGCGCTGTATAGCATGCGGCTTTATTTTTCAAGTGTGACAGCAGAAGTATGAACCACTGACGTGTCACTCGGATTTCTGTTTCTCAAACGGGATAGAAACAATGTTTTTATTGCATTTTACAGCGATACGCCCCTCAAGGGCCCATCACGGTGAAAGGTGTTGGGAGACAGAAGCACATCACTTCTGACAGCAATGTATGCAAGGTGGCCAGCCAGCGCATCATTTGCTCTTCAACTCCTTTGAGAATAAGGTGACCTGCTCATGTCTAAAAATGGGTTATCTAAAAACAGCATATCCTCTACTCTATTTTTAGATGGCAAATTTGTTTTGCGGATCTGGTCCAAAATCTAATTTTTGTTCAAAATAAAAAATTGTCACAATATGTGGGGGGAAAGGAGAGGGAGTGGGGGTGATACACCAGATGGGGAGTGATAGGCAAGAAAGCAGCGGGAGAGCAGTGGGCTAAAGGCAGAAGAGGTGGGCCAGAGGTGGAGTGGGCGGACAGAGGTTGAGCAGTTGGATAGAAAGCAGAGAGGTAGTGCGGGTTACAGGGGGTGCGGTGGGCAAAAAAACAGAGCGAGTGCGGGTGGCCGGAAAGGGGCAGCGCGATGCAGATTGGAGGAAAGAAAGAATGAGGGAAGTTTGTGATAGAATTGGAGAAAGGATGCAAGATACAGAAGTAGCAAGAAAGAATGAAGGACTGTGAGCCGCAGGAGGAATTAGGGAGCGTAAGGTGGGAGTTGTGAAAATGGTTTGGAGAGTGGCAGAGACTGGGGTAGTCCGAGTTGTGACTTGGCTATGTGATAGAGCATGTGAGTATGTAAATGAGTGAAAGATTAGGGAATGTAAGTTGTGATGAGGAATTGTTGAGTGTGAGGGGTGTTGGCGGGAGATGTGTGTGGGTGTTCGGGAATTGGAGAGCATAGAAGGGTTACAACTGATAATGATCAATAGAGTTAATAATATTAAACAGGCATGCGCATTAAAATAAAAATGTAGAGCAAAACCAATACTGTTGTGTCCGGCTAGGAACATCTGGGACTCTTCCTATAAAATACATCCAAAAGGTACAAATAATGACAACCTGGCTCTCTTCGCCTCACACACTGCCTCCTTCCTGTACAATGTACAAATCTTACACTCTCAAGTCATTAAAACATGTACCACAAATATGCTACATTAAGTACAATTTTGTGCTGCAAAATTTGCTTTTTTATGCCCAAATTTGCCATTTCATGCTGAAATATCCTCGAGGGTCTGAATGCATTATATTACTAATTATATAATGTTACCTTTATAAACATTATTTAACTTGAAACAAATAAAGAAAGACAATTACAAAGCAGTATAAAAGAACACAATGTAAAAGTAATGTGGATATAAATATATGTCAAAGAATGTTTTTGGTAAATAAAATGAGGTACCGACGCACTTTAAGTCTTTGCCTGTTTGTTGATAAGGATTTCGCAGGCATTCAGTTCTCTTGATGGGCCCATCTTTTTCAGTTGGCCACATTTCAAGATGGCAGCCTGCTGCATCAATGACTCTCATTCCATATGGTGCCATCACATACTGTAATGGCATTGTGCCTATGACAGTCCTGGACATGGATTTATTGTACAGTCGGATCCCACCAGACGTCGTGGGGCCGTGGAAAGGGTGACCAGATTTTCAAAATAAAAACATTCAGGACATGCTAGCAACAGTGGTTCCAATTCCTGTTGCTATAAACACAAAAGAAGGACTACAATAGAAACAGGACTCTAATTAAACTGTAGTAATACTTCTTTCTCGTTTCCCTGTCTTAGCGGAAGTAGGAGATTGTATTGGAGGCACAGAAATCTGTGATTGGAGAAGAGAGGCCATGCAGGAAGGTGGAGGTTATGAGGGTGAAAAGTGAAGGGGGAGAATGGTGGCGGGCCCGGTGTTGTGATTTCTTAATGGGCCCCGGCAAAAACTGGGATGGTCTCCACCCGTTCCTCAGATCCCAGGTTGGGGTTTTTAAAGTTGAAATAGTGTTGCTACGCCAAGGCGGAGATACAAATACCGGGATGGTCCTGGCAAAACTGGGGCGTCTGTTCACTCTAGGGGAGGGCTATTATTCTTACCCCATTAAGCATTTTCCTTTTAGCCTCTCGGAACATTAATCATGATCACCTGCAAAATAGCCCAATTTCCTATAATGTTGTAAGCAAAGTATAAAAGGTGCACACCTTTTAAACTTAAAAAGCTGTACTTAAATCTTTCCTGTAGAGTGCAAGTTTAAGAAGGGTGCTCACAGCAATCCCTGTCTCAGTCGGTCTTATGGGTATGTGTCTGGTCCCTGATCGGCACTGTGGCATAGATTTAAGCAAATAAAAAAATTAAGAGTGTAGATGATTTCCACAGGTCAGAGATCTCGGGAGAAATGTTTTTGCCAGATCCCGGATTCAGGAAGATCCAGCACTACCTATCATGAAATCACCACCCCTTCCTTTTTCTCCGTGACCAACTGGGACACCACGGTTAGGAGACCGCATAGCGTGACTCACGCCTTTCTTTTCTTCGCTGGGACATGTTCCTGACGTCCTAAAGCTTTGGACTTTGGAGACTGGTGTGCATGAAATGCTATCAGGCAGTGGCCCAGAAGGGCTTTGCAAGCATGCGGTGGCTGAACTTGGACCATGACTCTGCAGCCTACAACTCTTGTTGCAATCAACCTCAGCTGACACCTGTCCCACATCATTTGCCTGACTCCTCCCAGCACGCTTTCATTTAACACCTATGACCAATATATACCCTGATGTATTTACATCTAAGGGGTGGCTCTATATGGCCACGCCTCGCCCATGTCATCAACTTATATGATTTATTTGGCGGGAAAAGCAGTTGTAGCTTTCCTCATGAATCTCTTTGGGGTATTAACTGTTCTGTGCTTCTAGGGGAGACCAGAATGCCGCTTGGTCAGCAGAAATGCCACCGACTCCATTTGTACTGTTCCCAATTAAGGCGATTCAGTAGTTCAAAGTGTCAAATTAAAATAAAAGAGTATTTCTGTTGATCAAATGGGGCTGCATGTGTTTCTCACACAGGTGTTTCCTCAGGGCTCAAAGTAGAGCACACAAAGCTTCTCAATTTTGGTGTCTTCAGGATGAGTAAACACTGTCCAGAGAGACCCAGGAGACAAATATCTTGTATACAAAGACTTCTTGAAACATTGGGTGTTATACCTTGAGCCCTGAAGAAGCATTTATGTCTGAAACATGTGCATGCTTAGTTGACCAAAATAACGATTTTTCAATGCTAGAAAATTACGCTTTTAATTATTTACTCACAGGTGCATGTCTCTGTGCAACAGGGACAACACAACTATGCAGAGCAAACAACGATCTGCACTGCTTTTTGCACTGGGGGTTAGAGGACTTTGGGTGCTGCGAGCACAAACTATGTGTTTACATTTCCAAAGCATAACTGAGTGGGCGGGGAAAGGGGGAGAAGCTTATTACTGACTTGGGAAGTTAAAGGTAGAAAGAGGGTGAATATCCCAATCTCTCATAATAACACATGTTCTCCTATTGTATTTGAATAATGTTTTCTGAAATCACACAAAAGTAAATGGAAATTTAAAAATGAGAAAAAAGCCAAAAAACGAATCTGAATTTAAAACAAAATAGCATCAAAGTGGAGGTTACTTTACAAAGAATAGTCCTACCTATCAGCAAAGCAAAATACATGTGCAGGTTTATTCTAATAGCAGCCCTACACCATATTAAAAAAAGTGATGTTTGTGCCTATTGGGAGGATGCAGTGAATGGCTGCATATAGAGGACATGTGTATGGGCTTACCGGTAGAGTACAGGGGTAGCATAAGTATCTGGAAAGCAATGGAGCGCTGTTTATAGAGACAAGTGTATGGGCTTACAGGTAGAGGACAGGGGTAGCATATGTAGCTGGAAAGCAATGGCGCTGTTTATAGAGGACAAGTGTATGGGCTAACTATGTAGAGTACAGGGGAAGCAGAAGTATCTGGAAAGCAATGGACGATGTATATAGAGGACAAGTGTATGGGCTTACCGGTAGAGTACAGGGGTAGCATAAGTATCTGGAAAGCAATGGGGCGCTGTTTATAGAAGACAAGTGTATGGGCTTACAGGTAGAGGACAGGGGTAGCATATGTAGCTGGAAAGCAATGGCGCTGTTTATAGAGGACAAGTGTATGGGCTAACTCTATGTAGAGTACAGGGGAAGCAGAAGTATCTGGAAAGCAATGGTACGATGTATATAGAGGACAAGTGTATGGGCTTACCGGTAGAGTACAGGGGTAGAATAAGTATCTGGAAAGCTATGGGGCGCTGTTTATAGAGGACAAGTGTATGGGCTTACCGGTAGAGTACAGGGGTAGCATAAGTATCTGGAAAGCTGTGGGGTGCTGTTTATAGAGGACAAGTGTATGGGCTTACAGGTAGAGTACAGGGGTAGCATATGTAGCTGGAAAGCAAGGAGTGATGTATGTGAGGACAAGTGTATGGGCTTACCGGTAGAGTACAGGGGAAGCATAAGTATCTGGAAAGCAATGAGCGCTGTGTTATAGAGGACAAGTGTATGGGCTTACAGGTAGAGTACAGGGGTAGCAATAAGTATCTGGAAAGCATGGGGCGCTGTATTATAGAGGACAAGTGTATGGGCTTACAGGTAGAGTACAGGGGTAGCATAAGTAGCTGGAAAGCAACGGAGTGATGTATGTAGAGGACAAGTGTATGGGCTTACCGGTAGAGTACAGGGGTAGCATAAGTATCTGGAAAGCAACGGTGCGCTGTTTATAGAGGACAAGTGTATGGGCTTACAGGTAGAGTACAGGGGTAGCATAATGTAGCTGGAAAGCAACGGAGTGATGTATGTAGAGGACAAGTGTATGGGCTTACCGGTAGAGTACAGGGGTAGCATAAGTATCTGGAAAGCAATGGGGCGCTGTTTATAGAGGACAAGTGTATGGGCTTACCGGTAGAGTACAGGGGTAGCATAAGTATCTGGAAAGCAATGGGGCGCTGTTTATAGAGGACAAGTGTATGGGCTTACAGGTAGAGTACAGGGGTAGCATAAGTAGCTGGAAAGCAACGGAGTGATGTATGTAGAGGACAAGTGTATGGGCTTACCGGTAGAGTACAGGGGTAGCATAAGTATCTGGAAAGCAATGGGCGCTGTTTATAGAGGACAAGTGTATGGGCTTACCGGTAGAGTACAGGGGTAGCATAAGTATCTGGAAAGCAATGGCGCTGTTTATAGAGGACAAGTGTATGGGCTTACAGGTAGAGTACAGGGGTAGCATATGTAGCTGGAAAGCAACGGATTGATGTATGTAGAGGACAAGTGTATGGGCTTACCGGTAGAGTATAGGGGTAGCATAAGTATCTGGAAAGCAATGGCGCTGTTTATAGAGGACACGTGTATGGGTTTACAGGTAGAGTACAGGGTAGCATATGTAGCTGGAAAGCAACGGATTGATGTATGTAGAGGACAAGTGTATGGCTTACGGTAAGAATACAGGGGTAGCATAAGTATCTGGAAAGCAATGGGGCGCTGTTTATAGAGGACAAGTGTATGGCTTACAGGTAGAGTACAGGGGTAGCATAAGTATCTGGAAAGCAATGGCGCTGTTTATAGAGGACAAGTGTATGGGCTTACAGGTAGAGTACAGGGGTAGCATATGTAGCTGGAAAGCAACGGAGTGATGTATGTAGAGGAAAAGTGTATGGGCTTACCGGTAGAGTACAGGGGTAGCATAAGTATCTGGAAAGCAACGGTGCGCTGTTTATAGAGGACAAGTTTATGGGCTTACCGGTAGAGTACAGGGGTAGCATAAGTATCTGGAAAGCAATGGCGCTGTTTATAGAGGACAAGTGTATGGGCTTACAGGTAGAGTACAGGGGTAGCATAAGTATCTGGAAAGCAATGGGTGCTGTTTATAGAGGACAAGTGTATGGGCTTACAGGTAGAGTAAAGGGGTAGCATATGTATCTGGAAAGCAACGGAGTGATGTATGTAGAGGACAAGTGTATGGGCTTACCGGTAGAGTACAGGGGTAGCATAAGTATCTGGAAAGCAATGGCGCTGTTTATAGAGGACAAGTGTATGGGCTTACCGGTAGAGTATAGGGGTAGCATAAGTATCTGGAAAGCAATGGCGCTGTTTATAGAGGACAAGTGTATGGGCTTACAGGTAGAGTACAGGGGTAGCATATGTAGCTGGAAAGCAACGGATGATGTATGTAGAGGACAAGTGTATGGGCTTACCGGTAAGAATACAGGGGTAGCATAAGTATCTGGAAAGCAATGGGGCGCTGTTTATAGAGGACAAGTGTATGGGCTTACCGGTAGAGTACAGGGGTAGCATAAGTATCTGGAAAGCTATGGGGCGCTGTTTATAGAGGACAAGTGTATGGGCTTACAGGTAGAGTACAGGGGTAGCATATGTAGCTGGAAAGCAACGGAGTGATGTATGTAGAGGAAAAGTGTATGGGCTTACCGGTAGAGTACAGGGGTAGCATAAGTATCTGGAAAGCAACGGTGCGCTGTTTATAGAGGACAAGTGTATGGGCTTACAGGTAGAGTACAGGGGTAGCATATGTATCTGGAAAGCAACGGAGTGATGTATGTAGAGGACAAGTGTATGGGCTTACCGGTAGAGTACAGGGGAAGCATAAGTATCTGGAAAGCTATGGGGCGCTGTTTATAGAGGACAAGTGTATGGGCTTACAGGTAGAGTACAGGAGTAGCATAAGTAGCTGGAAAGCAACGGATTGATGTATGTAGAGGACAAGTGTATGGGCTTACCGGTAGAGTACAGGGGTAGCATAAGTATCTGGAAAGCAATGGGGCGCTGTTTATAGAGGACAAGTGTATGGGCTTACCGGTAGAGTACAGGGGTAGCATAAGTATCTGGAAAGCAATGGGGCGCTGTTTATAGAGGACAAGTGTATGGGCTTACAGGTAGAGTACAGGGGTAGCATAAGTAGCTGGAAAGCAACGGATTGATGTATGTAGAGGACAAGTGTATGGGCTTACCGGTAAGAATACAGGGGTAGCATAAGTATCTGGAAAGCAATGGGGCGCTGTTTATAGAGGACAAGTGTATGGGCTTACCGGTAGAGTACAGGGGTAGCATAAGTATCTGGAAGCCATGGGCGCTGTTTATAGAGGACAAGTGTATGGGCTTACAGGTAGAGTACAGGGGTAGCATATGTAGCTGGAAAGCAACGGGTGATGTATGTAGAGGACAAGTGTATGGGCTTACCGGTAGAGTACAGGGGTAGCATAAGTATCTGGAAAGCAATGGTGCGCTGTTTATAGAGGACAAGTGTATGGGCTTACCGGTAGAGTACAGGGGTAGCATAAGTATCTGGAAAGCAATGGCGCTGTTTATAGAGGACAAGTGTATGGGCTTACAGGTAGAGTAAAGGGGTAGCATATGTATCTGGAAAGCAACGGAGTGATGTATGTAGAGGACAAGTGTATGGGCTTACCGGTAGAGTACAGGGGAAGCATAAGTATCTGGAAAGCAATGGGGTGCTGTATATAGAGGACAAGTGTATGGGCTTACAGGTAGAGTACAGGGGTAGCATATGTAGCTGGAAAGCAACGGATTGATGTATGTAGAGGACAAGTGTATGGGCTTACCGGTAGAAATACAGGGGTAGCATAAGTATCTGGAAAGAAATGGGGCGCTGTTTATAGAGGACAAGTGTATGGGCTTACCGGTAGAGTACAGGGGTAGCATAAGTATCTGGAAAGATATGGGGCGCTGTTATAGAGGACAAGTGTATGGGCTTACAGGTAGAGTACAGGGGTAGCATATGTAGCTGGAAAGCAACGGATGATGTATGTAGAGGACAAGTGTATGGGCTTACCGGTAGAGTACAGGGGTAGCATAAGTATCTGGAAAGCAATGGGGCGCTGTTTATAGAGGACAAGTGTATGGGCTTACAGGTAGAGTAC
>CM030325.1:1034045021-1034086568 GCA_002915635.3 Ambystoma mexicanum
TGATAGCTGCCTCCACCTCCTCCACCGCTATGTCCCCCTCCAGCCCTGCAGCTCGGCCTCGTTAAGCGGGGTAGCCGGTGTTCTCCAGATAGCCCGGATCTCCTCCAGCGATTCCCCCTCTTGTTTTGTGTACAGGTCCTATAAAAGTTTGCAAAGGAGCCCACTATCTCTGCCTTTTTATTGAGGACCATACCCTCCCCATCTTTAATAGGCCAACCCTCCTCTCCAGTCTACAACCCTGGCTCTACGTGCCAGTAGGGTCCCACCTATCCCTTTTCGTAGTACCTTTGTCGCGTGTATCTCAGTTTCTTGACCACCTCCCTATGAGGACCGTGTGTAGAGCTCTGGCGCTTCTCACGCATTTCCGATAGGAGGGACTCCTGTCAGCCCCTCCTGGGTAAGCCTACCCCGCAGGCTCTTGAGTTCCGTCCGTATCTTGGCCTCAATGAGCCCTCTTTCCCGCTTACGCCTGGAACCTCGGCTATGAGGAGACCACGAAAGGTGGCTTCGCCGCCTCCCACACTGTCACCATATCCGTCTCCCCATTGTCGTTTGTCTCGAAATACGCCTCCATTTCGCCTCTCAGGAATTCCTGAAGACCGGATCCCTCAGGAGCGTATCATTACACCTCCACCGGGCCGACCTGGGGGATAGGGG
The DNA here is from genome assembly GCA_002915635.3 of Ambystoma mexicanum. NCBI lineage: Eukaryota > Metazoa > Chordata > Amphibia > Caudata > Ambystomatidae > Ambystoma > Ambystoma mexicanum. The sequence goes on from CM030325.1 coordinate 1,034,045,679, forward strand.
GAGCGACCAGTCCGCCACAAGAAGCTCATGGTCGGACCATGTTATTGCCTCAACCCTCGGGGCTGTAGCCACCCCACTCCCCTCTTTAGAAGTCAAAAGGAAATCATTCTGGTGTAGGTGTGGTGTGGGGGGAAAGAATGTGTATCCCCCGGGCTCCGGGTGTGCCACTCGCCAGACGTCCTCCCAGTAATGTTCCCTCAGCAGGGTCTGGAACGTTAGGTTATCTTTAGTTATCCCTTTCGGTTCAGTTGCCTTGCCGTCCACCAGTCCAGCCCGGGTCTATTATAAGATTGAAGTCGCCCCCAGTATCATGGCCCTTCAGCCCATTCATCCATTACCCTAGGATCTGGGTTAGGAAACCTATCTGGCCTGAGTTGGGAGCGTAGAGGGTGGCCAGGGTTATGCGTTCCCCTTCGTAAGTACCCTTAATCCCAGGAACCTCCCCAAAGCCTCTCTTGGTTTCTGTATTAGTAAGGTGGAGTGTTTTGCTCAAGAGAATCCCACCCCTTCCTTCTTCGAGCTTCTGTGGGAGGCCAGAAGTTGGCTCCATTTCCTCCCCCTGATGGGTGATTCCTTCCCTGTCTGTAATGGGTTTCTTGGAGGAACAGCACCATTAGCTGCTGTTTGCGGAACATATTACTGGTCAGAGACCTCTTGTTTTGAGAGTTGAGGCCCTTGACATTGAGTGTGCCTATCTTGCCTTCAACCATTGTCGTCTAGGTAGTCCATCTCTAACTTCACCGTAGTGTAATGCTTGCGTGCGCCTGCTGTAAAATAGAAGATTCTTGTTCGACTGGCTAGTCCCCCACCCCCGTGAACCCCTCTAGGTGTTACCGTTTCGACCTTGATGATGGTCGTTCCCCCCTCCCCCCTGTCCCTTTCCCCTCCCCCCCCCGTCTTGAGGCGTTCGTCCATGTCACCCGATCTCCTTCGGGGCGGTCAACGAACCACAGGACTCTACCCAGCCCCGGGTAGTGTGAACATGTGGATAACCCATTCTCTTCAAATCAGAATGTACGTGTGTGAACCTTTAAAGCAAACATGTGGGACGTGACCTTGTCCCGAGGTCCCCCCCTCCCCCGTGTCCCCAGGCGCGGACCCGACGCGCAGGTCCATCGAACCAAGACAACAACATTATGGAAAGAAAAACAGTGGACAGACCAAAACTCCCACGGGCCTAGCTCAGCACCGACGTGGCGCTCCTCCATGTGGCCCACAGGCCCCGGCCTAGAGAGCCAGCGAACATAGCCCCAGCGGCCATGGTCACTGGGAAATCTCATGCTCAAGTGATGAAGTGATGTTGCTGTCATTTCAGGTGGTCCTCAGAGGCCGATGATGGGTGCCTGGTTTTTGGAACTTGCGCGCCCCTTGACCTTGGTCTTGCCACTGGGTTGCCCCAGTCTGTCTGGGGGCCCCGCAGTGGGTTCCTTGCCTCACCCCTGATCCGCCGGACGGCCGGCACGGTCTCCACCAGGTCACCAGTGGCCCGCAGAATGTCCTCCTCCGTCACCAGGTGGTGTCTTTCCCCGACCACTCGAATGCCAAGTAGAAGGGTGGCCCCAGCGATACCTGACCCCCTTACCCTGTAACCATCTGGTGAGGGCTCTGCATTTCTTTCTCATTGCGAGGGTGAGGGCTGAGAGGTCCTGGTAGATTGCCACTTAGAGTCTCCATATTGGATATCACCGAAGTTCCTCGCTTTCTCCAGGATCCTGGCTTTGTCCTTTATAGTAATGCAGTCGGGCCAGCACTGACCTCGGGCCTCTACCTCCTCCGCCGGGTCTCGATGCACCCTGTCGAGTTTAATCTCGATGTCGGCCTCCGCCCCCATGACGACTCTTATGATATCGTGAACCTTGCCGTCCAGTGCCTGCAGGCTCTACCCTTCGGACTCCACAAGACCAAAAATACGCAAGTTGTTCCTCCTTTCCCTGTTCTCCATGTCGTCCACCTTGAACCGTAATTCCTCCTCCCTACGATGTACCTCTTGGAACCTGGCCTCCATTTGCGTCTCCAGGATCGCCGTGGAGAGCTGGTTGTTCTCGACTCCCTCCACGCGGTCTTCCAGGGTGGTGACTTTAGTGGTAAGGTCGGCCAACTTAGCACCCATGTCGGTTCGAATCCCACGTATCTCCTCCAAGATCATCTGGATGTTATTTTGGATGGCTCCCAGGTCGGAGGCGGCACTGATGGAGACCCGGCTGGCATTTTGTCCCCTCCGGCCGCAAACTGGTACTTGGAAAGGGCCTCCTTCCAACTCATGGGTGCTGGTTGCGGCAGAGTATGGCAACTGACTGCCGCGGGGCCCACGGCCGCGGTAGGACTCGTGTAGGGGGAGATACCGGGAGAATCCGGAGCTATCCACGGTGGGGAGGTGCCCTCGGAGTGACTGTCTATGGATGTGCCAGCCGAATAACTCAGGGGTTTCAGCGCCAGTGGGAGAGTGGGTTTATCCCCCCCGTGGTTAGGGAAACCACTGGATAGCTGGTCGTGGTCGGTGGGGTCCCCTGTGGCAGGGTATGGGGGGGCCCTTTAGTCAATCGGTGTTCGTGGGGGCCAATTCATGAAGTCCTGGCCCAAGGGCCTCTCACCTGGAACGTGCCGTCTCCAGTGTCCCCCAGTCGGATGTAGTGTGGGCGCGCTCCCGTGACGGCCCGGGCTGGGGAGCCCTGGTGTGCGGTTAGGCGGGCCTGTTCAACCCCGTGGATGGGTAGAGTGCCGGGGCGATGTGGGACCACGTTCAGCTCCTCAGGTGTCTTCGTTCAATGTCGAGAGTGTCCTCACGTCGGCCCCGCACCACCTCGCCGCGCCTGGGTACGGGGCGCCAGAGGCCTCTGTGCGCGGCGGAACCTCTAGGGTCCCCTGCCCCCGACTTCTCCTCGCTCCAAGTGGGTACACCCACCGCAGGCAGCCGCGGTGTTTCCCCGCTCCTATGCTCTGCTGCGACCTTGGCGTGCACCGCCTGCGTGTTGCTCAGGACCACGGGGGGAGGGGCCGCGAGACCTCAGGCAGCCGAACTCGGCCCTTGGGTGTCATAGAAACTCCTGGTTTGGACCCCCTGGGGGGGAAAGGGTTCACACAGCCTTTTTTGAGAGGCTTGTGAGGGATGGGCTCCTTCTTCCTGCTCAGCTCCGCAAGTTTCCAGGGGCTGGGTGCAGAGCTATCGGCTCAGGCGGCCATCTTGCATGCGCCCCCTGGTGGACTCTCGTTTGATCATTTTGACCCAAAATTTGAGACTTACTTCCACCCTTGTCTCTTCTAGGTCAGGGTGTTCTTCGAACAGATCGTCATCGGTGACGTCAGTTACTCGATACCCTTCTTCAATGGCGATAATAGCACACCATTGTCTGCCTTCGTCATCATATCCTTCGACCATTACCACTTTCCCTTGCACTGCGGCAGATTGTATCGTTAAGGGAAATACTTGTCCCTCCTCTTCGTGCATGGGTGTTCTGGGTCTGAATAGAAACTCATTAGGTGTCCTCATAGTTCTATCTGCGAGGCCTGGCAATCCCGCCATGAACACTCGCACCCCATATGCGAAGACTTCTGGCTCTAACGGTACAGCTCTCATGGCTATGCGTCCTGAGTATGCTCTGATCGTTTCGCACACGTTTGAATAATGCATTCCTGGAGTGGAGCATACTATACCGTTCTCGGTAAACGAGATTGTCATATTCAACTTAGTCATTAAGTCCCGACCCAGGATGTTTACTGGGGTCTAGAGTGAATATAATAGGGGTACATTTATTTTGCGCTCTCCCACAGAGACTGGGAATGCGTCTGTAAAGGGAACTCTACTGTGAGCTCCCGTGAAACTCCGAGTATCTATGGCCTCGCCGGACAAGGAAAACTTGCCTTCTCGTATGCACGAGCGGGTCGCACCCGTGTCAACTAAGAAGGAATGTTCTTGACCCCCTATGATGACATTCACCCTAGGTTCCCTATTAGGGTCTGGTGTCACTGATAGGATAGAACACATCAGAGTTCCCCGTGAGCTGTCCTATTTCATATATAAGTTCATCCCACTGTATACTTGGTGATGTCCCCCAGCCCCAGGGTTGACGCCTCCTCCGGAGCTAGTGCCCTGTGACATTTGCGGTAGTGTCTGCTGGGATTGTCCCTGCGGTACGTTCCCCATGTGCAGGGGTTGAACCACTTGCGGTGCACCTTGCTGCAGGCCTGCAGCCTGCTGCTGCACTGTGTGATTTTGTGCAGTGCCCTGCTGCGGGATGTTAGGCTGATTCATCATGCCTGCCCCCATCCCTTGGCTATTTTGCCACATGCCTTGGCTTCTCCACACGCGCGCCACATGTCCTGTCATTCCACACAGCCAACACACTGGCGGTGGTCGGGCCATCTGTCCATCTGGCGTAGCTGGACTGCCCATCTGCGCGTTCTGAAAGCCACTTTGAGTATTCTGAAAGCCTCCCTGGTTACCTTGAAACCCACCCTGATTACTCTGCCATCTTCGTCCTCCAAAACCCCTTCCCCTTGGATAAAATCATGCGCTACCTTGGTTATTCTGGGATGGGTTAGCTACTGATTGCATGCTTGGTTCAGCTGGGCTTGTCAGCATGGCTCCCTCGAGAGCATACTTTGAGAGTTTCTTTTGCACCAGCTTTGCTTCCTCACCCTTACGAGTTTGCTCCTTCTTCCGGTTCTTTTCTTACAACAGTCTGCAGTAGTGTACAATTGTCAACTGTATTTCGGCCCATGGTTTTGCTTCTACTCCTACCAATTTTTTTGAGCTGATTCTGCACCGGTTCAGGCAACCCGGGGCATAATATATGGTAGAATACAGTAACAGATTCCGTCCAAGACTCATGCGTTTCGAGCACCCACGCATCTTGGAAATTCTGGATATAAATCAACAGATCCTCTGCTTCTTTCATTTTCTGAGTCGTTATAGCTCCCATATCTGAAGTGTCTGGATATAGCGTTTGCAGCGCTTTCCACACCGCTGCTCTACAATCATTAAATGGTGCTCCGTCATGGGAGGTGTCGATTATGGTTACGCTAGGGTAGCCTGCCCGTTTCCATACATCGTCTGCTCTTTCACCAAGTATGGTGATTAGGAGGCCCTTAATGTCCCCTATAGCTAAGGTGACACCCCTCGTCATTTTCTCTAACTCATGTATCCACTTCCCGGCTCCCGATGTCAGCATTGGAAGCTCATTTTTTAGGTTCTCTCGGTCCATGTGTGGCGATGTAATATATTGTGGCCTTGCTCCCCCCTTTTCTAGCAATGGAAATTGGAATGTGCAGTCTTCCTTTTCCTTCCCCATAGCTCCTCTGTCTACCACTGGGGTAGCATTCCCACCATGCCGTCTTCCTGGCAATGCCCTTAATCTGTCTGCATAGGTAGGTGCTGACACCCCCTTCTGACCGTGGGGTGTTCCATCATGTCGGCCGGACTGCGCGGCAGACTTTGGTGTCCTACTTGTGGACTCGCTAGCGTCTGACCATCGTACCCCTCGGTCCCCTGGGTGCCATTTTTAGCACTGTCTCCCTTCCTCGAGTGCCACATCCTCCATTTCCCCACTTGAGTCAGATCCTGAATACTCCCAGTTTACACAACTCCTTGCATCTTCTTCGTTCTGCCCAATCTCCAGCCTGTCTACTGACAGTCCCCTGCTCCCACTACTTCGAGTGACATCCTCAGTGTCATATAGCTGAGTGCTCTCCAAGCGCTCGTCTTCCCTTCCCCCATCGGATATCTGTTCTAGCCCCATCTCATTGTATATTTTATCAATCGTTTCCCCGATGCTTCTAGTGTCGAAGTCATCTTCAATATTTGTCCCACTTATACCTTATACCGAGTCGCTCGCAGGAAAGAATTCTTCTATGTCTTCCCATTCTACAACAGGATTGGGTTTTTTAACTTCCCGCTTAAAAAATTCTAGATCTCGTGCCCTCTGTCTGCGCTTACGTTCCATTTCCTCATTTACTTCCTTGCGCTTCCTCGCTTCTTCTCGAGCCTTGTCTACTTCCCTCATCCTTTTGTTTCTACGTTCCTTTGCCCTTCTAATTTCCTCCTCTTCTCTTCTCTTCACTCTCTTCTCACGTACCCTTTGCTCTTTTTGCATCCTTTGCTTAGTCTGTCTGTACTGGTCCTAGGCTGCCTAGTGTTAGCGATCGAGCTGTTTCTCTTGCTCTTCATGATATAGCTGTTCTCGCTTCAGCCTATCCTTCCTTCTTGTCCTTTCATCCCTTACTTCCATCTCTTTTTCTCTCTATCTCCTTTGTGTCTCATCTGACCTACCTCTTGGCCTTATATCATCACTTCCTTTTCCATCCAACTTCATCAATATCTGACCTCCCATCCATTCGTTTTTCGCGGATGCTATCTCATCAATTCTACCTTCATTTCCCTTTCATTTACTTCCCTCTTTCTCCTTATCAGGATGTACACAATTCTGTGCCCGATCTTTTCCTTCATCTTCGCATCTCTCCTTGTCCCTCGGGACCGCAGAGGAAATATTGTTTTCCCGTTCCCTTCCCTTGTTGTCATCACTACTGTATGTAGGCGACTCAAATGCGGGGTTGCTATACCCCGTGGCTGCCTTAAGTTCCCTTAGCGGGTAAAGTCCCTCTGTTTTACTCCCTTCAATGACTAGCTCAGGCGGGGCTGGTGGCGCGGTAGGCGTCTCACCCCCGTCCGTACATACATTTAGTATCAAGTCTGTGGTTGGTTCTTCCACCTTCGTCTCTTCAAACATCTTCCACAATTCTAGAATAGCACGACGTTTCTCTAGCTTCTTGTCTGTATATGCGGCATGTAGAAAAGTCGTCATATGTTGTAAGACGGCTTTAGATAAGGACCCATTCTGTTGCCAAGGCATAAACATCTTGTGGGCAATACCCTTAACCCACTCTGTGCTATACTTTTTTAGTTTTGGTGCATGCTTAGGTAGTTGCATGCACAGATGCGCAAGTGGGGTGACCTCCTCCATTTTCGATTCATCTACCAACAATATTTATACAGTTTCTTATCTTTCTACTGGTATGAGCGAGCACCAAATACGCAAGCTCCAATCCAATCTTTTCCCGCCAAAATGTTTGCACTGGCCTTACAATAGGGCTCTTTGGGTCTCTTCATGGACCATCTGTAGGTACTCTTTGTTTCGCATCAGCGGCTGGTACGTGTCTGATGGGGTACCATGCTGCCCAGGGTTTTCTGGTTATGGGCGCTTCAACAGGTATGGATCTTCTGATGTATACTGGGCAGAGTCTCCTCATACGTCACATACCTTGGCGACTACGATCCTGGTACCTCGAACTGAGGGGCTGGGGTGCAGGCCATATCCGGGACCTCCTCTACAAATCCAACACGGAACAATATCCCAAACTGGGCCTTCACAACCACAGCGGCGTTGATGCTCCTGAGAGGGATAGCCTGAGGGTATCTTGTGGCATGGTCTACCACCACCAAGATTTAACTTTTCCATGAGCTGGTTTGAGGATCCAAAGGACCCAGAACATCCATGCCTATTCTCTCGAAAGGCTGCCCAACCACGGGTAGTGGAATTATGTTTGTTTGTTTGTTTGTTTATTTGGTATAGCGCAGAAGACCAAACCCGCAAGGGTAACTGGGCGCAGGCAGTACAAGGATACTTGAGAACTTAGTTACAATACAAAAAAAAAATGGTTGTACAGATGAGAGGAAAGCATATACAGGCCGTACAGAAAATACCGAAATGTAGATAGAGTAGGTTGTCTGGCGACCAGTAATCTAGTTATGCTCATCCGCAGTCTCTAGAATACGTGTCGGTAAGGTGGACAGGCTAAGTGTCGAGGGAGCGAATCCAGGTGAGGACTTTCCGCCTGAAGCTAGTGTAGGGTTGGTCCATTCTGAGGTTAAGGGGGAGTCTGTTCCAGGTTTGAGCAGCTATGACCGGGAAGCTGGAGCCGCCCGCTGTGCTCTTTTTATATCTGGGCACCACTAATGTGTAGGCATTCGTCGTTCTGGTGGGTCAGTTTGAGATTCTCTTGTTGATTCTGTTTGCCAGGTAGGGGGGCGCTATGTTGTTAAGGCATTTGGAGGTAAGGGATAAGGTCTTAAGCGCAATCCTGTCTTTGATTTTTAGCCAGTGAATATTCTTCCTAGCGGTGGAGATATGAACTCTGTTAGGAATGTTTAAGGCTACTCTGATAGCGTTGTTTTGGAGCGTTTGGAGCTTGTCATGGATGTATTTGTTAGAACCAGCATATAGGGCATTGCAGTAATCCAGCTTGGATATGATAAGTGCGTTCGCTAGGGTAATGCAACTAGCTTCCGTTAGGAATGGTCTACATGCTCGGATCAGTTTGCAGGTGTATGCAGTGGAGGATGCTAGTGAGTTGGTTTGTTTCTTGAAGTTGAGCGCAGAGTCAAGATAGACCACGAGAGTTTTAACTGCAGGCATCACTTTAATGATATTATTGTCTATGTTAAATGAGGCATAATTAGGGTCCAATTTTTTGATGGCCAACTCTGAGCCGAGGATCAGTAGCTCAGTTTTGTCGTCGTTCAGGCAGAGGCCGTGAGATGCCATCCATGCCTGAATGAGGAGATATATCTTATTCACTAAGGCTGTGTCCGCCAAGAAGTTGCCTGAGAGAGGAATAAGGATCTGCGTGTCATCTGCGTAATTAGTGTAGATGACACCCAGTCTATCCAACTTGTCGAACAGAGGCTTAGTGAAGATGATATACATCGTTGGAGATACACATGATCCTTGGGGGACACCGCATGAAACATGTGTGGGATCAGCAGCTGCTAGGGGGGAGAATACTCGCATTGTCCGGTTTGCCAGGAAGGATTGTACCCAGGCTATGGCATCACTTAAAAAATGAGCGGCAGAACTGAGGTGATTGCATAAAACTGCATGATCTACCAAGTCGAAGGCCGCAGAAAGGTCAAGGAGGAGTAGCATAGCTGATTTGCCATTGTCCTTCAACTCGTCAATTTGGGTCTTGAGGTCAATCAGGGCTGTCTCGGTTCCATGAAGGGGACGGAAGCCTGATTGCCGAGAGCCTAGTAAGTTGTTAGCTTCTAATAATCCTGTATTTGCAGATACGCTACTCTGTCAATGATTTTAAGCAAGAAAGGGACGGTGGTGATGGGTCTGTAGTTTGTCGTATAGCAGGGTCAAGTGTTTGTTTTTTTAGGAGTGGGAGCACCCAGGAGTGTTTTAGGTTATTGGGCACTAGGTTTGATTTAAAGGATGCATTGATGAGTTTAGAGATGAAGGGGCTAGGTCTCTAGCTGCATCTTTTATGATTTGGGAGGGCAGTTTTCTCCTTTGCAGTTGGATGGTTTTAGAGATAGTATGATTTTTTCTGTCTCTAGTATGGTTACTTGTCTGAAGCTGAATGGGTGAGGAATGTTAGTCTGGTTTAAGGGCGGCTCTGAGTGAGGTATGGGTTCAGTTTGCAGGAGCAGGGCGGCTTTTTATTAGCGATTTTGGTTTGGAGCAGACTAATTTTGCCCGCGAGGGCATTTTGTATATTAGTGCACCAGAGTTTATTTTTAGGGATGTTATCAGTCGGGGGTATGGGTGATTCCATTTCCCGGAGGATGGAGAATAGTTCCTTGGTATCTGATTTAGCCTTAGAAATTCTGTTGTTAAAGGTGTTCCTTTTGGTGGTTATAATTTCTTTTTTATACTGTTTGGCAAGTGTGGTTAGTTTGATTTTGTTCTCCAGCGTGGGTGTGTGTTGCCAAATTGTTTGTAGCTTTCTTTTATGGATTCTGAGGTCTTTCAGCTGTGGTGTGAACCAGTTGTTCAGGTGACAGAGTTGTTTACTTTTGCGAGTTTTGGTGGGAGCAATCAGATCTAGTGCCTTAGTCATCGTGTTGTTGTATACTTCCACAAGCAGAGTAGGGTCTGTAGTAGTGTCTAGATTGTTGAGTGTGGGGAGAAGGTGAGGTAGGAGTCTTTCTGCTGTGATATCTTTTTTATTTCTGGTGGGGAGAGGCGGGGCCATGAGTATGGGTTTGGGTCGGATGAGGTCAAGTGAGGCGTTGAATACAATTAAGTAGTGGTCGGTCCAAGATTGTGGCAAAATGTTAGTGATGCTGATGTTGCAGTTGCGATCAGCAACCCAGTCTAAGGTCCTACCTTTGACGTGAGTGGGGGAGGAGACTTTTTGAGTTAAGGCATAGTCATTCAAGAGTGTAGCAACGGATAGGGCGTGTTTGTCATTACAGTCATTGAAGCCCAAGTTAAAGTCTCCCAGTAGTAGGATTTGAGCATGGTCTTTAGTGTTATTGGTTAGGATACTAGTTAGGTCATCTTCAAAGGATCCTAGTGGTCCAGGAGGTCTGTAGATGACGTGCATGGTGAGGGTGCGGCTGCACGAGAGGTGAAGTTTAGCGGTAAGGAGTTCACATGATTGGAATAGTACGTTAGTAGCTAATTTGATAGGTAGAGAGGATTTGTGGATAATGGCTAGGCCACCTCCTTTGGTGTGAGGTCTGTCAACTCTTAGTAGTTGGTAGCCATCCGGTATTGCTAGCATGATGGCTGGGCCAGCCGCCTCATGGAGCCATGTTTCGGTTATGACTAGTAGGTCTAGGGTCTCATTCGTTAAGGTGTCAGAGATCTCTGTAGCGTGGGCTACCATGGATCTAGCATTGACTAGTGAACCAGTAAGTGATAAGGTATTGGCTGGTGTAGTAGTAGGAGGTTGTTTATTTTTAGTTAGGGTGTCTCTTTGTGACGGTGTCTGGTTAGGTGTTATGAAAGGGGCAGATTTGGTGTGTTGCGAGCGTTTATTTGCTAGATCAATGTAACCTCTGTGGTTATGGTAGGATGATGGTTCGTGTAGGCTGGGTAATCTTGCCCTCAGCCTCATGTTTCTGTCTTTAGGAGGGTGTGAGGCGGCAAGTGCAAGTGCCATAGTGGTGAGGAGGCTCAGTATAAGGTGAAGTGTTTGGAGTGGGGGAGTTTTCATAGTGGTCATAGGCAGGGAAGAGTGGAGAGGCAGCTCCAAGTTTGGGCTAAAGGGTGTAGGCAGGTGGTGTGTGCAGTCTAGTGTGGTAGTCTAGGCGGGAGCAGGAGTGCTAAGACCTATGTGGGCCGGTGAGCTGGGCAGGCAGAAGTGGTGGCAAGCTGGCAGTGCAAGTTAGTTGACAAGGCAGTATTTCGCCTAAATGCGAGAGTCACAGTGCAGCCAGAAATTACATTAAAAGCATAGTAAAAACCAGGGCAGTGTTTCACCTAGATGCAAGAGTCACAGTGCAGCCAGAAATTACATTAATAGCATAGTAAAAACCAGGGCAGTGTTTCACCTAGATGCAAGAGTTACAGTGCAGCCAGAAATCACATTAGGGAACAATATGTAGCTAGTGCAGCTCTCAGTTAGACGTTGTTTGCAGTGTTTGTTCATGCATCAGCTGGGTATCAAAGGTTGTTAGAGGTAAATATTAAGGAGGTGATTTGCTAGAGAATATGTGGCATAATACTTGGGCTAGTGATTAATAAATCAATTACATTCTCACGGCATGTGAGTCAACATCATATGTCCTCAGTGGTAGGGTTAGGCAGCCGAGTGCAATAAGTGTCACATGTGGCCCCCGAAGACAGTTAACACTTGACATAAGGCAATCGGTAGTGACAAGGTAATGCTGAAGATTAAGTACCTGTTTGTTAGGGGATCTGCCAGGGATACCACGCTAGCCGGCAGTGATGCAGGGTGACTAGCCGACGGCAGGATAGGCAGGGACAGGACTAGAGCCTTTGTGCACAGTCTGATAGGGATCGTTCCATGGGTGAGGCTTTATTTCTGTAGGTGCAGCTTATCTGGAGAGGGCCAGGGGTCTGGCAGACGGCACTCACGGCACCGAACAGGCACAAAACAGGTGCTGGCCTTGCCTCTCGTGGGCCTTGGAGTGAGGGGGCCGGCTTCGCCTGCCGGCGGCCAATGGGGCAAGAGGTAGGCCCGGCAGCCAATCAGCTGGCTGCTGGAGGCCTGCCTTCGGCAGATGCAGAATCTGCAATCAGGGGGCGGCCATCTTGGAAAGGCAGTGAGCCTCGGCGGTCGAAATGGCGGTGGGTGGGTTAGTTGCGGTCTTGTAGTGCAGGGCAGAGTGGAAAGCCTCCACAATCAGCATATTATGCGGGCCTTTATGGCACAACCTGACTTGCCAAAAACTTGACAAGTCAGGCAGGTTCAGACAAATTCCTTAACCTTTAGGCTGAACTGCGGCCAGTAAAATTGTTTAGACAACCGGTCCGATCTCTTAGTCATTCCATGTGACCCGCTAAAGGAATTTGGTAGGCCAAATCCAAAAGGAACTTTCTGTGGAACTGGAGAATCGCCAACCTTCTGGTGCCTTCGCACTCAGAGTCTTTTGGCTCACTGTACCGGAGTCCATCCTCCCAGTACACTTTGAACAGTCCATGGGTCTCGCCCTTGGCCTGCTCCTCCACCTGCTTCTGCAGACTTGCCAGAGTGGTACACTCTTTCTGGGATGTGAAGTAGTCAGTCTGACTTGGGCCCCAAGCTGATGCAAACTCATCCAGCTTGGGCAGGCCCTTCAAATCTGTGCCCACCTCGTCCTCCACCTCAGGTTCCTGCACTGCACGAGGCAACTCTGAAGTCACTGTGTGCCCTGCTACCAATGGAGGGTACTCAGTGGCTACTGGCCCCTCTCCCTCAGGAGTAGGTGAATCAGCAGTCTGTGGAACTGCACTAATGGCTAACCGCCATGCCGGTCCTTCCAACAAGCCCTCTGGAAGCACTCCAGGCCCTAGGGCTTTCAGAGCATTCAATCTGGCATTCTCATTGGCCCTTGATCGTGTAGTCACTGCAACTATCTTGCGATCAGGAGGATCACTACCCAACAGACATGGGACAGGGATGGAGTCTTTCACCGCTACATGGCGCTGGGTCTTTTCACCTCGCCAGCTGAAATCTACTATCACCAAGTGGCACTTACTATTTCCGTAAAACATACTTACGCTGCAATCAGGCCCATCAATATAGTGGCCTGGCTGTACCCACTGCCGGGTGACAGCAGTAGCGTTAGCTGCTGTGTCTCGGACCGCAGGAGTTTTGTGTCCATTGATATACATATGTTCTTGATATAGTTGAGTATTATTGGGAACTGGGATCTCTTCTGGAGACCCGGTACCATTCCCACTCAGTGTAACCAACCCACATTCAGCCACTCCTTGACCTAGTGGGAAGTCCTCCTCTATGAGGCCCACACTAATAATGGCCTCTTCCATACGTCCAATATTCACTATGGCTTTCTTGTGTAAGCCCTTGCAAGCAGGATCCCCTTTCCTATGGCCCAGCTCCTTACACACTCCTTTGGGTGGTGAGAACGCAGGTGCTCCAGTGTTAAGGGTGCCTGTGCTCTACTTTTCCGGTTTGCACGGATGAACTAGAGTTTTGGGATTTCCCTTTGTTCTTTTGAGGAAATAATTTCTAATAAGATTGGGTTGGACCTTTGTCCTTTCCATCCTTGTTTACTTTTTTGTCTGAAGATTTCTCTTCCGGTGTGGGTTTGCTCGCTTGAGCCTTTTTCTGGACTCGAGTACTCACAAACCTATCGACAGCCTTTGCAAGCTCCCTAGGTTCTCTGATAGTCCACAACATGCTGATATAGGTCAACCTAACAATTCTTCAATACATGCTCACACATGTGGAGGAATTGTACATTCCTTTAAATGTGTCAACTCTGTTACCAGCCACCCACCCGTTAGATATTTCAATGACAAGTGTGTGAAAACTTCAAATGTCTTCCTGCTTTTCTTTCCAAGCTCTCTGAAGATCTTGTAATACTGTTTTGGGGTTTCACAGAACTTCCTGAGGAGTTTTGCCTTCATGCTCTCATGAACGGGCCTTTCCTCAGGAGTTAACTAAAGAATTGCATCAGTCCCTGGTGTCGGTGAGTGGCTCATCAGGACTGCACCCCACAGTACCTCATCCCCCTCCTGTAGCTGGAAAGCGAGCTTGAACGCTTCAAACCAGTGAACAATATCCTTGCCCACTTCATAAGCCTGTACTAAGTCTTTGGGGATGTGCCGTCGGGCTTATCCCGGCACTATGGTTTGAGCCCCTACCGCTACTTTTGCTAGTGGTGGATCTGTTGGCCTCCTTCTTCTCTTCAAGCACCTGGCTGCACAGCTCTATGGTGACCTTGTCCACCTGTTTCTGTTCCTCTAGTGCTAGTCTTCTTCCCTTGAGCAGGAGCTTTCTAACCGTTACCTCGTTAATAGCTGGAACAATTACTGAGCCACTTAGAGACTGTGCTGAGGCCTGGGGCTTGTGGGATGTCACACTAGCCCCTGTCCTCACTGGAACTCTTGAGTGTTGAGAAATCACACTTGCCCCCGACGGGATAGTTGGCGAGAAACAACGCTCATGCTGTCTTCCTCGTCATATTTCACTTTCACCTCCAGAAGGTCTTTTCTGTTGAGGTACACAGGGCCTACCCGATCCCCTGGGGTTTTTTCCCTTACTGCCCTCAGTTCTACACAAGCTTGGAGGATGGTCAGCAACTCAGGTTTATTAACCTTAGTGCTGTGGGGAAGTCCCCTCTCTTGACATAGGACACAAAGGACATCCTTGTTCATGCCTTTTACAGTCTCCATATCAAGATCCATGATTATTACAAATACCTAGCAGTGTCTAAATTTTGCCTGCAACAGTACTTGTAGAAGTTCTTGGTGCTCGACAGGGTCGAGTTGGTTTCGGGGCGCTTTGCAGCTCTGCGACAGAGTTCAAGACGGGAGACAGTTGCGGGTATCAGGCGGTAGGAAGTTTGGTGAGCGAGGCTGGACGGGCGGCTGCAGGCTGGTCTAAACGGCGCCCGGGGTAAGGAATCATTGTGTCAGTGCTGGTTGGTTGGTCTGAAGCACTGGTCAAGGCATCTCGGACGACATTAGCCACTTCGGCGTGACAACAGTCAGTGGTACAGTTGGTTGCAGCTCGAGGGGCTCGATTTATTCGAAAAAATGTTGAGCATATTGCCCTTGAAACGTGCATGCAATGGATGGGGATGCAGAACAACTCTGACCCCAAATAATAAATGGAAAAGGTGCTGATTTACTAACAATTATCTAAAACAGGGAGATCGAATGGACATCAACGAACGTTCGCTCGAGCTCTCAGTGAATTTTTCATTAAAAAAAAATACATCAGACGTGACGTCATACTACCTGGCAAATAAGAAAAACCTACGAGGCATTGTGATACTTTCAAGGGGAACTTCTAAGTATACTTTCTATAATGTCTGGGATTGTGATTGGCTGTCTACTGTCAGGTGGACAATTTATGCCTACCTCTACAACATGTCATCTTCAACACTATTAAGTACACGGTATATCATTGGCTCTCAAACTATAACAGCCTTCATTATACGGCCCTCTATAATTGGTTGGCACGCTCGTGCCATGTCTGGAACATTCGGTTCACTTTGCAGCACGTAAGCTCAGACCGAGGTGCCAGGAGGTGGACTTGATTTTACCTCCAAACCCAATTAGCCCAACATTTCTCATCACCCATGCCTTCTGCCATGAAGATTGTCTTTCAACTTGGCCTTCCAGAGTATTCTTGTCTCTGGGAATCTAAAGGAGTGTGAGCACGCACTATTGTTGTGCCAGTACAACACGCGCAACTCTATTTCCATCCTTGGCTCATGTGACAGGAGACCACGATTTGGTCTATTTTTCAGAATTACATGTCTTAAATGCATAAAACTTGGCACGCATGGTGTTCTTTCTTTGCACCGTAACAGGGGATGACTCAGCTTTGCACGTTCACTGCCTTCAAGAATAGATAATTGATCATGGCTGCTTCAGCTTTGATAGCAGGTCAAGCAGCCTCCTCATTTGTTTCCACAATTTCAGCTTATTCTCGCTGCGACACAGTTTTTGCATTTTCTCTCCATGGGTCCTGGCTTACTAAATTCATGACACTGATGACCAGTTTCTATACAATGGCGGATTTGCCTTCAGTCTATTCACTACATTAGCCAGCTTCTAAGATTACTTCATCTATTTGCGTTACAGCATCTGTACAGTTATTGAATGGTTTGCATTTTCTGCAGTGCTTCACACACGTGCAATCTTCTTTTCACATATGAAAGTTTACTCGATTATTAACTCATCATCAGTTTCTGTAAGATCCATGCATTCTCTTCAACCAGTATTCTCAGGGCGTCACGCTCATCTTTCGTGATGCACCAGCTCCTCTTTTTCTCCTTTTTATATTCCTTCAGGGAGTTCCTCTCTCAGATTAACATCTCTTCGGGGATACATTTGATAGGGCTGTCTGAGTGGGTACCTTCTTTCGAATACTTGCTGTGGTATGGTCACAACTGCTGGTGCTAAGCACAGCACAATCTCAGGCTTCCAACATATAGGAGGCAGGGGTGCGGGATTTCCTGCAGAGGCATGTAACTGCTCCTCTACAATGTCCTTTATGGCGGACACTGGTTGATGCTTGTCAATGCACTCCTCCTAGCTTCTTCACTGGGCTTGTGTTGTCCTTTAAGGCAGACGGCCCAAAGCTGAGGAGAGTGTTGCAGGCAGCTGCCTTGTCCTTGGTTTGGTTCAGAGACTCTCTGGCGATTCCCACCTAGGAAGCTTGCTTGCAGAGTCTAGCAGGGCACGCTGTGTGCTGTCTGGGGAAAAGTTCTGCAGCTGCTGGAAGGTACTCTGGATCCAGGATCTCCCCCTGTTCCCTGGGAGATGTTTAGGGAAGGGATCTTGCTTCCCTCTTTGGAAATCTTGGCCTTCCTTCACTGGCAGAAGCTGTAAGGGTCCCCAGCAACAAATCAATCTTCCGTTATGCCTGACGTCATAACCAGAGTGATTTGAAACAGGAAAGGTATAGGGGGAAAATGGTATAATACTAAGCCCCAAAACACAGGGTAACACTTGCACACCAATTTTCAAACAGGATTCCACGAAAACATGGGTAATTGTTATTCTAAAAGATGGGTTAGTAATATTTAAGGTGCAGGGGAGAATGGCTCAGCCTTGGTATCTAGGCTGGGATACAAATATAGAACGAAAGAAATCCAAATTATGGATAACTGCGTCCCCTGCAACTTTCAATCAGGCCAATGTCCTAAAACAGACAACAGAAAGGACATGTTATCCATCCGAGAGTACCCTATGATTTAGAAAAATGAAACATTGTTTTGTTTAAATTAAGCTCTACCTGGACAAGTGAGGTAGCTAGAGGCAATATGAGTTCTTTTACTGTTAAGGTATGAAATCTTTTGAATAAGACTGAACTATTTTCAATATATGTTTTTTGTAGATGCTTATGATGTTGAAACTTAAGCCCCTGATGAAGAGAGAATGTTATCTCGAAATGCGTTGGGCAACTAGAAAAAATGAATAAATCAGAGAAGACCATCTTTCTCTAAAGAAAACGACTCCTGGAATTTTTCCTTTTTAAAAAATGTCTACATATTTGAAATCTGAATCGTAAAGTGACATTTAATTGTATTTTTGACCGACTCTTGAAAAAAGTCTTTTCATTTAATCCATTTAGGCCATTGGCCTGATTGAAAGTGTGCAGGGGACGCAGTTATCCATAATTTGGATTTCTTTCGTTCTACAATACTAAGCCCCACCCATCTTCCTGTCTGTTGAGGATCAACGGGTCTCTCTGCTTAATTGAGCTCTCTGTGGTTCCTGATTAAAGGCAGGCCTCCCTTGACGTTGTGGTGAGAAAAGACTTTCTGTCTCCATCAAATCACACTCTCCTACCTTATGAATGGGGTCCCCCCTGCGGGGGTTGCCTACTGTAAGCACATGTACCAGAAATTACAGCTCACTGTAATTGAAACTAAGAGGTGGGAGATAGCTTCAGGTTGACACAGATGCATGTCAAAGGTGTTGGGGTTTCCGGTCTTTTGTTAGCCCTGCAACCAGGACTCTTGGGGGCTTGCTTAAATTAACTCTCATCAGTATGTGTCACTGCCATCAGCAGGGCCAACAAAAGATAGGGAGGGTCCATTGAGCCGTTGTTATTTAATTAGGCTGGCCATGGCAGGAGGAAGGTCTTTCCCTACCCTTTTTGAGATGCCTTGATGTACTCCTGGGTGTCACATTCCAACTAAATTTGACAGGGAGGACTGTGCCTGTAGACTGTGTCCACATAGAGTGCACAGGTCTATGTGTATGTTGTGCAGTGAGCATAGGAAAATGTGTGCGGATTAGCCTCACACATTTTCCAAAGGTTGATCTACCATCATTCAATTTCATATAAAATATCATATAAAATATCAAAAAAGCCCCAGCGAGTGCACATCCACCGTGCGGATGGTCGAATTAGTCACACATATATAGAGTTCTTCGAGGACTTAACAGACTGCCACATAACTTGGAACTGGTGTGGTATTGATGGGAGGTCCATGAGATGGAGGAGGTGGGGGGCTCATATTAAGGTGGTAGATTTCGGTTAAATGAGTCGAATTGCTGCTATGAAGGAAGGGGAGCTCAGAATGAATAACCACCCGCATGGCGTGTTGCTGCTTGGAATCTGGGGGCAGTGTGGCAGTGTTGGGTTAGATTGCGGAAGAGAAGGCAGTGGTTTATAAACTGGAGAACTGTGGGAGGTGGAAGGCGATACCATTGGAGAATCTGAGCACGAGTGCAAGAACCTTGTCATTTCAATCAGTAGATCTATATTGTTGCATTAGAACAATAGTGACAGGCGTGAAAGCCAAGCGGCCTCATATACACACACACATGTTTTATGTCCATTTAATAGAAGGTCAAGGGATGTTCAATTAGCTGGAAAGGTCCAACATGGCTGAACGCGTGACAGGGGGAGGATCGGCTTTGGTTAAGCAGAGATTTCTGCCTTAAGATAGCAGTGATCGATAGACTGAGTCTCTGAAAAAAAGCGTCCTGCAGATCAATTAACATTGTTACAGGACACCTGGCAGATCTCTGTTTAAAAGATAGCACTGCTTAATTGCAAAGGTCATGGGTTCCTGTGGGCTTAAGAGGTTCCGGAAATGCTTTCATTATTACAGGAAAAGAAGGGGAAAACAGCAATGAGGAATACAGGGAAAAGGCAGTATTGTTCATATAGACATATCTGACCTTAGCAGAGCATGTTGTTGCAACATGGGTAGAGGGTCCCCCACTAGCCCTCCCCCTGCTACCTGGGCCATAAAGCCTGCATGCGAATACAGGAACTTGGTGTACAAGAAATCCTGGTTTTAAGATAGAATCAAGCAGCAAACAGCTAAGGCTAGACAGATGACAGGTTAAGTGCTTGCCACTGGCATGGGGCAAGTCTGTACTACACAAATTTGAATCAAGGCGCTTCCAGCAAGTCCTTCAGCCTTCTGCTGTTGACAAATTGAGCCCTGTCGAATTGGTTCAAACTGGCAGGTATTATTGGAGTGATTGGAAGTGGGAAAAAGCAGGCAGACAGCACTTTATAAAATCCAGTATCATTATTATAATGACACATTTAAGGGAGTTTCAAATTGTCAGAGAAAAGCACATATGTCCTGCATGCTTTCATCATAAACTGGGCATTTGTGCATCTTTGTACCAACACATTTGCTCATTCTCTTTGCCACTTTCGATATCCCACCCATTAAGGTGCAGAATGAGACATGTCTTCTTTGTTGGCATAAAAAGGCTGCAGATTTATTTTCAAAACATAAACTCAAAACACTGCATACAATCTTTGTGAAAATAGTTCTAAAGGTGCAGAGACTGCTCCGTGTCCAAAACTTGATTCCCCCTTTCCCAACCAAGTCCACAATAGGCCAATGTTACGTTAACCCTTCTTGTCTGAGCCCCGCCTGCCGTTGCAGGTGTTACTGGGCTGGGGGAGTGCCGTTTATTCTGGGGAAGCTGAGCCCTCATTGCTACCACCAGCGCCCTGCCACTTAGACCCCCCCAAGAAGCGCTGGTCCCGAGAAGAGCAAAGACCCTGCCGGCTTTCCCATGGCTCATTCAGAGTCTGTCTCTTGCCACTGGTCGCCAAAACACTGCCACGCCAAAGGTGGTTTCACGGCCACCGCGGCTCCCCCTTTCCTACTTCATAATTCCAGCAGCTTCATGGACAAATTCTAGTAAAACAGATCCATGCCCGATGGCGACAAATGTACTCCACCCTTCAAATAATATTTCAAATGGATCGGGGTGTGCCTGATCTGGGCGAAACCTCTGCCCCTGCAACATTTTACCATTGCCCCATTCAATTTTCTCCTTGATTTTTCCACCACTGAATGACTCTCAGCTCCCCTCCATTCCTGCCTTAGAATGATCTCAGACCACAAGATCTCGGTCTCGCCCAACTGCGGGGATTCCTGCAACAAAAACATCATCTCCCTCATTAAAGCACCCCTCCCCAAGCTTGTCAAATCATTGCCACCTAGATGTATAATCAAGACTTCAGGCCTGTGCTGCTTCAGGTCCTTCGGTGCTGCTGGAGTCCTTCTGCTCGAGCTGGATTCTCCTGCAGCAGTAGGCTGGCCAGCTTATATGCAGCCTGGCGCGCCCCCTCGTATTGTTTTTCGCTTCGCAGGCTCTTCCTTAGGTTTGGTGCGCATCTTGCCCTTCAGGCTGTATTCAGCATACCTTAACCAGGGCGAAGGGAGGAGGACCCTGCCCAGGTTATTAGGGTGCCTCCTCCAACTTTCACGTCGTCACCGCCATGCTGGTACACAACAGGTGCCTTCTTCTAAGTTGCCTAACTGGAAGCACCAACCTACTATAGCCCCACGTGTCAGCGCCACAGCCACCCGGGCCACCTCTGGTCGGAGACAGTGTATTGAGTCCCACCCATTAGGTTCCTTGCTGCTTTGGTGCTACCAGGCGACCGCAACAGATACCGCCACCATCTCGAAGACCTTTCTAACTTTTGCTTCATGTGCACTCTTCAAACTACGAGGCAGAGCGCAGAATGAGGAGATCAAGCCCACGTAAAGGTGTTTCTACAAAGAGGATCAGAGGCAACCCTGGGATAAGGTGACTACAAAGGAGCATTCTTGGACTAGGTGGCATATGCAGGGGCTGGGGGGGTGGCGGGGAAAGAATAGGAACAGAAATAAAGGGACAGGGACTGGGGGGGCATTAATATTACTAACATTGAATTGAAGCCTGAGGCCAGCATTTACATTTTACACATTACGTTGAGTAGCCCTGAGGGCAGAGTGCAGGAGGGGTGAGCTGTTAGGAGTTTGGGGGTCTCCTTCTATTGCTTGCAGGTGGAGATTAAGCCCCGTTTAAATGCCTGGGTAGGCAGATCTGTGTGTGTTTATAGCAGAATGGAGAGGGGAGCGAAGGAGCAGGGGGGGGGCTGGCTCTGTGGGGACAAAGGCAGCATTACTGCACAGGCTCGTGAAATGCACTCAGAGGCAGAATGCAGCGAAAGTCCTTCTTTTTCACCAGCCTTCCCTTTCACCACTTTCCACGTGAAACCCATACTTTGGGTGTGGTGTACGTGGATGGAGTCAATTTAAGAGGTTATTATCGTCTGCAAATATTCTGCATTTTTCACCCTCTAATACATATGCGGGGCAAGCAAGACATGTTAGAACATGACCACATGTGTACATGTGAGAGGGGTACTCACCGCGCAGAGAATACTTGTTGGTCGTAAAGTGGGGAAAAGGACGAAAGACAGACATGTCAGGTAAGACGCATCTTGTCTGGTCGGAGCGCAGGTGATAAATATTCCCTGTCCGTTACAGACCAGGGGTGCTTGGGGGGTGGAAGGTACATATGAGTAAGGCACTCGTCACTGCTTTTCCGTGCGTTCTTTCTATTTATGAGCATCACATCATTCCTAGACAGCAACAAGTCTCTGATTTATAGAGAAACAGGGAAAGTCTTCCCACACTTCTAGGCTTCGACAAAGGGAAATTTGACCCCTGTATGTCCCAGGCCTAGTGAATTTCTGGAGGGCCTCTGCCCACCTGGTAAGAGCATAATTCAGCGTGCCCTGCGTCTGACAGAATTCCAAGCTGCTGCCTTCAAGATGGCCGACCTGTTGGGACAGGTCTGGGGAATTCTGTGGCCTCGAGCCCTCCAGGGGAGCTGCGAGCCACGACTGAAGGGAGAGGGCAACCCAAGGTGAGGGTCATTTGTAGTTGCCATCACTGTACTCTTTAAACGATAACAGTTTTAAAAAAACAGTTAAGGCACATGAGAGATTTATTGTGGTGAAAATACAGTTCGAAAGAAGGGCAGGAGAGAGGGTCTCGGTAGACTCGCCAGATCTGGGAGAGCGAAGAGTCAGTGTGTTATCGTTGTGGGGAATGGCAGTGTGATAGAGAAGAGCATGTGAGGGTTATGGAGTGTGATAGAAATGAGTGTGAGTGGAGAGGTAGTGTGACAGGCAGTGGCGTCACCAAGAATTAAATTTAGGAGGGGTATGTTGTGGGGGAAACCCTGGCCCCCACTGCGTTGTTCCGTGAGCCCCAGGCCCCCTCTGTGGAAAGGACTCACATGGAGACATACGTCAGGCTCGGGCTCCCCGGTCGTACTGTCGCAACCGGGAACGCCCCTTTTATTTATAGGGCATGCGGCGAAGTGCAGTGTCACTCCGCCATGTGCTATTCCCTTAAAGGGGCAGCATCACCCTCCTCCTTTTTCATGAGGACAACAAATAACAAACCCCAACTGGGCATGACTACAATTAAACTCTACAACACACTAACCCCCATAACCCAAAAGCCTAAATCCCCAATTAACCCCTTTATTCACAGCCACCCCCCTCCCCAGCTGGGCGGGCCCATCCGGGTCGGACTCCGTCATGGCTCCAATACAAAGTCACTGAAGCAAGCAGGTTTCCCTTGCCCTGTCCTCAAGGGGTACCCCCTGCTCGCCTCGGGGATGGGAGTCTCGCTGTCCGTTGGCATTCTCACTGGAGACCGAGGAAGGGGCTCCAAACCCCCACCCTCGTCGGGTATATCCGCAATGTCCTAATCTTGGGACACCTCGGCCCTGGGCTCCCCCAGTTTCGTGAAGAAGCTGACGTTCCTGTGACCGAGGCTCGGCCGTCTGACGCAGTCATGGAACCCTTGACTGCTACCACGTCCAGCGGCTCTGGTTCATATATTAGTGACAGTTTCCCGCGAGGGTGCCTGTTTCTTTTTAGCACCTCACCCCGGGCAAAAGTTGTTGAGGGCGGAGACCCCTCCTTTCGTTCTCCTGCTCAGTCCGTAGTTGCCGCACCAGCTGCACCCATTGAGTTTCGATGACTCCAGGCTCCTTTTCCCCCACATCCAGCAGCAACCCTCTTGGGCACCGCTTGAACAGGGCTTCAGCTGGAGCAACCCCTGTTGAGGTATGCAGGGTTGTTCGATATACCGGCAATAACTGGTAGAGGGCCAAGCACTGTCCTTGACCTTGCGCAATCCGGAAGACTTTGTTTGCCGTGCGCATCATCCTTTCAGCCTCTCCATTAGCCCTTGGCCACAGCGGTGTGACCTTCCTATGATGCACTCCATAGCCTTCCATCAGGGCAGCAAAGTGTTCACCTTGGAATGGAGCCCCATTGTCAGAACAGAGTACTGTAGGCAGACCATGAGCCACAAACACCTTCTCCATCGCCACCACCACATGTTCAAAGGCCACCGACTGGGTGAACTCCACCTCTGGATACCTGGAGTACTCATCCACCACCACCAGGAAATGCGTTCCCTGGGACGTGGACCCAAACTCAGCGTGGACAACCTCCCATGGATGCGTGCTGCGGGGCATGGCTTCGATGGCAGGTGCCCTGTGGGTGGGCGACGCCGCTTGGCACCACACACAGGAAGCTACCTATTCGTCCACCCGTTTCTCAAGTTCAGGGAACCACACCTTGAGACGTAGCCGGGCCTTGGTCTTTGCAGCCTCTTGATGGCCTTGGTGTGCCAGGCCGATCACCTCATGGACTTTAGCCTGCGAGACCACTATCCGATATCCTCTCAGCAATAGTCCCTTCTCCGAGAACAATTCCTCCCACACTCTCCACAGCCCCTTGAGCACCACCTTTGCTTCCTGCGTGCGCCCAGCCAGCAACTCCAGGACACTCTTCCATGACCCTTGCTGCAGTGCCGCTCTGAGGATGCAGAAAACACTTGTCATTCGCAGCCGCCACTTTCAGTTCTTCGAGTGGCAGGGCATTCGAGGTGGACGCTTCAACCACCAGCTGTATATGATCACTGGCCTCTTCCGCACAGGCGTCAGCCTCACCGTCCTGGCGATTCCCCAGATGGTGAGAGAGGTAGTCGGCTGCATTGTTTGCACCCAGCCGATACACCAACGAGACCCCGTATTCAAGCAGGGCCAGCATCCACCTCTCAATCCTCGCTGGTGGTTTTGAGGACGAGCCAGCCAGAATCATCAGCAGGGGCTTGTGGTCGTCACAACGGTCACCGGCCTTCCCTGGATGTACAGCCGGAAATGCCTGCACCTCCAGAGAACGGCCAGCACTTCTCGTTCTATCTGAGAATACCATTGCTCAGTCTCGGTCAGAGCCTTGCTGGCGTAGGCCACAGGGCGGCCGCTGGAGTCATGTCCCACTTGCGTTAGTACTGCTCCTAGGCCAAATGGGCTGGCGTCCACAACGATTTCAGACTGCAGGCCGGGTCAAAGAAGGCAATCATATCTTTCTCTGTAAGGGTGCTTTTAATGTCCTTGAAAGCAGCCTGTTCCAACGGTCCCCACTGCCACGCAAGTCTCTTTTTTGGTGAGGGCCCGTAGCAGCTCAGACCTGGATGCCAGATTTTTGATAAAGCGGCCACAATAAGTGACCATTCCCAGGAAGCTTCTCACCTCAGACACATTCTCTGGAGGTCTTGCGTCCTTGATGTCCTTTACTTTCCTGGGGCCTGGGGACACCCCTCCCTTGTTGAACATGAATCCAAAGAACTCTATGTTCGTTCTCAGGAACTCACATTTTCCGCGGTGGAGTGTCAGGCCCAATGATTTCAGCCTCTCAAAGGTTTTCGCCGGTCTCTGCAGGTGGGCCACTTCCGACTTGGCGAACACCAGGATGTCATCACTGATGTTCAGCACACCCTCTAGGACCACCAGAGCCCTCAAAAATGTTTTTAAATACCTCAGCCGCGGAGGAAACACTGAAGCTGAGTTGCTTGTACCGGCATACAGGGGTGGACTGGCCTATACGGAACTCTGGAGATTTCCCGGTGGGCCTCTGCACCCTGGCCTCTTTTCTGTGGTATTTCCAAATTTTCTCATAGGAAAGGCATTGGGCTTGCTGAAAATGTGTCATTTGGGGCCACTTTGAACTTCATTTCCTGGGCCTCTTTTGGTCCCCCGTAATTATATCCAGGGCCTCTTTTTGTTCCCAGTCCAGCCCTGCCAGCATACACCCCGGTGGGTCGTGAAAGTCGTGATGTACCTCGACTCTGGATGCAGGGGGACATGGTGATATCTAGCCCTGAGGTCAAGCTTCGAAAAGAAGCAAGCTCCCTGCAGCTCTGCGATGATATTGTCAATAGTTGGTGTGAGATGACGTTCTCTCATTATCGCCTTGTTGGGCAGCCTGATGTCCACACAGATTCTTACCGAATCGGGTTGCTTGGGTTTCTTGGCAACCACAATTGGGGACACCCAGGTTGTTGGACCTTCCACCTCCTCGATGATTTCAAGGTTTACCAAGTTATCCAGCTCCTTGTCCACCAACTCCCTCAGATGGAAGCCTACAGTGTTTGAGGGTAATTGGCTGCACCGACTCATCGATGTGCAGTCTCACTGGATCACCAACCATGCAACCAATCCCTTGAAACAGGCCTGCATATTTCTCCAGCAGCGTTTGTATGTCTTCCACATATGGAGTATGCAAAGCTCACCAGTCCGAGGGGTTCTGCCACCGCACAGCTTAATAAGGTGTTGGTACTGACGGGTGTTAAGTAAAAACGTGCTTTAATCTTCGAGCCCCCATGCACCACCCGCACCTCAAATGCACCATCCAGGGAAATGGGATGTGAGCCCCCAAACGTGAAAATGCAAACTTTCGGGGTTAAGAGTCTGGAGGGGCAAGGCATGGCATCATAATGCTCACGGGCCATGATGTTGACTGATGCCCCAGTGTCCACCAGCACCGATACAGGAGAGTCATTAACAGCCATGCTGCACCTCGACTGTCTTCGGCCCTTGGACTGGAGGACGTCAATACTCGAGACAAAAAAGATATTTTCCTCTTCCTCCTTCTCATCAGGTTGGGTACTCTCCACCCCGTGTTCCACCTGGGCAACATTAGGAGGGTGGGACTGTTGGAAGAAACCTGATCGCACTGGGCCTCTTGGCATCATCACAGGCATGGATGCTCTGCACACCCTTGCGAAGTGATCCATCACTCCACACCATCCGCACGGCCTCCTTGCAGCTGGGCACTCAACAGAGTGGGGCAGGTCATAACCGCACTTCAGGCATGTCTCTTCCGGCTTACTGGCCCTGTCGCAGAAGTTTCCAGCCGGTCTCTGGGCACCCCAGCCGCCAAGACCCACAGCATAGACCTTGTCTGACTTGGCCACGCGAGACCCCGCTTCCATCCTTGATGCACGCACCTCGGACATCTCCTGGCAGCGGCCCAGCTCCTGAATGCGAGGAAGTGTGATCCCAGGTTCTCTCAGCACCTGTTTCCTCAACTTGCCTGAGGAGTACCCCTGAATGAGCTGATTTCTGACCACATCATCGGTGTTGTCCCATGCACATGCTACTGACAGTCTCCTTAGACGACCATGAAAAGTGTTGAGAGTCTCGTCTTCTTTCTGTTTAGTGGACAACATGATGAACCGCTCGTAGTCCGCATTGGCCAGTGGAAGGAAATAGTTGTGCAGGGCTGTCTTTGCCGCGGCATAGTTGGTGTCTGTGGGCTGGAGGATATCAAAAATCTCATGTACAGCTGGTCCTGCGGCACACAACAATGTGGCCAGCTTGCTGTCATCACTGGTTTCCATCGTTGCCCGAAAGTAATCAATCCATCGCCTCCATCTAGGCCCCAGGCTGGATGGGGGGCCAGACACATCAAACTCGGGTATGGTTGGGAGAGCCGCCGGGGCCCTCATCTGGGCCATTGATGGAGGTGGAGGTGGGAGTACTCTTTGTTGTTGGGCCACTGCCTGCGCTTCGTCCTGGTTTGCTGGATTACTCATGGGTCAAAGCACATGAGAACCCCTTCAGCATTGCAAAAGGGGCCACAACTCACCCAGCTTGCATCTTCTCCTCACAGACACCTTGATCTTCCACCTTCCACACCAGTATCAAAGCGACACAGGCCTCCTTGATCTTCAAAACTCCCTACCGGTTTTGTACCAGCACACACAGCACTCACCAGATTCCAGTAGGAAGAATAGTCCAGTGGCAAGTCACCAGATTGTCCAACATAGAGCAGTGTCCAGAAATCGAGCCAGGGAGGCCTAGGGTAGAAGTCTCAGGACAGCCAGTCTCTCCTCAGTGCCTCACCTTCACTCTGTGATTTACACCTCGAAAATCGCCATAAATTGAATTTCCAAGGTATGTCCATGTAGGAATAGCAATCCGCTCTTTAGATTTCCAAAGATCGTACCTGGTGTAATGCTCACCTGAATCCCTCTGAGGCGCAGGTCTGGGCTGGGGGTTCTCGGAGTCTTCTAGGGTCACGCGCAGGCCTCGAATGCCACCCTGGAAAGGCCCTTTCCTCACTGAGATCTTGATCTGAAGGGTGAGGTGTCTGCAATTATGAGAGCAAGGGGTTAATATGGATATATAAGCCTGACTGGGTAAGCTGCCTCCCCTTCCTGGTACTCCAAGTAGTTCGTAGGCTAAATGTGCTCACCTTATGTAGGTGAAAGCGGAGCTCTCCATCCTGCGTCTGTGCAGGGGCGCCGAAGCAGTTACTTCACTGGTTAATTGTCCAGCCTCTTGGTTGCAGAGGATGAAGATTTGGAGCTAGGCCGTTGTTAGCAGCACGAACGGCGGTTGCTTGAATATGGAGATCCGGAGAGCGATGGAATGGTGAAGGTATTGCAGGCAAGTAAGTTGAAAATGTCAATTCGAAGTTAAAAGCACCTCTTAATGTCTCTTTTCCTTTTTCAGGTCGCAGAAGCAGCTGGGTAGAAAAATGGATGTCGAGGAATGCACCGAGGAGTGAGAAAGATGAGCGCTGCCCAAAAACGTGCGTATAGATGGAGTTTTGTATTTCTTAATGATGTCCTTTTGTTTTGCAGATGCGAGTAGCAGCGTCGGCGGAGGCGAGAAGAATGCAGCGCAGGTAAGGAAAGTTTCACGGAGGTTTACTAACCAATGTCTTTGCTTCCACAGGGTGCCGGAAAAATGGAAGCTGCAGCCCGTGGCTTGAGATGCACCGATGGACTGGGTAAGTGCTGCGCTGGTTTTTATCTCGTGCTAACCTGGTGTTCTTTTCCCTTTTCAGATGCTGCTGGAGACGAAGATGGTATTTCGGAAGGTAAGATTGTGGATTTCTCTTCCCAGATGCAGAAGTTGAAGATTCTCTGGAGCTGACACGGTGAGCGTCCTGCTGCTATTGCAGAATAACGCGAAGCACGTTGCTCTGATCGGGCGTGGTTTAAATAGCTTACTGGAGTGCTTATGGTGTCTCCTTCCACAGCAGCCTCGCCCAGGTAAGAAGTCCCAGCTTCCAGAATAGTTCCAGTATCCAGTCCAGGGAGTGGTGCTGGCCACACCCAGAAGGTAAAAGTAGTTCCAGCCATGGATGGATGAGGATTTCATCCTGCAGGTGAGTGAGCAGCATGGTCTGCAGCAGGTAGGTCCACCCAAGCACCATTCCTTTTACATCATGAGCCCGGCACGTCCTGTGCCGGGACTGGGTCCCCTTATGAGCCTGGCGCCACTGGCGCCAGGACAAGGTCCATAAGGCCCCTATGGGAGCCGATGGGTGCCTGGAAATGAAGTTGTGACCCAGCTTCCGAGGCAGTTGGGCTAAACCTGACTCCTTGGAGGCTGCGGTCATGACAGCACCCCCCCTCAAGGCCCCTCCCAAGCTTGTCTTTTCCGTAGGTTTTGGCTTGATGGGAAAAGCCTGATGAAATTTTCAGACTAGACGAGGTGCATGTACATATTCTGAGGGTTCCCAAGATCTCTCCTGGGGTCCATACCCTTCAATCAATCAGGTAGTATAGTTTTGATTTGGAAATTTTGGAGTCCAAGATGTCTCGAATTTCAAATTCGGATTCTCCGTCAACTTGGATTGGCTCAGGAGGTTTAGTCAAACGGGTTCCGGGTTGCACAGGTTTCAGGAGAGAAACATGGAAGACAGGATGTATCTTCATTCGAGTAGGTAATTCTAGTTTGACAGCCACTGGGTTAATCACGGCCGTGATCGAGTAGGGTCCTAAATATCTTGGGTTGAAGGTGCGTGGCCCTTTTAAAGATAAATGTTAGTGGACAGCCAGACTTGATCTCCTTTTTGATATTGAGGAGCCTCTTTTCGATGTTGGTCTGCTCCTTTTTTGTATGATTCTTTAGCTCGTTGAAGATGAGCTGTGGCTTCTTTAAATGCTTGAGTTATCGTCGAATGCAGATGGTCAACAGCAGGTGTTCCGAGAGCTTGAGGTGGGTCCAGATTTGAGGTTCGAGGATGACTTCCATACAGCAGGAAAAGGGGTTTCCCGTCCCAGAATGGATTGAATTATTGTAAGCGTATTCAGCAATCCAAAGGACATCCTTCCAAGTACCCTCGGATTGATGCAACATGCAGCGCAGATATTGTTATAAAGTTTGGTTAGTTCTCTCAGTCTGCCCGTTGGTTTGAGGGTGATGGCTGGTGGAAAGTCGTACATCAATTTGTGCTAAACGACAACAACTCCGCCAAAAATGGGAAATAAATTGGCTCCCTCGTCAGAGATTAGTACTGAAGGGAAACCGTGCAACCGGACAATGTTTTCAAGAAATTCTCGGGCTAGAATGGAAGCTGTAGGTAAACCCTTCAGTGGGATAAAATGAGCCATTTTGAAAAAAGGTCCACGATCACTAGAATTGTGTTGTATCCGGAGCAAGGGGTAAATCCGTGATAAAATCCATCGAGAGCGTGTGCCAAGGGCCTGGTGGAATGTCTATTGGACGTAATAATCCTGCTGGTTTTTCCTTCTGACTCTTGTTTTGTGCGCAGATACCACAAGAAGCCACAAACTTTTTAACATCTTTCCTCCAAGATGGCCACCAAAAATGCCTTTTAATTTTCTCTGAGGTTTTGGCAACTCCAGGATGTCCTTCCATTAGAGAATCATGGTAGCAGGTGATGACCTGTTTTTGTAAGTCAACGCAGGGTAAGAATAGTCTTCCTTGGAAATACAATAGGTTCTGATCTATTGTAAAATCCTTTCCTTTCGATTGCCAATTCAATGAATCTTCGGGAGTTATGAGTTGATTGACCCTTGCTTTAATCTCTTCGAGGGATAGTGTGTTGATTGCTCCTAGTATCTTTTGTTCAGGAATTATTGGCACCGGCTCCGGATTAGCTGTAAGTTCGTCTACCCCTATCCGGGAAAGGGCGTCTGCTTTTCCGTTCCTAACGCCTGGTCGATATGTGATTACAAAATCGAATTCTGCGAAGAATAAAGCCCAGCGTAGTTGCCTCGAAGATTGAGCTTTAGCTGACTTCAGGTACTGGAGGTTACGGTGATCCGTGATTACAGTTACTGTGTGCCGGGCTCCCAAAAGATAATGCCGCCAGGCCTTAAAGGCGGACTTAATTGCCAAGAGTTCTTTGTCCGTAATTGTGTAGTTGATCTCAGGAGCCGAAAATTTGCGAGACCAAAAGGCTACAGGGTGTAACTGGTGCGTTTCGGGGTCTCTTTGTGACAGCACCGCCCCATTGCAAGACTGGAAGCGTCTGTCTCGACGATGTAGGAAGTTCTGGACGGGGATGCCTTAAGACTGGAGCAGAGATAAATTTGGCTTTTAATTCTTGGAAGGCTTGTTCGGCTTCTGGAGTCCACTCGAATTTTTTATTCTTTTTCAGAAGAGCCGTGATAGGTTGGACTACCCGAGAGAATTCAGGAATGAACCTTCGGTAAAAATTAGCGAAGCCCAGCATGCTCTGTACACCTTTCACGGAAGTTGGGGAAGGCCATTTGGTGATAGCATCCACTTTTCTTGAGTCCATGTGAACTCCGTTGGTGACAAGATGAACCCTAAAAATTCCACTTCCTTTGCGTGAAAGGTGCACTTCTCCATTTCCAGTTTAGCAAACAAGCGGTGTTGGCGAAGTCTCTGTAAACCGCTGTGACGTGTCTACGATGATCAGTTTCTGAGGCTGAGTATACCAGGATGTCGTCAATATAAACGACTACGCACACATCAATAAGTTCTCTGAGGACATCATTCATGAAAAACTGGAAAGCGGCCGGTGCGTTACATAGTCCGAAGGGCATTACTTGATACTCAAATAATCCATATTTAGTGCGAAAGGCCGTCTTCCATTCGTCGCCCTCCTTAATGCGTACCAAATGGTAAGCTCCTCTGAGGTCTAACTTTGTGTATATGCAGGCGCCTTTTACCTGGTCCAATAATTCAGGAATCAAGGGCAACGGGTATCGGTTTTTGACTGTAATCTGGTTCAGGGCGCGATAATCGATACACGTTCTTAGGTCACCTTCCTTTTTCGGGACGAAGAACAAAGCTGAGGAAGCCGGGGATTTCGAGGGGCGGATGAATCCGTTAGCCAAGTATTGGTCCAAGTATTGCCTGAGATGGAGGTTTTCTGGTTCAGTGAGGGCATATATTCTACTGCACGGAGGGTGGACCCAGGTATCAGGTCTATCTGGCAGTCGTATGACCGATGTGGAGGCAGGGTGTTGGCTTGATCTTTCTGAAAGACGTCGCTGAACTCTTGGTATTCCAGAGGTAATCGGGGTCCTCGGAAGTGATGGCTGCTAGCTTGATTTCGGGCTGAGGATAACAGGTTGAAGCGCATTCTGGAAACCGAATTCACCTTGGCTCGCCAGTTTATCTGAGGATTGTGCTTTTCCAACCAAGGCATTCCCAGAATCACCTGAAACTGCGGGGCCTTGATTACATCAAACACGATCTTCTCCCGATGTCCGTCTTGACATAACAACGTTACCTCCATGGTGGTATGAGAAACTGGTCCGGAAAGCTATTTCAGTACCATCCACTGTAGTGATTACGTCCTTTACCATCTTGGGACGTAGGGGAAGATCCATCCTGGTAGCCAAGTCGTGGTCCACATAATTACCGATTGCTCCGCTATCGATGTATACTTTGATAGCATGCATGCGATCTGGTCTATTGGGACTTATGAGGACCATAGGCATTACCAAATGCGAGGTCAAGGAACTGGTTTTAACGCTGGCAAGCGGACCTCTACGCTTGTCGGGCGAGGTCGTTTCCCGATTCCAGTTTCTCAGCATTTTTATCAGAAACTCCTACGGTCTTCTTGACGGTTTCACTGAGCAATCACGAAGGAAATGTCCAGAATTCCCACAGTATAGGCACAGCTGTAATTGCCTTCTTCTTTCCCGTTCTTTCTGAGTTAATGGTCCTTTTACTACTCCTATTTGCATTGGTTCCACGGAGTCATTCCCTTTAGCGGAGCTCTGAGGTCTTGAAAGTACCCGGGTTTCAAATCTGGATCGATCGGTCTTCCTGTTCTGTAGCCGATGATCTAATTGGACTACTAGGTCGATATAATCTGAACAGTCTTGCGGCGGATTAACCACCTGTGCTAAAACGTCTTTAAGTTCCCCACGTAGACCTCTGTAGAAGAGCGTGATTCTCTTATCTTCAGGCCACCTGGTCTCAACCACCAGTCTATTAAAGGACGCTATGTAAGCCAGGAGATCCTGATTACCTTGTCTGAGTGACAGGAGTTCATTGTCCAAGGCCTGCCCCTGTGAATGTCTTGCGAACAACTTTTCCATACTGGTCTGAAAGTCTTTGAAAGTTATAGAGGAGCGGGTCATCCTGTGTCACGAGAGGAATGGACCAATCTGCAGCACTACCGCTAAGATAGGAAAGTACAAACGCTACCTTGGCTTGGTCCGTTGGGAATGCGGCGGGTCTACACAGAAAGTGCAAGCGGCATTGATTGATGAATACTGCATATCGCTTTGGATCACCGGAAAACATTCGGGCGGGGCCAAAGGCACATTCCCTGGCAGATTAATTTGCACCGGATTACTTGAGGTTGTAGGAGTGCCGCCCCTCCATAGGGAGGCAGTGGCGTCTGTCCCGCTTGAGCCTGTAGCAACTGTCTGGCCAGATCATCCGTCCGTTCCTTGGCAATGATCAACTCCCTTCGTAAAGCGTTTGTTTCTTGGCGAGATGCGTGTACTTCTGCCCTTAGTTCCCCAAGCAATTGAGCCAGTTGATCTGTGTCCGAGGTTTCCATTGCGCCTGGGTGGGAAAATTGCGGTAGGCTTCGCGTTCTGTAACGCTCACCTGAATCCCTCGGAGGCGCAGGTCTGGGCTGGGGGTTCTCGGAGTCTTCTAGGGTCACGCGCAGGCCTCGAATGCCACCCTGGAAAGGCCCTTTCCTCACTGAGATCTTGATCTGAAGGGTGAGGGTGTCTGCAATTATGAGAGCAAGGGGTATAATATGGATATATAAGCCTGACTGGGTAAGCTGCCTCCCCTTCCTGGTACTCCCAAGTAGTTCGTAGGCTAAATGTGCTCACCTTATGTAGGTGAAAGCGGAGCTCTCCATCCTGCGTCTGTGCAGGGGCGCCGAAGCCAGTTACTTCACTGGTTAATTGTCCAGCCTCTTGGTTGCAGAGGATGAAGATTTGGAGCTAGGCCGTTGTTAGCAGCACGAACGGCGGTTGCTTGAATATGGAGATCCGGAGAGCGATGGAATGGCGAAGGTATTGCAGGCAAGTAAGTAGAAAATGTCAATTCGAAGTTAAAAGCACTTCTTAATGTCTCTTTTCCTTTTTCAGGTCGCAGAAGCAGCTGGGTAGAAAAATGGATGTCGAGGAATGCACCGAGGAGTGAGAAAGATGAGCGCTGCCAAAACACGTGCGTATAGATGGAGTTTTGTATTTCTTAATGATGTCCTTTTGTTTTGCAGATGCGAGTAGCAGCGTCGGCGGAGGCGAGAAGAATGCAGCGCAGGTAAGGAAAGTTTCACGGAGGTTTACTAACCAATGTCTTTGCTTCCACAGGGTGCCGGAAAAAATGGAAAGCTGCAGCCCGTGGCTTGAGATGCACCGATGGACTGGGTAAGTGCTGCGCTGGTTTTTATCTCGTGCTAACCTGGTGTTCTTTTTCCTTTTCAGATGCTGCTGAGACGAAGATGGTATTTCGGAAGGTAAGATTGCGATTTCTCTTCCCCAGATGCAGAAGTTGAAGATTCTCTGGAGCTGACACGGTGAGCGTCCTGCTGCTATTGCAGAATAACGCGAAGCACGTTGCTCTGATCGGGCGTGGTTTAAATAGCTTACTGGAGTGCTTAGGTGTCTCCTTCCACAGCAGCCTCGCCCAGGTAAGAAGTCCCAGCTTCCAGAATAGTTCCAGTATCCAGTCCCAGGGAGTGGTGCTGGCCACACCAGAAGGTAAAGTAGTTCAGCCATGGATGGATGAGGATTTCATCCTGCAGGTGAGTGAGCAGCATGGTCTGCAGCAGTAGGTCCACCCAAGCACCATTCCTTACATCATGAGCCCGGCACGTCCTGTGCCGGGACTGGGTCCCCTTATGAGCCTGGCGCCACTGGCGCCAGGACAAGGTCCATAAGGCCCCTATGGGAGCGATGGGTGCCTGGAAATGAAGTTGTGACCCAGCTTCCGAGGCAGTTGGGCTAAACCTGACTCCTTGGAGGCTGCGGTCATGACACTGGATGGCACTCACAGGCCCCTCTGGAGCTCTGTGAAACCTCTGTGTATGAGGGACAAAATGGCTGCCGCCGTGTGGTCCACACCCTCCCTCAAGTGTGGAACGAGAGAAATCCTTCCCTCGATCGAACGAAAAATTATTTAAATTAATCACTGCCGGATCCGGGCATGTCTTTGGCCTCGTCGCCTCTGTTGTGGGAGAAAACCCTGGCCCCCTCTGCGTTGTTCCGTGAGCCCCAGGCCCCTGCTGTGGAAAGGACTCACACAGAGACATGCGTCAGGCTCGGGCTCCCCAGTCACACTGTTGCAGCGGGAACGCCCCTTTTATTTATAGGGCATGTGGCAGAGTGCAACATCACTTCACCGCATGATATTCCCTTAAAGGGGGAACACTACAGAGTATACAGAGGGGGCCAAAACAAAAGTAGGGGGGGGCACAGACAAAAGCTGGGGGCCACCTATGAAAGGAAATGTGTGACATTGTGGAAACAGAAAAATTGATATGAGGCCGGGAAGCCCAAAGGAAACACACCAACACAGGTTACAAAGAACATACAAAGTGCTTTATTCAAAAGATACAACAATTACCAAAAGTCAATTGACAAACGGATAGCTATTCGGCCCTCAGAGTAACAGAACGAACTATCAACGGTAGTTCGCCGTGTTAGTGTGAGAGACCGTACATTGGATACTCAGGTTTTTATACTTTTTATCCAGCTCTGGCAAACCCCCTCGCAGGTTAACCATTCTTAGAACCAGGCCTAGAGTTTGTTGCCAGGTCGATCCCATAATGTATGCATTTTGATCAGTTCCGCTGATACAGTTGTTCATTTACACATAGGTCAGGGATAGGACAAGGTCTCAGTTCGCGACCCCAACAAGTGGCCTGCAGGCATATTACTTATTCATGTGTGCGGAGGTCACAACGGCCAGAATCCCACTCGAAATGTCATTCGGCCTCCATTTTGATGTTCAGGGTGACTTCCACACTACAAGAGAACCTAAAATGGTGGCTAAATCCAAGATGGCGATTTACACAATACATTAAGGTCAAGACCTTGCCGCGGAATCTATTTACACAATGTTTTTAGACAACTTGGCGTAGACCAACACACATTCAAACAATGCGATAGGAGGTATAATATTGTTTCGATTCCGACAGTCCCTCCTTTTGGCCCATGCCAAGTGCTAAACATTATTCCTAATACTTTTGAAAATAACTCCATGTGCTATCATCCATGGATTCCGCATCATTTTCTGTTATGTCTATAGCCATAAGGTTGTTCATAAAAAACCTCTTGTAACATGAATTCTTTAGATGCTGTATCTGGGGCATATATTTATGCCCTATTGTGCTCACTGCTTGGGCACAACATCCCCCTAACATTCCACATATACTTGGGAGGCATTGAAAACAGCAACAAAGGAATAACAAGATCCCCAAAATAACCAGAATAATGGAAAGCACCTTCCAACCCCACGATCGCAAAGAATCCCAGAACCAAGTACTAAGGTTCCAGTCTCCTACACGGATATGGACTTCAGAACTGAGAGTATGCAAGTTCTGAATTGCTTTAAAAATTGTTGGTGAGGAGTCTGGTACGAAAACACAACAAGCGGACCCTACTAATTTGCATACTCCACCTCGTTCCGCCAAAATGACATCTAATGCCATCCGATTTTGAAGTGCTACCAATCTTATTGCTTTTTGCTCTAAGGTCATATTGTAGAGTATGTCCGTGGTCCGGTTGATCGTTCTCTCCAGTACCCTGGCTAATCCCCTAATGTTCTCTGAGTTTGTTATTTGTCCCCAAAAGGGCACAACTGATTTCGCTATGTCTCCCAATACTTGCCCAGGGGTATCTCCGTTGTCATCTCGCCGTGGGCGAGCCTTAGAAACCTCCAATGTACTAGCTACAAATACCCCGGGTAACAATATTCCTAAATAACAAGTTCCCTGCCAATCCTTGGGCAACCAGGGAAATGCTAGACTACCACAAACAAAATAAACAGGCCCCCCTACATACAGAGGCCTGTTTTCCCCAGTCAAATTTACAACGTTTTTACAAGCTTCAAAATCTCCCATTGGCCTAGTGCCATTTCTCTGTACACAGAAGGGAACTGAGTCAGGACTATGATTTATAGAATAAGAAGGAGATACAGTGTCCTTATTGCTTATCGGAGCCATTTTAAAGGAAATCAGAGTTTGAAAAGGAAGAGATAGTTTGTCAGACGGCCTAATAGAAGCGACGTTAGGTTTACTTCTATTTGCGAAAAGCGAGCATCCCAGGGGAGTCAATTCATTTTTCTGGAAATCATTCAGATTAGTTCCATCAAAGTTCCCTGAGATGCTATCATTCCATCGGCCAAAGAATAGTGCTCTAAGAGAGGCATAGCAAGCAGTCGTTAAAGGTAGAGGATGTATATACCATTCCAGTCCCTTGTTCCCATGTTGCGGTAAATGAGTACAAATCCAACAATTACTCTTATTAAAAATGGCATGAGTAGCATTCATTACTATCATCAGAGTGTTATTATGATACTTTTGTCTATGTTGGGAGTCTCTAGGGGACAGAGTGTGAAGGTGTACAGAAGGAGTCAAAACAGTTGGTACGATCTCGGTCGGTAATAAAGGTTTCAAAGGATAGATTTCTTCAAAATACCAAAGTCCTACAGCAGCAGTTGCAAAAATAACAATAATCATTATCAAAACACAACAGTACGTTTTCGGGGCCCAGGCACATTGTTCAT
Source organism: Ambystoma mexicanum (assembly GCA_002915635.3). Classification (NCBI taxonomy): domain Eukaryota; kingdom Metazoa; phylum Chordata; class Amphibia; order Caudata; family Ambystomatidae; genus Ambystoma; species Ambystoma mexicanum. Next base: position 1,034,083,184 of record CM030325.1, read on the forward strand.
TGTTCGATTTGGTCACCCCCTTATTTACAAGTCCAGTACGGGGAGCAGCGGTGAAGGTGGCAGGCATCGTAGTTTCTCAATCGACGGCCCCAATGTTCGTTGCTGGCGACACTACGGTCGCGTGATTTCTTAGTCCTTCCCAACCCTAGCCAGCAGAATCCCTTTTTGTTCAACAAAACTTTCTCATAACAAGACAATTTTCCAATCACTTCCTTTTTCCAGATGCACGAAACTCGTGCCGTAGTTCTATTTCCTTGGTCGAAGGTTGTACCTGATGGTACCCAAAATTGTCTTGTCCGGAAACAAAGTATCGTCACATCGCAAAAGACGAAAAGTAAGAGTGTATCTTCTGAGGGAAGCGACGTGATCGGAGGCGACGGAAGTCGCAGAACTTGAAACAGTGTTTTCCGGAAGTGATTTTTCAAAGAGTGCGGAGGACGAAATGGACTGTTCCCCAAGCTCCTCAGGCTCAGAGAACTTCTCCGACGCACTCACAGCGCTGTTTGCTACTCCAAGATCAGAGACTGTAGCATCAGCGAGGGGTTCTGCTTCTTCTGTAAGTGTGGCGTCGGGTGAGGAAGTTTCTTGACATGCGTCGCCGTGAATCCAGTGTCTTCTTTCCAGCCACCCCGCACTGCTGTCCTGGTGACCAACAACACCTGTAGGGTCCCCCGCCGCGAGGCGCGAGACAGGAAGACCTCTCGTAGGCCTTCACTAGGACCCAACTTCCAGGCTGTATATCGTGTCCTGGCCCGTGAACCGTACAGGTAAAGCTGAATGCACCTGGTGATAAATGAAATACAGTTTTTAGTTAACTGGTTACAGTAGTCTACAAGCAATACATTTTCCACCTCTCTCAGGGCTTTAGGTTTCGGGAGACCCCAAATGTTAGCAGGTCTCCCCATCACTACTTCAAATGGAGAAAGCCCAGTTCTAGTCTGAGGTGTGGTACGCATAGCTAATAACACAATAGGCAAGCATCTGGCCATTTTAGTTTGGTATCAGCACATGTTTTGCAAGTTTATTCTTTAAAATACCGTTGTGTCTTTCTACCAACCCAGCACTTTGGATGTCTAGCTGAATGAAATCGTTCTCAATACATAGGGCTGTGACATATTTGCAAAATTACTGCTGCGATAAAGTGAGGACCATTATCCGACCAAATTATCCTCGGGAGCCCAAATCGAGGAAAGAATTCTTTTACCATAATCTTTGCAGTGGTCATGGCGGTAGCATCTTTGACGGGGAAAGCCTCGACCCATTTACTGAAGGCACAAATAATTACAAGAACATATTTTAGATTATTACATCGTTCCATCTCAATAAAATCAAAGTGGATGACCTCGAAGGGAACAGAAGGGGGCCCAAAGCTTCCCCTTGGAGTTACTGTCCCCTACCCACATTGTGCTGTAGCAGATCATACAGTTCTGGACGTGCCTCTTTGCAGTTTCCAGAATTTTGTCATTTACCCAACCTGTTCTAACATTTTCGTGATCTGCTGGGCACACACATGCGTAGGACCGTGTGCCATCGTAACCATTGCCAATACATATGAATCAGGAAGCAACCATTTCCCTTCGGATGTATCCACCCAACACCCTTCGTCATCCAGTTTCCCCATTCCTTCAGCCCACTTTTTAGATTCTTCCTTATGTGGCATCAGTTTGATATCTCGCACAGACCCGATACCCTCATCCATTACATAGGCATCTTTTGTTTCCCTTAGAGCATACATGTCTGCGCTAAGGTCTGTGGCCGTTTGCCTGGCTATCAAATCCGCAAAAGCGTTCCCTTTGCCCACATCATCTATGACCTTGCGATGTGCTGCACATTTCATGATCGCTAACTGTTTAGGAGTGAGAGTGCCGAGAGTAATTGCACTATCAAGGGGCCATGCTGGATCTTGGTCCATGTGAGGTCAGGAACCCTCTTTCCGACCAGAGCCTTCCAAAGTTGTGAGCCACCAAAGGCGTACTGGCTATCAGTATATATATTTACTATATGCCCTTGGGAGAGTTCACAAGCTCGGGTCAACGCTATAATCTCTGCGGCCTGCGCGGAGTTATGCGAATTCTCTTAGTTTCAACAACTTTTGCTCAATGTAGTAACTGCATAAGCAGCTGTAGATGTACCATTCGAAAGTTTGAAGCAGGAGCCATCACAAAACAGCTCCCCTTCTGCATTTGCCAAAGGAGTATCTATGAGATCTATCCTGCCCTTCGTTTCTTGTTCAGTGGTATACAGGCAGTCATGTAATTCTTCGTCACCGCAAACAGTGTTTGCGGGAAAGGTAAGAGTTCAGCCGGATTAAGAACACAACACCTCTTAATTTGAATGTGAGGGGCAAACAGAATTAGTTCATACCTTGTTAACCGCGCAGAGGTGAGGTGTTGCGTTTGGGTTTTGTTCAATAGAATATCAACAGAGTGAGTACCATCATACCATCAAAATTAAATCATGGCCTAGGACCATTCCCTCACTCTGTTTTACAGACGCCGCAGCAGCAGCGACAGCCGCAAACATCTTGGCAAAGCGCATGCGACAGGATCAAGGGCGGAGGAGTAGTAGCCGCCGCCTATTCTTCCCTCCGTGTTCCTGTGTTAACACAGCCAAAGCACATCCATCACATTCATGCACAAACAACACAAAGGCCTTGTCATAATTTGGAGTACCCAGAACCGGTGCAGAGCATAACGCGGTTTTGAGAAGCTCAAATGATCGTTGATGTTCCGATTTCCATGGCAGTGGCAGAGAAATGCCCTTCTTCGTCAAAGCCAACATCGGTTTATCACTAGTGAGAAATTCGGGATCCACAACCTACAGTAAGAAGCCATACCTATAAGGCTCTGACTTCCTTCTGTGTATTTGGAACAGACATGCCAGAAATGTGTTTTATTCTTTCAGGTGTCAATCTTCTCCCCTCCTTTGACAGGAGGTAGCCTAAATAGGCGACCTCCTGACAACAATATTGACATTTTTTTAAGCGAAGCTTTATGACCATTTTTAGCTAATGAACAAGCAACAGTACAGTGCCTTCTTTACAAGCACTCTCAGAGTCTGCAGCCAAAGCAAATCATCACATTGAAGCAGCGTACAAGTAGGTGGCAATTCAAGGGTGTCGAGCTGCTCTTTCAAGGCTCTACTATAAATACTAGGACTTTCAGTATACCCTTGAGGTGCCCTGTAAATGTAAATGAGCGTCCCCCAAGGTGAACGCAAACAGATATCTGCTTTCTTTATGTATAGGAATACTAAAGAAAGCGTTTTTTAAATCCACAACGCTGAAGTGCGTAGCCGTAGCAGGGATCATTGTTAATATCGTCGTCACATCAGGCACAATTGGAAATTGTGGGGCGACCACTCGGTTAATAGCACGAAGATCAAT
>CM030325.1:1034086588-1034135922 GCA_002915635.3 Ambystoma mexicanum
TTTTTCTCAATCCCGTTGCACCGTGACTCTCAAGACCTGACGTCATTACTTTCAGACAAATGCGCCTGAAAAGCAGAGGTTGCCAGGGGGTACTGTGAGTCTCCATCCATTTTCAACAGAGTCCTGCAGATGGACCTAAGCAATATTGCAGTAGACAGTGTTGTTTTGCAGTATGTGGATGACATTCTGATCTGCAGCATCACTGAGGAACAATGCAGGCGCGACTCTGTCCAGCTACTGACTATCCTGGCTGAGAAAGGATATTAAGTTGATAAGGAAAATTACAATACTGTCAGCGAGAGGTGCTGTACATAGGCCAGCTAATCTCACACGAAGGGAAAAAGGTAACCCCAGAAAGGGCTGAAGCTATCATAACACGGCTAAACCACTCACGATAAAACAAATGCAAAGCTTCTTAGGCCTGTGCAATTATGTCAGAGCATGGGTCTTCGACTACAGCTCGTATACCAAGCCCTTGCTTCAGGCTTTGAAGAAAGCCCAGGCAACAAAAGGAGAAATTGAATGGACTGAGGCAATGAGAAAAGGGTTGCAGAACTCAAGGGGCAATTTGTAAGCTCCAGTGCTCGGGATTCCTAATTATGCAGAGGAATTCTACCTGTTCTCACATACCAATGGCAATTTTATGACGGCAGTACTCGCTCAGCGAACCTCACTGGGGTACAAGCCCCTAGCGTATTACAGCAGGAGATTGGACCCGGTCATGAAAGGCCACTTCCCATGCGAACAAAATGTAGCTGCTGCCGCGTTCGCCATTGAAAAGGAGTCATCCATTGTGAAGGGGTGTTCCATGACATTGTACGTCGAGTACTCGTTATTCGCCATACTAGAAAAGCCAAAGGGCACGCTGACATCTCAGAGAGCATCCGCATATGAGTGATTATCTCTAACCCATCGATCAAAATAGTGCGATGTAGAACTGTGAACCCAGCCACATTCATAGCAGAGCCAGTCACAGAGGGAGAACCTATACATGACTGTGCGAATTATGAGAAATTCTATGATGAAATCCCCAGGGTAAAGGAAAATGCCCTGGCAGGTGGCGAAATTGTGTTAATTGACGGTTCGTCAAGAATCGATCAAGAAGACGGACAAAGATATACAGGCATGGCCGTGGTAAAACACCCAGTGAATGGAGAGTTCTAAGTACTCGTCAGTGCGTGAATACCCTCTCACTATTCTGCGCAAGCTGCATAACTATTGGCACTGATACTCGCCATGGAGAATCATGCAGACCAGGAAGTAACTGTGTACAGTGACTCCGCCTATGTGACGTCCACAGTACATGCAGGTCTAGCGCGCTGGAAAAGGAAGGGCTACCTCTGAGCGGACGGCACGCCAGTGCAACACGCAGCCTTATTGAACAGGTTGATAAAAGCACTACAGCTCCCAGTGGGCATAGCGGTCGTGAAATACGCTGCCCACACCAGGGGGACAGATTTCGTGTCATGTGGAAACCATGAAGCGGACACGGAAGCCAAGCGCATAGCATCCAAAAATGAAACAATCATGGACGTGGAGGTGGCACGTACCCATGAGAGGATGATGGTAGCAAGAACCACACCCGAGGCTTATAGTAACATGGGGCAGACCCAGCTCATAGAACTCCAAGGGGAGGCACCTCAGGAGGAGAAAAATTTATGGAAGCGCCGAGGGTGTTCCTTAAAGCCCTCTGACGGGTTGTGGAGGCAAGACAGCCCTGGTAAACCAGTGATGCCTGTCGCCTTGCTAAAGGTGAGTTAGAAGAACTGCACTACCCCATCAACATGTCAAAAGAAAATCTAGCTGCAATGCTTGCAGAAGACTGGTTCACACCGAATTTAGCGGAGCACGTTGCATTTTTTATGGTGAACTGCATAATCTGCCAGAAATTCACCGGTGGGCATGCATTAAAAGTAGTGAGAGGAGTTATCCCCAGGCCACATGGACCATTTCAGCACTTACACATCGATTATGTCGATATGATTCAAGTGTGCAATGGGTACAGGTATTTAATTGTGGTGGTGTGTCCATTCTCTAGATGGATAGAAGCAATTCCCTGTACACACCCCAATGCTACCTGTGCAGCCAAGTTTCTGGTGAGGGAAGTGTTCCCTAGATGGGGGGTGTGCGAGGTAATGAGATCAGATATTGGGGCCCACTTTGTTAATTCAGTTTTTGAACAGATTAGTGCTTGTCGCTTGGTACAAGTTCTCGTCAGCATATCACCCGGAGGGGAATGGGATATGTGAACGGCAATGGCCTGTTAAAGGAGAGGATAGCCAAGTTGAAGCTCACATTAAAAAAGGGATGGTTGCACTGTCTACCACTGGCATTGTATGCACTTCGGAACCGACCAGGCTCCGACCATCATCTCACACCGCACAAGATAGTCACAGGCATAAGGATGAGGACCCCTCTAACCCCCGAGATAGAGCTAGATGTGATGTCCAGCCGACTAGAGAGGTTCTGGGAACAGAGATGCAAGAGTACCTCAACTGTATGACATCCTGCGCCTCTGTCATTTCAGGCCAGCTGCAGTGACGGCGAACAGGGGACAGTGCAGCACAAAACACATCAACAAGTGCTGAAGCAGACACCGTGCAAAGTCGACATGCGCTCCTCTTCTTCCCTGGCGACAATGTGCTCGTAAGGAAGTTTACCAGGAAGAGGTGGGATGAGCCACGATTCAATGGCCATTTCACCATAGAGGACTGCACCCCGTCCACTGTCAAGCTCCAGGGCAGAAGGGCATGGATATTCATAAAAGACATTAAACCTTATATAGGAGAGAGCCCCCAAGCTGTATCTAACCACAAAGAAACCACAGACAACGGGGAAGAACCTCAGCACGTGCAGACGAAAGCTATAACGAGGAAGAAGGACGCATGAGCAGGAAAATCAAGACAAAGAACCCGGATGCAAGTTGTGGCATAAAACTGGACAGTTTCTCCAAGAAAAGGGAGAAAAGGACATAACGAACACTCTGCATTGTAATTGCAACAGTGAAGAAGAGAATCGCACATCTAAGCCGCAACATGATACAAACTTTTGAATCAAGCCATATCCAAGAATTTTTAGTAAACGAGACTTTGATGAACTAAGAGCAAAAGTTAAGAACATCACACAGTCACCTGAATCAACCAACACCCAGACTTTGTTTTGCAGAACCTATGACATCCCCCAACAGGAATATTACAAGAGATGTGCTGTCCTGTTTTCAGTTAGTGCTAGAGACATATCCATCGCTTGTAGGGAGAGTTATCAGTATCACAGGCTTTGTCCAAGATCCAGCCAACAAGAAAATAATCTGGCAACTACTGACTGTCATCGCGGAAGCCTTCATTGTACTGCCCGAGTACGGTGATAAGGACACAGATGCTTCCATCGCCAGTAGACATTGATGAACTCACATTTAATTTGTTCTTTCAAATAATAGAGAAATGCACAGGACTTGTCAGGAGAACAACTGATACAGGCACTTTCATCAGAGACCCAAGAAACCTAGCTAAATTGAACCAGCTGTGGACTAAATTAAATCACCTCGTGGTAGTCCACGCAACAGGAAAGTGCAGAGACTGTGCAAATCAAAAGAAAAACTCATGATCAGGACCCAGCCAACACAGCACAAATGTCCCTATCACCCGAAGACACCCGGCTGGCGCACAGCGTCCTGCTTAGACTAGTCACAGACTATCCGGAAATGGTGGGGAGGCCTGCAGATGTTGACGTCATCACCTTCCTGAGAGATCCGGCCAATGCCCCACACATGGACACACTCCTCCATGGCATAATGCTCCAGGTGGAGCTATCCAACTTCCAGCGAGAGTACCTCAGGAGATTCCAGTAAGACTTTTGCTGTGGGACAAACCGAGGACAGAGACACAGTTCTTCAACTTTCCGCCACAGGACAGATCGAGGAGAGTAGAGAAAATAACTACACCGTCCTATTTTTCTTTTTACTTTTTCCTCTATTTTTCCGCATTTTTACTTTTATTTTTTATTTCACTCTTATTTTTATTTTTATTTTTGTTTTTACAACATTTTATTTTTGTGTGATTTTTAGCAGTTCCATCTTGTCATTCCTTCGCATTGAACTGGTTCCAGCATGTCCTCAGGACCGAAGCAAATTCGAGGAGTGCACTGAGACCTTACCTACTATAGATATGCATTATGAATGTGGTGTACCAAGATTGCTAGCCTAACCCTTTTCCATAGTCTAGCAAAAGGAACTGTACTGCATAGCCAGAGATCACCGACCGCACCCACAAGAGGGGGGACATTTGTAAAGCACTCATCACTTTTATAGTAATGAACTCTTGAGCTACAAGATCTGTGCAAGAAGAGGAATAAATAACTGACTATGGACCTGTTTGAAATGGGGGCACAGAACAGTAACCTGGTTTTTCCACCAGCATAGGGGCGCCTCTGCTTCCCTGGAAGGAAATGCTGCCAGATGTCCTACAAATCTATTATGTGTATATGCGTAGTAATCATCACTGTCTTTCTATCATTAACTATCAGAACTGCCTTCTTTATTGATGCACGAAGTGTTCCAATCTCAGTGCACCCACCAGATAATGAAAGTCTGGGGCCTACGAAAGCACCCAGACCCTATATAGTCATTCCAGTCCCAAGAAAACTTGATGGTAAAATTAACGAACTGAAATTAACTGTAATTAGCAGTGATTTAGACACATTTGAGGTAACAAATGAAGAGAAAAGCTGGAGACAGGGTCAACACGGAATGAATGAAAATGCTGCATTGACCACTGCACGCACCCACACACAGGATGCACACAGACAAGGGCAAGTCTCAATGGCTACAGGGCCTCCAACGAAGGCTGCAGAGAAGGGGAGACAGCCTGCCGAACAACCAGTTCCAGAAAATAGTGGAAGTAACCAAGAGAAGTCAAGTGAGAAACCCAAGAGAGAGGGCATATCAAAATCCCTCGAAAGAACAGAAATAGCCACAAAGGTACTTACAGAGAAAACGCAAGTGCTGTTAGATTATTTGGTCCCATTCATAGTCAGAGCAAAGAAACTGCACGAGGAGCTGAAAAATAGAACTACAGAAACTGTAATAACGAGCATGCCAGCTCAAACACTGCTAACAAACACCAGATCTACAACACAGCTACACGTGGGGAGTTGCTGAGCCAATGGCGGCCAGAGAACCTCGATGAAACATTACAAAAGGAAAGGAAAAGAAACGCAAAACCTTCTCCTACCACAGCGATACAGGTAATGAAACCCGCTCCGCTAACAAGCATGCCCGAGAATCCTCCAACAAGAAAGAGTCATATAGACGCATTTAGAGATGTGGTTATAAGCTAACTACAAAAGGACATTGAGGATTAAGAGAAACCCACATGAAGACAACAATGAACTCAATGATTACCTGGACAGCACAGCCCATCTCGGAAACAACATATGGTACCAGCACATGAAGGAAGTAGGACGAAGACTGTCAGAAGGAGAATGCTTCGTCTCTGCTCTCCTGCCGTACAGCATGGGCAAATCCGAAATCTTCATGGCTGTAGAAATTGATGTCCCCACAGCACACTGTATGTCACACGTAGCAATGTGCAACACCAGAGGGCAATTTATGGGAAGAGACGCTTCACTGATATGGGCCACCTAAAAGGACTACCCAGACGAAGATGGCTACGTCCAGGACATTAAAACAAGAAACAGGGCACACACCAAGAATCAGGTGATCCGATATGAGAATCATGACGTCAAAGGATCAGGAACACGATGGGTGACAAACCCGAGACTGAACATTCAAGGAAAAACTGCAGATGAGGCACATATCTGGAAGAACAGAGTCCAAATGCAGATCTGGGCAAAAGTGGTTTCCCCAAATGGATGGGAAGAAGGAGTAGTGATCTGCCGAGCTTCGATGGTCCTTAGAGCCTGCAAGGAAGCAATAGAAAACTCTCAAAAACTGTGCAAAACCCTATGGCCAAAGCTAGAAAAGTTAGTAACATGGGTCGAAGATAGAGGGGGACCCCTGCAGATAGTGCCACTGGCGAGCCCGAAACTATGCTTCAGAAACAATGGCACAAGGAAGATGGGAGAGAATCTAAACTGCGGACGAATCTTTGAAGCCCCAGGAATGACACAAGGAACCGCAGTTATTATGGACCATTACTGGGCGTGTGGATCCAAGGCATACATAAGGCTGCTGGGGAGGCATATGCACACTGGTGAACATCCACGTTCCCGCGCTAGTGATCCCTAAGAATGACCTGAAGTTGGACAGTTTCCCGAAAGCAAATGCTCATCTAAGAAGAAGGAGATCTGTGGAACTGGTACCAGGATGAAGAGAAAAAACTACTTTTCTACCAAATCAGAAGAGGCATTCCATGCAATCCCATACGAACACAGGCTGTACAGCCTCACCTCAACAGTATTCACAACACTACTCCTGCCCCACATTCAAATTGGAGTGAATGCTAAATGGTTGCATATAACCAGATTGGAGTTATTGTAGACCAACAATACCACTATAAAAGGATTAAACGCGATCAAAGAAGAGCTGAGAGCAATCAGACTGATGACCCTCCAAAACAGATATGTGTTTGACATGATCACAGCAATGGATGGAGGTGTTTGTGCAAAAATAGTAGAATCATGTTGCACATTTATACCATCACACGATGAAGAAAACGGAACCTTAACAGAGGCCATAAGTATGTTGACAAACTTGAAAAACCAAATGATCGATGAAAGTGATGAAGTGGACGATGACAGCTGATTTGGAGCCCTGTTCTCATGGGTCCCACAATGGATGACAGATATATTCAAGTTTCTGGGAGCTTTACTAGCAATGATACTGCTAGGATTCTGTGTTATCAAGATTATCATTACACAGTGCCAGAAAACTGCGAAGAGAACCATAGGGATGAAAATAATGGTTGATGTTGAGCCAGGGTAGAAACCCAGAGACCTGACTGATGAAGAAATAAGAGACTTTGTGAAGGCCAGCAAATTTGTGCCAGAAGGAACAAGGTTCACATATCCTAAGAAACGAAGAAGATATGAATGGAAATGGATCTACTGCAGTCCAAATGGACATTGTCAGCTAATGACATTGAACAAAGATGAACATGTGAAAACAGCAGGGAGTTTGAAAGGGGTGATAAAAATATGGACTCCAAAGACTCACACATTCACACCATCATGTACAAACCCTGATGACGATGATTATGACACTGAAGAACCAAAGGAAATAAGTGCAAAAGAGATTGCAGAAGTGGTCGAGGAACCGACCAGAGAGGGGAGTGTAGAGGAGGTCCTGGATATGGCCTGCACCCCATCCCCTCAGTTTGAGGTACCAGGAGCATACTCGCTAAGGTATGTGATGTATGAGGAGCAAATGAATCAACAAAGAGCTGCACTGGGACTCTGCCCAGTATACATCAGAAGATCCATACCTGTTGAAGCGCCCAGAACCAGACAACCCTGGGCAGCACGGTACCCCATCAGACAGCCGTACCAGCCGCTAATACGAAATGAAGAGTAGCTACAGACGGTTCATGAAGAGACCCAAAGAGCCCTAATGGAAGGCCAGTGGAAATGACACAAGGACCTGAACAGACTCGTGAATGAACAAAAGCGGCTATCAAAGACAAGCACGCCAGTGCGAGTGACTACGAAAATAAATATAATGGACACAGAGAAGAGACAATGTTAAAACGTGAGGAAACATTGATACGAGACAAGATGGAAGCAACCGACCTGTTAAACATGTGTAAATAGGCTTGCGACGCAAGAGGCTAAAGAAACAATACTGCGTGCAATGGTTAGTAGAAGATTAGAGCGACAAGCGCCAACTATATATCTACCTCAATAAGGCATATTATACAAGCGCGACTCCATTTTGTAAAAGCAGAAATGTACCCAGGTTGCCAGAGGCCTGACAGGCCAAGTTTCGTAACCCAGCCAGAGGCAAGAGAGGGAGCGGAATCGAAACTCAACAAAGAGCGGCTCATGCCTAGGAAATCAAGGTCATCCAGAGGAAGGGAGGAGAGCGTCAGCTAACAAGACGCAAACTTCAGAGCATACCAGCCTGCCCCATGAAGGTCAAGATAAGGGGAGCCCATGCAGGTGGTGAGGCTGAAACAGAATGAAATGCAATAAAAGCTGGAAACTGAATCAGATTCATGGTGAACTAACACGTCACCAGCCAGGCGCAAAGAAGTACCACCACCTGATGTCATCCAGGCCCCGAGGATGCCATAACTTTTCCCAATAAGAGGCTACAGTTTCGAGGCCATACCCAGCCAACTAATTGACACATAGCCCTAAGATACTGATTGATGGAAGGGAGGCAGGGTGAAACTTGGGACACCAGGCACATGGGTGTCCATTCTGCATGCCTCTAATTAAAATGGGGATTTATGTCTAGGGGTGTACCCTGCCCAATCACAATGGACCAAGTTATCTGGAGTCCTATAGATAGTAGAACCAATAAGACGTCGTACATGTAGTGATGTCAATCACATGTGATGTAGTGGGATGGGCATAGACGCCCACCCGATAAGAGTTATCCAATCCGCATGCCCTATTATCATATACAGATATAGCACCTATACTTAGGTTACCTTTCCTAACCAATTGTATTGCCTGTTGAGTTTTTGTAGAATTAGACGTCAGTGATGACGATTTTTGACTATAACTATTGCTGTTCGACTGAAGTTCGAGGAAGTCGGAGCGAGACGGGTGGTCACAACAATGCTGATTCCTAACTGCTTCCCTGTTTGATGTACTTGTCATTAAACAGACTTCCCTTTGCCAAATTACTGAGTCCTCATTATTGAGTTGTGTTGGAGTAAGTGAATCCTGCACCCCATGTCCTCACATGGTGCAGCTATCTTGTCTTAAAGGTACTAGAGGGTGCGCACTGATCTATGGGCCCGTCAGTGTAACCCCGCTCCTCTGTACAGATTCCCCAAGGAAGCCGTTTCTGATAGGGGATCAAATTTCATATCAGCGTATATGAAGGCTATGTGGGAAGAGTGTGGAGTCACCCATCGGTTCTCTACACCCTTACTTCCACAAACAAATTGGCTTGTTGAGCGGGTCAACAAGTCCCTGAAAGGCATTATAGGTGGCTTGGAAGCGCGCCTGAGGAGAAAATGCAATATTCTCCTGCCATGCCTTCTGTTCGCCTACAGGGAGGTGCCACAAAACGGAGTAGGGTTTAGCCCATTTGAGCTTCTGTTTGGACACCCTGTACAAGGTCTGCTCTGTCTAGTAAAAGAAGGATGGGAGGGCAACCCCTCATTCCGTACACGAGATGTGATGGACTATGTACTTGGCCTTAGGCCTAGAAGGGAAAAGTACATGGAACAGTCACTGAGAAACCTAAAGGCCAGTCAAGAGCTGGGGAAACACTGGCACGACCAGACGGCCACAGTGTCATACTATTCTCCAGTCAAGTGGGTGTGGATTATGGAGCCTGTCAAACCCAGTTCTCTTCAGAAAAAGTGGACTGGCTGTACTGTGTGCTGGAAAAAGTCAGTGAAGTGAATTATGTCATTTACGTGAAAGGACCTAAACAGATGTGCAGGGTCTTTCACATTAACCGGCTAAAACCCCATTATAGCCGGGATGACTTGGTGATGGCATCAGTGCATCAGTGACTGACGGAGAGACTGAGGAGGAGACTGATCCCCTCCCAGACCTCATGCACACGGAAGCCACAAATGGGTCCGTTGAAGGTGTTAACCTTGCAAAGGACCTGTCAGAACAGCAACAGACTGTAGCCGTTTACTGGAGCAGTTAGCCGGTCTGTTTTTTCAGACTCCAGGTCGTGCCGATTGGTGCACCCTGATGTGGACACTGGAGACAGTAAGCCGGTGAAGAGCAGAATTCACTGGATATCTAAGAAAGTCAGGGACACCACCAAGGAGGATTTTTCCTAGATGTTGTCCAAAAAAGGTGATAGAGCTATCCCACAGCCCCTGGGCTAGTCCAGTGGTAGGAAGACTGAAGTTCACTTTTGTGTGGATTACAGGACGCTCAATTCTGTCACGAAGACAGATGCTCTCCCCATTCCTCTGGTAGATGAGCTCATTCATAAGCTTGATGCTGCCAAGTACATGAGTACCTTTCATCTCATGGCAGGGTACTAGTAGGTCAGCTTGATAGATGGAGTGAGAAAGAGGTCGGCATTCTCAACTCCAGAGTGACATTATCAGTTCACTGTGATGCCTTTCAGATTGAAGAATGCCACTGCCACTTTTCAGCATATGGTTAACCAGGCTTTTTCTGGTCTGGAAAACTATTTAGACAACATTGATGTGTTCAGCCACACGTGGGAGGATCACTTATCCCACCTGAAACAAGTGCTTCAGGCACTGCAGAATGCAGGTCTGACTATCAAGGCCACAAAGTGCCAGATAGACAGGGCACCGTGACTTATCTAGGCCACCTGGTCAGCGGGGATAAGAAACAACCCCTCAAAGCGAAAGTACAGGCTGTGAAGGATTCGGACATCCCCACCACAGAGCCACAGGTGAGAGCCTTTCTAGGTCTCACCGGGAGCTACCAGTCGTTCATCAAGGGGTATGGGACCATTGCCATGCCCCTGAATGATGCTGAAGAAGGCAACTTGGACCCCTCCTGTAAACCTCCTTATCTCCTTTCAGGATTTAAAGGATGGATTGTGCAGGGCCACAGGTCTGAAAGTGCCAGACTACGGTCAGGAGTTTATTATCCAGACAGACGACTGTGATTTTGGGATTGGAGCAGTGTTAGTGCAGCTGAACTCTGAAGGGGTAGTGCAACCTGTCGCCTACATTAGAGCGCGATTAATAAAAAGGGAAAGGAACTGGGATGTTGTTGAAAAAGAGGCATACCCGGTCATGTGGGCCATAAAAAGCTGAAACTCTACATCTTTGGGTCACACATTACGATCCAGACAGACCACCAGCCTCTTCGATGGTTAATGGCCATGGAAGGGGAGAACCCTAAGCTTCTGCGTTGGGCCATAACCCTACAGGGTTTAGATATGGACATCCAGTACAAACCAGGCTGGAAATACAGATGGCATTAGTCGGTACTTTCGCCTTGATCATGTACCAAACCATCAGTAGGGTGGTGGGTCACATGTTCAGGGTGGGGGGCATGTGAGGAATTCAACCATCTGCACAGTGGATGTGCCCTTCACCTGGGCTTTCTTGAAATTTTATATGAAATTGAATGATGGTAGATCAACCTCCGGAAAATGTGTGGGGCTAATCCACACACATTTTCCTATGCTCACTTCAGAACATACACATAGACCTGTTTACTCGGGGTGGACACAGTCTACAGGCACAGTCCTCCCTGGCACATTTAGTTGGATTGTGACACCCAGGAATACATCAAGGCATCTCAAAAGGGAGAGAGCAAAACCTTCCTCCTGCCATGGCCATCCTAATTAAATAACAATGGCTCAATGGATCCGTCCGGTGCTTTGTGGCCCTGCTGGTGGCAGTGATTGATGCATACCGATGAGGGTTAATTTAAGCAGGCCCATGAGAGCCCTGGTCGCAGTGCTAACAAAAGACAGGAACCCCCAACACCTTTCATATGCATCTGTGTCAACCTGAAGCCATTTGTCACTTCTTAGTATCAATGACAGTGAGCTGTCACGTCTTGTACATGCGTTTACAGTAGGCAATCTCCGCAGGATGACACCATTCAGAGGGAAGCAGTATGTCATTTGATGGAGACAGAAAGTCTGTTCTCACCACAACTCCAAGGGAGACCTGCCTTTAATCAGGAACCATGCTGAGCTCAATTAACCAGAGAGACCCTTTCATCCATAACAGACAGGAAGATGTGTGGGACTTTGAAGTACATGTGTTCACCCCTTTCCTGTTGCAAAGCACTCTAGTTATGACCTCACACATAACAGAAGATTGTTGGTGGGGACCAACGATTGGTTCATTAAGGTAGGTGCTGGGAGCACCATTTGTCCAGGGGACACCAGGAAGAAAGAAGCAAGAGCGAGAAGGTAAGTTAAGGCTTTATTAAGAAGCCTGTTCCCAACTTGGGAGATGCACCTTCTCACAGGAAGGCAACCATCAGTGTACTGTCCCTCTAGCAGCGTGTCACACAAGGGTATTCAAAGGATGGCTCTGCACGACTCGCCATACTTGGGACGAGCCAGCTGCAATGGGCTAGCAACAGAACCGGTGGCTGGAATAGACACCCGTACAATAGGCTTAGCCTACACCAATCACTGGGGCACATTTGCCTTTAAAAGAGGGTTGAGCCCATCTTTTGGCAGATCATCTGAAGACTTTGCAAGGAGTAACAAGAAGAACTAATTTGGACCCTGGCTGAAGGTACAGTCTGCCTTACAACTTCCACTAGTGAAGGAAGGCCAGGATTTCCAAAGAGAGAGGCAAGATTCCCTCTCCTAAACATCCCCCAGGGAACAGAGGGAGATAATGAACCCAGAGGACCCTTCCAGCAGCACCAGAACCGGTAACCAGCCAGCACATAGCATGCACTGCTAGGCTCTGCAAGCAAGTTTCCTAGATGGGAAGGGCCAGAGAGTCTCTGAACCAAACCAAGGACAAGGCCGTTTCCTGCAACACTCTCTTCAGCTTTAGGCCATCCTCCTTAAAGGACGACACAAGCCAAGTGAAGAAGCTAGATGGAGTGCATCAACCAGCGTCCACTTTAAGGGACATTTTCGAGTCAGTCGAGCCCCTCGAGCTGCAACCGACTGAACCACTGACTGTTGGCATGCTGCAGTCGCTAACGTCGTCTGAGATGCCTCGACCAGGTCTTCAGTACCACCAAGCAGCACAAAGACAACGATTCCTGACACAGAGCCGCCATGTAGGCCAGCCTGCAGCTATCTGTCCGGCCTCAGTTGCCATACTGCCTAACGTCAGATACCTACAACTGCCTCCCGTCTTGAACTGTGTCGCAGAAGCTGAAAAGCTCCCTGAAACCGACTCGACCCTGTCGAGCACCAAGAACTTCTACAAGCACAGTGTACATTGTGTTTCTGTGCCCCTGGTCCTTCTTCGAAGGCCCCTAGTGACTTTTTATGACCCATTGCTCCCTTTGTGCTGAAGCCAAGTATCATTGATCTATTGGGATACATTACTTTACTGAATACCATATTGTCAGTATTCAGAGTGCATCCCTTTCCTTCGTGAAACTGTCTGTCCTCTGCATTCTTTTACAGGGTGGGTTGTATTTTGTAGTGTTGCTAGAACTGTCTGTTGTGATAATAATAAAGTATATATGTGTATAAAACCTTGACTGAACAGTCCCTTTTATCATTTGGTAATAATTGTATTTTCGCTGTGTTAGAACTAACCAATGATCCACACCCTTGCAGAGATAAGCCTGCTGTGCCGTCCACGTTACCAAAATTGGACAAGGAGGTTTATAATTTGCTTGTGTTTCTCGATCTGTTCGGATCCCTTCTGGTGGACTAGAGGTGTGGGGCTGCTTGACGGTTTAGAAACTGATATTCATCCCTGGACCACTGATGCCCCGGATGTTGATTCGTTACAAAATGCCACACCACGTTACAGCATGTAGTTCACCACCCACACCCGATCTCATGGTTGTTTAACCAAGCATTGTCAAAAGTCTTATGGGACACCCCTGTGGAGTGCCTCTTCAATATGCTTTAACCAAATAAATGCATTCAAACAAAATATGCACACAATTGGAGCAAAGGTTTGGATCTTAGCTCTGAAAATAAATGTTTTTCATATTAAGATGTATGTTCCTTGGGTCAGTCATTAAAGTGCATTCATTCGTATTTATACTCCAAACATGTTATATGCACAGCATCCCATTGCTGTGATAGGTGCAGATTGGTCATAGTTGTGCATGAATCAACACATGTTTCACAACTCAAGGTGCTTCTTCAGGACTGAATTTAAGTTGGTGCATAACTCAATTACATACAGCACTGCTTCCTTGGCTAATTTCACTTAAGATTGTGGTATTTTAGAAGAGCATGAGCAAGGGATTAGGTAGATGTTGATAAACAGAGACAAAAATAAACTGTTTAGTTAACTGTCACTCTGAAACTCTGCATTCTCCCTGAAAGGTTTGAAGATGGACTCTCTATTTTGTGCTCGCAGCTTAACATCCCTCATCGTTCTGACTACTTCGGTCTACCTGCCAATCAGTATATAAGCATATTTGTTTAGAAAAGTAGACCTTTTAAAATAATATTGAAAGTTTTTGTTCTGTTTAGTGTTTTATGCTGTTACCTTTTGTAATGCTATTGTTTTAGAGCCCTTATAATATGGGGGCAGAGGATTTTCCACGTGGACAGACCTGACTACTATAAAAGGGGTGAATGCATCACAGTGAAGACCCTGTGAAACCAGCCTTAATGTGACAGTCCACACAGACCATGAAGAATCCTAACCCACGACTACACACTCAGCCCTACTGGGACAAGTCCACACAGACCAAGAAGAGTCCTAACCCACAACTACACACTCAGCCCTACTGTGACAAGTCCACACAGACCAAGAAGAGTCCTAACCCACAACTACACACTCAGCCCTACTGTGACAAGTCCATACAGACCAAGAGGAGTCCTAACCCACGACTACACACTCAGCCCTACTGTGACAAGTCCACACAGACCAAGAAGAATCCTAACCCACGACTACACACTCAGCCCTACTGTGACAAGTCCACACAGACCAAGAAGAATCCTAACCCATGACTACACACTCAGCCCTACTGTGACAAGTCCACACAGACCAAGAAGAGTCCTAAAACATGATTACACACCAAGCCCTACTGTGACAAGTCCACACAGACCAAGAAGAAACCCAACCCACGACTACGCACTCAGCCCTACTGTGACAAGTCCACACAGACCATGGAGAGTCCTAACTCACGACTACACACTCAGCCCTACTGTGACAAGTCCACACAGACCAAGAATAATCCTAACCCATGACTACACACTCAGCCCTACTGTGACAAGTCCACACAGACCAAGAAGAATCCTAACCCACGACTACACACTCAGCCCTACTGTGACAAGTCCACACAGACCATGAAGAATCCTAACCTACGACTACACACTCAGCCCTACTGGGACAAGTCCACACAGACCATGGAGAATCCTAACCCACAACTACACACTCAGCCCTACTGTGACAAGTCCACACAGACCATGAAGAGTCCTAACCCACGACTACACACTCAGCCCTACTGTGACAAGTCCACACAGACCAAGAAGAATCCTAACCCACGTCTACACACTCAGCCCTACTGTGACAAGTCCACACAGACCAAGAGGAGTCCTAACCCACGACTACACACTCAGCCCTACTGTGACAAGTCCACACAGACCATGGAGAGTACTAACCCACGACTACACCCTCAGCCCTACTGTGACAAGTCCACACAGACCAAGAAAAGTCCTAACCCAGGACTACACACTCAGCCCTACTGTGACAAGTACACACAGACCATGAAGAGTCCTAACCCACAACTACATAATCAGCCTGACTGTGACAAGTCCACACAAACCAAGAAGAATACCCATGACTACACACTCAGCCCTACTGTGAATAGTCCACACAGATCCACACAGACCAAGAAGTATCCTATCCCACCACTACATACTCAGTCCTACTGTGACAAGTCCACACAAACCTTGGAGAATCCTAACCCACGACTACATACTCAGTCCTACTGTGACAAGTCCACACAAACCATGGAGAATCCTAACCCATGACTACACACACAGCCCTACTGTGACAAGTCCTCACAGACCATGAAGAGTCCTAACCCACAACTGCATAATCAGCCTGACAGTGACAAGTCCACACAGACCAAGAAGAATCCTTACCCACGACTAAACACTCAGCCCTACTGTGACAAGTCCACACAGACCAAGAGGAGTCCTAACCCACGACTACACACTCAGCCCTACTGTGACAAGTCCACACAGACAAGGAAGAAATCCAAACCATGACTACATACTCATCCTACTGTGACAGGTTCACACAGACCAAGAGGAGTCCTAACCCACGACTACACACTCAGCCCTACTGTGACAAGTCCACACAGACCATGAAGAATCCTAACCCACAACTACACACTCAGCCCTACTGTGACACGTCCACACAGACCAAGAGGAGTCCTAACCCACGACTACACACTCAGCCCTACTGTGACAAGTCCACACAGACAAGGAAGAAATCCAACCCATGACTACACCCTCAGCCCTACTGTGACAAGTCCACACAGACCATGAAGAGTCCTAACACACGACTATGTCCTCAGCACTACTGTGACAAGTCCACACAGACCAAGAAGAGTCCTAACCCATGACTACACACTGAGAACTACTGTGACAAGTCCACACAGACAATGGAGAATCCGAACCCACGACTACACACTCAGCCCTACTGTGACAAGTCCACACAGACCATGGAGAATCCTAACCAACAACTACACACTGAGTCCTACTGTGACAAGTCCACACAGACCATGGAGAATCCCAACCCACGACTACACACTAACCCCTACTGTGACAAGTCCACACAGACCACGAAGAGTCCTAACCCATGACTACACACTCAGCCCTACTGTGACAAGTCCACTCAGACCATGAAGAATCCTAACCCATGACTACACATTCAGCCCTACTGTGACACGTCCACACAGACCATTGAGAATCCTAACCCACAACTACACACTCAGCCATACTGTAACAAGTCCACACAGACCAAGAAGAGTCCTAACCCACGACTACATAATCAGCCTGACTGTGACAAGTCCACACAAACCAAGACGAATACCCACGACTACATACTCAGCCCTACTGTGACAAGTCCACACAGACCAAGAAGAGTCCTAACCCACGACTACACACTCAGCCCGACTGTGACAAGTCCACACAGACCAAGAAGAATCCTAACCCACGACTACAAACTCTCAACCCGAGAGGATGGAATAATGAGGCTCAAACATCAGTAGAGAGGATGGAGTAATGGGGCTCAACACTCAACCCGAGAGTATGGAGTAATGAGACTCAGAACTCAATCCGAGAAGATGGAGTAATGAGGCTCAAACCTCGGTATCCAAAGATCATTGCTGATGGATAAAATCTACCAGTAAGAAGAAGACAGACAGCGGAAGGGCTATTGTTCACTTACTGGGTGCATGTTGAGATGGGGTATGCCCACACAATTCTAGTTCCAGAAGGAACGGAAAGAGGTGGAGTTCCTGGCACTCAATCCTAAATCTTTTCCTTCTGCAGTCCCTAAATGAGCCAATCACCAGCTCGGATTTGTTCAGAAATGTTCTATGCAAAGAGACAAGTATGAAAACTACAGACACAACCATCAAGGGCGAGAAATGTCTCTCGTCCGATGCTGAGACTACGCAGCCCCTTCATTGGTCATGGAAGATGGTGAAAGAGGAGTCATTGGGTCGGAGATCCTCACTTCATGGCTGGGGGTGGCAATGAGATGTTTAATGCACCTGGGGTGTCTCTGCACTGGGTCTCAGTCACATATGCCAAGAAAGGTCATGCATTCAACCTCACTACTAAAGTTGCTCGAGAGCAGGGACCTGAATCCTTTAACTCTCTAGTTGTTTTGAACTATAAATCCCATCAGCCCCAGCCAGCCTAGTCAATGGTGAAGGATCACGGGAGTTGTATGCTAAAACATCTGAGAAGCCACATGTTTCACACCCCCTGCTTATCCAGGGAATAGGTCACCCTGAAACTAAACATAATCTATGGTTTACCTCTGAGCTTCAGTCGTTGAAATCACTTGCTACCAAATCATATTATTTGTGGAAGAAGCATAGTTCCCCACTGCTTCCCAACAAATACAAAGCCTCCATCTCGACTCACAAAAAAGCTTTTACTAAAGCTAAATCCTGCTTTTTTAATGACAGAATACAAAATGCCCAGCATAATACTAAAGAGCTTTTTTGCATCCTGAAGGAACAAGAAAGGACTAACCATACCATCCCAGATAGATTCATCTCGGATGATGTCACGTGGTGCAACGTTATGCAACAAGCCATGCATAAAAAATTAGATACCATCAAGGTAAATATACTAGAGAATAGTAACAACTTAAAATGCACTATGACTACACCTTCAGAATGGTCCTTCCAGAGGGCATCAATGATTCCTATCTTTAATCTCTCCCCCATAACAGAAAAGGACTTAGAAACTATTATCAACCAACTTAAGCCCACAAGATGTAAAAATGACATGCACACTACTATGATTATTAATACCTGTGCCCCTTCCCTAATTACTTCCATATGCCAATTTGTCAATACTTCTATATCTACCGGCACGGTACCTCAGGATCTTAAGAAATCCTGGGTTATGCCAATTCTGAAAAAACCTGGCCTCTCAGTTGACATGCCAAACAATTATCGCCCTATCACCAACACAGCATTTTTGCTTAAGATTCTGGACCGTGTGGCATACATACAAATTGCTGATGATCTAAAAACATACCCCATCCTTAATGACCATCAGTCGGGATTTCGAGTTTGATATGGCACCGAAACCGCGCTTCTTGAGCGCAAGTCCAAATTGATGGCACGTATGGATAATAAGGAGGCATCTTTGCTTATGCTGCTAGATCTCTCCGCGGCTTTCGACCTGGTGGACCATGATATCATGGCCACCAGGTTGTCTGAAGTGGCCAACTTCTCCCCACTAGCTTGCAAATGGGTTTTGTCATTTCTCAACAATCGAGTTAGCAGAGTCTTCCAAGGCAATGCCGAATCTTAGTCTATTGTTAAAACCTGTGGTGTTCCTCAGGGTGCCTGCACTTCCCCCTGTTTTTACAATATATTCATGGCTCCTTTGTTTGCAATGCTCGACCATGAGAACATTATATTCACCAACTACGCGGATGACACTCAATGTGTCATCCTGCTTCAAGGGTCCCACAGAATGGATGAAATTGCCATTAATAAAGTTTTACTATAATTGAAACCTGGGTGGTTCATAATAAGTTAGCACTGAACAAATCCAAAACTGAACTACTGGTAGTCGGCTCACTGCATACCATTACTAAACTCGGTCCACAGTATAACAACTTCCAGCTGGGAGAAGAATCCATCAAATCTCTAAAAAAAGTAAAAACCCTGGGAGTGACTTTCGACCAACACTTGTCTACTAAACAGCATGTCAGTAGTATTGTCTCATCATGTGCACACTACATTAAGCTTCTAACACATCTAAGGCCTCTTATCTCACAAGACAATGCAGAAACTATCATGAGAGCAATAGTAGGCTCTAAAATAGATTACTGCTCGAGTCTTCTTATGGGAATTAATAAATCGGAATGTAACAGGCTGCAAATCTGCCTAAATGGGGCTATTAGAGCCGTTATGAAACTCAAAGACAGAGACCAAGTTACACCAGCGAGACGTGAGCTGCACTGGTTGCCTGTGGCCTCTAGATTTGTATTCCGCACCCTGACTATTGTACATAAGTGCAGATCTGGGAAGATGCCTGGATATTTACAACAGCTTTTATCCATAAGAACTAGCAGAAGAGGTCAAATAACTTGTTTCTTCTATCTGAACCTAAGTGCCACACTGTCAGAACAACCAATTCAGCCTTCTTCTCTAATGGACCTAGAGCCTGGAATGCTCTCCCGCTGGAGTTAAGATCCATGGACTCCTTAGAATTCTTTAAAAAAAGATTAAAGACCCACCTGTTCCACTAAACGACCGATATGCCAGTGATATAATCTCGTTCAGCCCTACATTATGAATATGTTTCCTGTTTTTGTTATCTGTATTCTGTAGTGCCCTCACGCCTTCAGGTTCATGGTCGCGCTATACAAATGTATTAAAGTAAAGTAAAGTAAATTGGGGAGTTTTCTGTAGAAGTGACAACGTCCCCCGGAAGTCCTTAAGGTTCCTTTGGAGGTTGAAGTGGTCAACTAGAAATATTTATTTATTTCAGGAATATGTGACACCGCCCTTGTGTGCACAAGCATGACTTTCAATATTCTTTTCTTTTCACTTACGGTAGGGGGATATATTATTTCCTATAACAAATGGCCATACATTGTCATCCCCTTTAATACCTGCCAGCTGCTGATACATATAATCAATCTAAAATCTGGATTTTTTCAAAAAAGATATGCAGCTTCTAACATGTTACAGAAAAATAGGTGAGACAGTTTAATAAAATGCATCTAAAAAAGTGTTTATTTTGTGCTTTAACATAAGCAATAGCATACCAGATTCCTGCTTGCCAACCAGGCATAAAATAAATATACTAACATAAACAGTTCCTTATCAGAAAATGACTCTAAAATCTCACAGGTAGCGATTTTATAAGAAAGGGATTTGAAACGCTTGCCACAGCTTTAATTAAGTGCTGCAGTGGCAGCTGGAATTCTGCTCTCTGCTGTCTCAAGCAGCAGGGTCCCCACCGAAGCGTTCTAATTGATTACAGAGCAGTAGTGATGCCAGTTTCCCATCAGAGGTCGGCAGTGATGTGATGAGAACATACATGTATTGCAGGCTGCTGTGCGTTATGAGAGGGCTATGGAGAGTGGAGAAGACGCATCCCAGGACCCATGGACGTAATCTTAGAGGGGGACAGCGGTGTTTGTCCCCCCCAACTTTCATGGCACACCATTTTGTCCCCATTAATTTGGCTGTGGCACCTTTTCTTCAGATGTCATGCCCCCCCCCCAACATTTTCAGCAAAGTTACTCCACCGCCAGCACCTGGGCTAGATTGAACTCCTGCAGAGTATCGGTACGGAAGGGAATTGGCGGATACAGGTATGGCAGACATGAGTGATAGCAAGCAAAAAAGCGGGCGAAGGGTCAGCAAGAGATGGGGGTAAAGGAGGAAATGGAGTGCAACCAGTCGATCTGGCTGCAGTGTCTGTGATCAAATCCTACGCAAAACAAAAGAGGTGAAGGCGGCCGGAAGGTTTCGAATTATTCTTAACCTCTGGCATTGCTGTGGCTGTGGTCAACCGTCCAGACCATCGTTCTTCACCTGCCAAGCCATTACAGAAGGGGAAAGACCATATGCAAATCAGGCTTAGTCCCACCCAAAAGGGGACGTCCAGCCCAAACTGCTCGGTCACATCCCTTCTGCACGAGACCACATGCATCCACAAACATGTTTCGGTCTTGTTGGGCCTCATCAGTGAGGAATACCTCCGGTCTCTAGGCCAGGCAGGCACGGGACCTTTCCCACTAGCGGTGACAAATGCAAAACAAAAGAGGAGATGGCTGGAAGGTTTGGAATAAATCCTAACTTCTGCCATTGCTCTTGGACCATCGTTCTTTGACTGTCAAGCCATTACAATGAGGAAAGACCATATGCTAATCAGGCTTGGTCCTACCCCAAAAGGTGCAGTCCAGCCAGAATTGCTTGGCCACATCCCTTCTGCACGAGACCACAAGCATCCTCAAAAAATATGCAGCCTTGTTGGGCGTCATAAATGAGATCCTGCAGCCTACAAACCCAGGCTTCACCTCACTGACAAGAACGAAACATGTCTGGGGTTTCCTGTGTTTCTGGGCAGAGGGGACATGGCCTAGCAGTTCGGCCAGGGGTGCTCAAATTGGTGGCAATACCTGACTGATTTGCATATGGCTGGACCACTTTTGCAATGGCGAAGATGGGCCAAAAAACGGTGTTTTGGAAGGTTGCCCAGAGCAGTGCCAGTGGTTCAGAATAAATTGAAACCTTCCACTCATAACTAATTGGGTTGTGATAAAAATCCTGCCCAGTTTGATTCACTCATTGACCACTCTATCATGTCAGCTGTTCCTCTAATGCTTCATTGACACCTTTGGTCCTCAGCATCTTTCCGAGTATAAGATCAGTTATGTATGTATGTATGTATTTATTTATTTATTTATGTATTTATTTATTTATTTATTGCATTTATTAAACACCCAAACCCAGGGCTATCACTGCGTGGGTTACATAGGTGAGTTTATCTGGTTACAGAGGATGTTACAGTACAGAACAGGATTAGGTAGTAAACAGTGCATTTAAATTGTGACAAGCAAAGTTACAGTAACAGTCCAGATTTACACGATATATTGGGTCTGATTAGAATTTGTTGAATAGCCATGTTTTGATGAGGCTCTTAAAGCGCTGGTGGGAGGGCTTGTGTCTGGTGTGCATAGGCAGGGCGTTCCAAATCATGGGAGCAGCAACTGGGAAGCTGGCGGTCTTGAATCTTGGGGTGAATAGGTGTGTGACCCGATCTGAGGGGTCTGGCGGACCTTTTTTTGGCGATGCTATTGTTTAGGTAAGCGGGGGCATCGTTAGTGATACATTTATGTGTGATGAGGAGGGCTTTGAAATGGATTATGGCTTGGATGGGAAGCCAATGGGCTTCTCTCCTGATGTGAGAGATATCGGGCATCATTACGACCCCGGCAGTAGCTGCGCCGGTAATGTGTCTGGTCATGATAAGGTTAGAGTCTAAGAAGACGTCCAACGTTTTGACCTGGTTGAGCACTGGGATGGGTGTTCCGTTGATGGTTATGGTCGCATAATCAGGGTGAAGGGTTTTTAATCGGGTGGGGGAGCCAACAATGAGTATCTCAGTTTTATCATCATTGAGGCATAGGCTGTTTGTGGCCATCCAGTTTTGTAGGATCGGGTATATTTTATCAATGTTTGCGTTGTCTTGATCATAGTCACCCATGATGGGGATGAGGATCTGGGTAATGTGAGCAAAATTGGTGTAGCTGACTTCCATTGCAGTGAGTGCTGCGAATAGGAGTTTGGTGTAGGCGTTATATAGAGTGAGAGATAGACAGGAACCTTGAGGGACTCCTAGAGGTACTGGAATAGGGTCGGCGGACTCTTTGACAATGGAGACTCTAGAAGTATGTTCCGATAGGAATGAGTTGACCCATGAGGTAGCATCTGTGGAGAAGTTGAACTTTTCTGACAGAAGGGGTTGCATAGTTTGTCATGTTGCACCAAATCAAAAGTGGAAGACAATTCCTGTAGTAGGAAGATGCATAGTTTCCCAGAGTCTCTTATGAGATCCATCTGGATTTTGAGGTCCAGTAGGGCGGTTCCAGTGCTGTGCTTTGGCCGGAAGCCTGACTGTCTGGCTCCTAGTAGTTGGTGGCTTTCTAGATATTGTTGGGCTTCAGAGTAGGCAATTTTGTCAATTATTTTTAGCAGGAAGCGAACCGTAGTAATGGGTCTGTAGTTGCTCAGAGTATCTGGGTCCAAGGATGGTTTCTTTAGGAGTGGGGTGACCCATGCTTCTTTGATGCTAGCGGGGACCAAGTTAGTGATAAATAAGGCATTAATGAGGTTTCTGATGATGGGGGCTAGAGTGGGAGTTTGACAAGTCGAGCTGGAAAGCTATCACCTTTGAAGTTTGTCGGCTTCAGCGTAGTATTCAGAATTAAGTCTTGGGAGACAGTTGTGAAGTTGAATTGAGGAGCTGTTTTATAGGCCATGGTGATGGGTGTCAGGGAGTGCGTATTTTTGAGGGCCAGTAATTTCCTTTTTGATTGTATTTTGTTTTTTAGTGTAGTGATTTCTGACGCTACTGCATTCTGGATGGTTCTACACCAAACGTTGCTTTAGTTGCTAGAGGTGATGGAGGGGGTAAGGGCTTCTAATTCTCTAAGAATAGAGAATAATTATTTGCTGTTTGAGGCGGCGTTGTTTATGCGGGAGTTCAGAGAGGCAGCTTTGTGGGTAATAACAGCTGTTTTGTAGATTTTGTTGGCTTCGAGATATGTGTAACGCTCACCTGGTATCCACAGGGACGTCACTCAGCCTGTTCTGACCTCTTACGACCTCAAACCCTTCCCTGGAGTCTACTCGACTGGAGACTGGGCCTGAAACACAGGATTGGTAGAGTTTAACTCCCTATTGTCTCTGTGTGCTTGAACCCCTTCTTCCCCGGGGTCCAACCCTTCCCTTTGATCCACAGCTCACCTTGTTTTCTTGAAAACTGTGCTCTCCGTCCTGCTTTCAGCGTAGGGGCACGTTGATTGATACGGGCTCGTTGCTGCCTAGTTACTTCACTGGCAAGAGTCCAACAGGTAAGTATAATGAGTCTTTTGAACAGTTCTCTAACTTCGTTCCTTTCCTTCCTTAGATGATGGCCGGCGTCCGGGGATGGCGACGTGCTGCTGAGATGAGTAGCGCTGAAGGTGAGTGAGAGCGCGATGCGCGATGCACCCTTTCGTATTTGTATTGAACTGAGTTATTTTTCTGTGTCTTTTAGGTGCCGCAGCGTTTTCAGCGTGGATGCCGGTTATGAAGAAGAAATGCGGTGAGTAAGCGCGGTATGCAGCGCCTCTAGATGTTTCCACGCTAACCTGGAGTGTCTTTTCCCTCTTGCAGATGGATGAGAAGTTCCGGAGACAGAGTTCCTCCAGAGCGGATGGGATTCAGGTAAGCGCTTGAAGCTCGTACAGTCTTAAAAAATAAGCGAAGATTTGCTGAATGCTTACTAATGCCTTTTTTCTGTTGGTCCTGCTTTGATGCGGAATATACTAGAATATTGTCGATGTACACTAGAGCACAGACATCAATCAATTCCCGTAGGACATCGTTCATGAAGTATTGAAATGCTGCAGGTGCGTTGCAAAGGCCAAAGGGCATTACTTGATATTCGTACAAGCCGTATTTGGTGCGAAAAGCGGTTTTCCATTCGTCCCCTTGTTTTACGCGAACAAGGTGATATGCCCCCCTCAGGTCTAGTTTTGTGTAGATTTGGGCATCTTTGACTTGATCAAGCAATTTAGGGATCAGTGGCAGGGGGTAGCGTTTTTTTATGGTAATCTGGTTCAGTGTGCGATAGTTGATGCACGTTCTCAAGTCCCCCTCCTTTTCCGGTACGAAGAATAGAGGACTGGCTGCTGGAGACTTCGAGGGACGGATGAACCCGTTGGCCAGGTATTGGTCAAGATAGGCCTTCAGGTGCTGGTTTCTGGTTCCGTGAGTGCGTAAATTCGCCCACAAGGGATTTGTGCGCCGGGAATCAGGTTGATTTGGCAATCGTATGGTCTATGCGGTGGCAGGGTATTAGCCTGTTCTTTCTGAAAGACATCTTGAAAGTCCTGATATTCACTTGGTAGGGTGCCGATTGCCACAGTCGCACGCGTGGAGGTTCTAGTGTCTATTGGTTGTTTCTCTTGGCGATAAAATGTGTGGGCGCAAGTCTCAGGAAAGGCCATTTCTTTTGCTCGCCAATCTATTCGAGGATTGTGAGCTACCAACCATGGCATTCCCAAAATCAACCGGAACTGTGGTGCCTTTATGAGGTCGAAAACGATAGATTCTTGGTGTCCATCCTGGAACAGAAGGGTTAAAGCTGCAGTGCATTGGGATACTGGACCAGAAGCTATTTCCGTGCTGTTGACAGTGGTAACAGTGTCGGTGGTTGATTTAGGGCGTAACGGAATCCCCATCTTTGCCGCAAGATCCTGGTCGATGTAATTATTAAAGGCTCCACTGTCAATGTACGCTCTTACTGCGTGCATCCAAGATGGTTGTTGGTGATTGATCAAGACCACAGATAGTGCAAAATGGGAGGTCTGTAGTTCACTTTCTTCGCTCGACAAGTGGACCCCTACACTTGCCGGGCTGGGGAGTTTTCAGATTCCTTGATGGTATCTTCCTTGTCCGTGGCCCCTACTGTCCTCCTCGGTGGCTTCACAGGGCACTCTTTAAGGAAATGACCTGACCTTCCACAGTACAGACATAACTGCTGCTGTCTCCTTTTATCCCTTTCGGCTTTAGTCAATGGGGATCTGACCCCCCCCGATTTGCATTGGTTCTCCTGAACCTTCCGTTGTGCGGGCAATTTTGTCCTTTGAACGCACATACATAAGGCAAGGGTCCGGTCTGGTTTGATCTGTTCTTCATTCCCGCAACCTATAATCCAGTTGAACAACTAGGTCAATGAATTTTGAGCAGTCTTTCGGGGGGTTCACTACTTGTGCGAGAACATCCTTGAGCTCCCCCCGCAACCCCAATGAAATAACGAGGTTCTCTTCTCCACTGGCCATTCTGCTTCAACTAGGAGTCTATTGAACATGGCTATGTATGTTAATAGGTCTTGATTCCCTTGGCGTAGGGACAGAAGTTCGTTGTCTAATGCCTGCCCATGAATACGACGGGCGAACAGCTTTTCCACCATGCAGCAAAGGATCGTCTTGGGCCACAAAGGGTACAGACCAGTCTGCGGCGCTACCACTCAGGTAGGATAGCACAAAAGCGACTCGTGATTGGTCATTCGGAATGGCCCCTGGTCTACAAAGGAAGTGCAGGTGGCACTGGTTCATGAACGTTGCAAACCTCTTGGGATCCCCCGTAAATCGTTCGGGCGGGGCCAAGGGAACTGCCCCGGGAAGGGTTTTCTGAACGGGATTGGCTGATGGCGCTAGCATCGAGGGCACGCTTCCTGGCAATGGTGCATGCCCTGTTTGTGACTGGAGAAGTTGCCGGCTTAAATCATCAGTGCGTTCTTTGGCTACTATCAGCTCTCTCCTAAGGGTGTTGGTCTCATGCCTGGCTGCATGTACTTCGGAACGTAGCTGCCCCAACATGTGGGCTAACTGGTCGGTTTCTGACGTTTCCATGACGCCCAGGTGGATTTTGATGTGAGGCTTTGTGTTCTGTAACGCTCACCTGGTATCCACGGGGATGTCAGTCAGCCTTTTCTGACCTCTTACGACCTCAAACCCTTCCCTGGAGTCTACTCGACTGGAGACTGGGCCTGAAACACAGGATTGGTAGAGCTTAACTCCCTATTGTCTCTGTGTGCTTGAACCCCTTCTTCCCCGGGGTCCAACCCTTCCCTTTGATCCACAGCTCACCTTGTTTTTTTGTAAAGTGTGCTATCCGTCCTGCTTTCAGCGCAGGGGCGCGTTGATTGATGCGGGCTCGTTGCTGCCTAGTTACTTCACTGGCAAGAGTCCGAGAGGTAAGTATAATGAGTCTTTTGAACAGTTCTCTAACTTCGTTCCTTTCCTTCCTTAGATGATGGCCGGCATCCGGGGATGGCGACATGCTGCTGAGATGAGTAGCGCTGAAGGTGAGTGACAGCGCGATGCGCGATGCGACCCTTTCGTATTTGTATTGAACTGAGTTCTTTTTCTGTGTCTTTTAGGTGCCGCAGTGTTTTCAGAGTGGATGCCGGTTATGAAGATGAAATGCGGTGAGTAAGCACGGTATGCAGCACCTCTTGATGTTTCCACGCTAACCTGGAGTGTCTTTTCCCTCTTGCAGATGGATGAGAAGTTCCGGAGACAGAGTTCCCCCAGAGCGGCTGGGATTCAGGTAAGCATTTGTAGCTCGTACAGTCTTTACAAATAAGCGAAGATTTGCTGAATGCTTACTAATGCCTTTTTTCTGTTCTTTTCTCTTTTCCTTAGGAAGTGGCGTGCCAGGATGGGAATGACACCGCCGAAGATGCCCACAGAACAGAAGGAGCGATGAATGATGGGCAGAAGCACCGCAAGGTAACGCTGTCCCTAACAGTGTTCTTTTTCTTGCAGGAGCTGAGCGCAGAAGAAAGATGCAGGCCTACTGGAGACCGATCCGAACACGGTGAGTGTCACGCTGCAGGTGCAGAAAACACAAAGCACGTTTGTCAGCCTGGGCGTGGCTTAAATAGTCTCTGGGTATCCCAGGTGTCTCTGGGCTGAACCACACCCAAAAGACTAGACTGCACATGCAGTTCTAGGAACCAAAATATGTGGGGGCATCCATCTTGTCCCCATCAATGCACTACAAGTCCAATCCCCAATGTTATCCTATGGGAGTGAGTGAGTCTGGTGCCACAAGCGCCAAGTCTGACTCCAAGTGGGTCTTTGGAGGGATCGAGAGGCCCTTGAGGGCCATTTAGGTGATCGTGGCCTGGCTCCAGCCTGACATCTTGGAGGGCTGGGGACATGAGGGGCAGGAATCATGACAATATGCCTTTGTCGTGTCTGTAGTTGTACACTTTTTATGTAAGTGCTCCAGCGCTCTTTTGTTTCGTCGAAGAGCAATGAGTTCTTTGTTGAACCGGAATTTGCATCATTTGGCAGGGCGGGGAATTTTGGTCATGAGGTCATTTGTTTATTCCCTCAATGTCTGCTGTAGAGTCTCCTAAACTCTTTGTCCCTGGACTGTCAGGGCATTATGGTGGGCTTTTGTCTTTTGAGTTTTCCTTCCAGAGGGTCTGAGATATTTATGTAGATACATATCTGTCTGATATATAATGCAAGGCCAGTTTCTGTAGGTTTCCTGGGGATTTGCTTCAGCGGGCCTTATGCATGTTTCAGCTCTAGCCCTATATTCCAGCTGGAGCAAGTGTCAGGGTTTAACACTGGTCTGATGGCCACGTTGGTTCAGGTTGAAGAGCGGGTTAGCATCCTTGCTTTGCAGTCTCTAGAGCCTGTCAGTCCATGCATTTGGAAGACCTGAGTGCACCACACTGCAGTAGTTCTTCCAAGCCACCACTGGACAGATCATACCCATGGTTTGTTTGCAGAAGTGGCCAAATTCTACCTATCATCGATAATTGGAAATTGGAGCCATTGATAACTGCATTACCACAAGGGGTGAAGGCCTGCTCTGCATCTCAAATAACTCCAAGGTTTCTTTCCTTCTGGGATTGGGCAGGCGGGTTACCCCGTGTAATAAGACATTTAAGTGGAAGGTGTTTCCAGCTGCTTCCCCCAGAGGACAATATCGCATTTGGATCCTTCAAAACCCTTCCACATCCTCCAATGAATAATGTGATCCAGCCAGCATGTGTTGATGTTCTGATTGCACCTGACAATTCCAATGTGTAGAGTAATATATACATCATCTGCATTGATCTGACAGCCCAGCTGGTAGTTATGAATTAGTTGGGCCATGGGGCAGAGCGAGAAATCAACCAACAGATGGAAAGTAACAATAATCCTGCAGCTTCCACGAACACCTTCCAAAAGGTGGTTTGGTTGGATTCTTGTTTGATTTCTTTACTCTGAACGCCGAGGAAGGACAGAATCCACCATGGGCACACTGGATGAAACTTCATCACCTTGGCTGACATGTCTGACACCTGGGAGAATGTGGACGCGCAGCTTGGCACACTCAACCTTGGTATTCCCAAACTCACTAAACCCCCATAATTCCTTAACATCCGTATCATTGGACGGTAAAATGAGCACAAGTGAATTAAAGGATAAATTGAGAGAGGAGGTGGCGGAAAAGTGGGATTTGAGCAGTATTGATTTCCCCCCAATTCCAATTCTTATTGGTGCCCCCCTTAGCGATCCTATGGAAGATTCCAATACTTTAGGCGGTACTGAGGCTCCTAAACACAATAGTGTCTTAAGTGGCCATGAGCCCCCAGTAAGACCGTCTGTACTAAATTTGGATAATACTTCTCCCCTTACACCACACCAGGATACATCCCTCCTTGCCCCTGTGGTTTCGGCGGAATTGGATAGAAGGGTGAAACTCTCATTTGGCCCCTCAACGCCGGTAAGGGCAAGGGGGGAGGCCTCGACAATGTACATCTCCTCAAACCCCTGGTGGGTAGACCGGAGGAGACACTGTGCCCAGATGAATATCCAATGAAAGAAGTAAGCAATATGTGTAGTCCTGGTAGTATGGGGGCATCTAATCCAGGTGTCCACTCATGTTCAAGCCCTACCCTACCTGTGATTCCCCAAAACTATGAATATAGGGACTTGACTCCCAATGAGTTAGGTCATGAATCCTCGGTGGAGGAGAACGAAGCTAAACTGGAATCCTTTCCTGTTCTTACTAGGATTCTGAACCTTTTGGATAAGGGCCATGAAAGGACCCACGGTGACATACAAGAACTGAGACATATGTTGTCGGAATGTTCTGAAAAACTCAGTAGGCTGGAGGGATTTGTACATGCCCAAAGCCTCTACTCTGCCCTGCAACCCCTAAAAGAACAAATGCCGAAATATGAGGTAGGGTCCCAAATAGAGGAGATGGAAAAAGATGGCATGAATTCTGAATTAAATAAATGCACAAATCCTTGGGCAAATAGTAAACTGTCTAAGGAGAACATAGAATTGACTAAAGATACTCCTGAACTTAGGAAAATGTATCCAGTGTTAGAGAATAAGTCGGTAGAGATGCAGGAATTACTGAGACTTATACTAATCAATTCAGAAAAAATCAAATTGGTGGAAACTACTAGGGCTGGTACACCTGAATCTAGTGGGAACTTAGAAACAACTATCCTTGACGTAAGTGCTAGGAATAAATTTGACAGCCCCTCTGCACTATTGAAAGTAATGGCAAAGGAGGCTGCCTTGGATAACGAACTGAATCATTCCCAGAATAAAGAATCAAATGTGGAGGCAGACCGTCCTTTTGTGCACGTTATATCTCGTAGAGAAAAGAAAATGAGAGCAAGGGCCCTCAAAAGAAGAGCAAGGAGTGAGGGTGTAGCTAAAGAAATGCAAATCAAGAAAACACAAAAGCAACCTGCTACTAAAATAAAAAATTCTATCTCGAATATCAAAGATATCTGCACTCTATCGGGGGAAGTGGGAATCCCTGACTTCACCCAACTAAATGAGGAAAGTAAATTGGCCCTTAAAGTAAAGGTAGCACCAGGCAGCCCGGGCAAGATGGAGGATGGCAATCCCCTGCAACCTCCCGTGGTGGATTTCCAGGGGCTCGAATTCGGGGAAGCTTCAAATGCACTTTCAGAGGCTATGAAGCATAAAGGAACAAATTATACCTCCAAAAAAAAAATCAAAAAAGTGAAACTAATAAAAAGAAGAAAACGGAGTCAAAAAATACACCAAACTCGACTAAAACTGAAGTAAGCAAAGATATGCAAAGTATTCAACAATTCTTTAATACAAAAATTAAAGAAAGGGCATGAGCGTAAATGATGAAACAGATAAGGGGAAATCCTTAAATGCGGTGCTTCTTAAGGAGACAGATAATGCCTGCACCTTTGATCCGAAAGAGGGGAGTGATGCTGCAAGAGATAGGGAGAGTAGGGATGTAAACGTAAATGTACACCCCACGGTTCCAAGTGATGACATAAAAAACTGGTGCAAGAAGCGCTACTTAAACTTCTCCAGCATCCCCCTAACTACGGCACCCCTTTACCGGCCCTTATGACACAATTGGAGCGTGAGCATGAGGAATACAAATAGGAGAGTGACAATTTTGCATTGGGTATAGAAACAACTAAAGCCCTATCCCCCCATGAAGAAATGGTCTCTGTACCGAAAGTCCGGTACAACGTCTCTAATACAGCAGCAATACAGGAAGCAGAGTCAATAACGACTCCGGCAAACGCTGCTATAGTGACTAAGATTAGTGAGGGGGGTGGTCTTTTTGGCTTTGGAGAAAAGGAATTTGAAGATAAAATTAAAGAAAATTTTGATCTGTGGAATCGGGATAAAGAAAGCGAAAGAGTAAGAGACCTCAACAACGGGCAGACTATTCCGACTGTAACCCGAGGGGGGGACGGGAGGAATCGGGAATTCGATACACAATCGAAATGGGAAGATTCAAAGATTGTGTCCCAAAATGTCTGGACCGAGGATAACAGAGACTGGAGGGAACCAAAGTTCATAGCAGACCCTAGCGTAATGCTGAACTTTGTACTTACAGTAGGAGGGCCTCCTTCACTACATCGAGGGAGAATCTTATCCCTGTTTAAAGAAATTCCACGTCTCTCCCTAATAACATCGGGGGACATCAAGCTTGTCGATTTTATCCATCCCACAAGATGTGACTGTGTGAGGATCGTTTTCTACTCAAGAGCAACATACGAACTTGTGCTAGTTGAAGGAGCAGCCCTACAACGATTTGGGTACGATATAGTTGATTTTAGCAAAGGTGTAGAACCTCATTGGGATCGGGACAATCGACACACCCTCTGAGAGCATATGAAAATAATACAGATGGATCCAGCACCCTTCCTGGGAAAGTACTAAAAGAAGTGGCAGAACTTAAAATGTTGGCAGAATCCTTGAAGGAATCTTTGGTGAAGATACAATTACTGAAAAACTCCACCTAAAGTACTCCCAAGTTAAATCTGTTGTCATGGAATTCTAGAGGATCCCGCCCGTTACTATATTCGGTTAAGGCTTGTTCGGAGTACTCCATACTATGTATTCAAGAACCTTGGGCAGTGAACGTAATATCATTAGTTGGCTTTACGACCTTTCAAGAACTATCCCTAAAACCACCATTGGGTAGACCTGTGGGGGGCCTATTAATCGCCATCAAAAACAACTCTATCCTCAACACTATTAAGAATTTTAAAATAAACAGTGGCTGTAGAGGGGTTCTCATAAAGTTGGATGGGAAGTGCTCCTCGAAACACCTACTAATTATTAATATATATTGGCAACCAGGACAGGACATAAAGACTTTTATTGAGCCGATTGACTACACGATTGAGGAATGCCTCGAATTGGATGCCAATCTGTATTGTATTATATGTGGAAACTTCAACTCAGAAATCTGTACTGATGATGCGGGCCAAATGGGAGTTGAGAGTGTATGTAAAAACGTAGGGAGACCCTCGCGGAAAGTTGCACAGGGGACCCTTTGGGCTTTCTTCCTTGAACGCTGGGGGATGCAATGTGAAAACGATTTAATGGAGGGTACAGGAGATACCACCACATGGTCAAGCGGCAAGTGGAGTTCTACTATAGACTACATTTTCGCTTGTACTAAAACCTTTCAACTTATTGATGGGTTTACCTTGATCGACTCTGTGGAAAGTGATCATAGGATGTTAACCATTACAATTGCGATAACTGAAAGCATGGCGGAGGATTTCATCTATGATGTACCGGTACTCCTTAATGCCCAACATAATAGAATTGTTTGGCACAAAACCAACATAGACAAAATAAATATGTGTTTTCTGGAGGATTTCGATTGCTCTATCTTTTGTCATAAAAAACAGCTATACACTCACAACTCCTTTTCGGGGTACATCTCACCCGTGGTTCAGTCAAAATTTGGGAAAAAAAACAATAAATTAGCTGTAAGGAGACAAGGGCCTCATAAACATGTGTTTTCGGACGAGATGCAAAGTCTGAAAAAAGATTGAAATCGTGAAATACGCGGCTTCTTATGCTCTCATAAACAAATTAAAACTGAGATAGAGTGGAGGGAATTTAATTGCCTAAAAAAATAAATGGAAGACGAAAGCCAGATGCTTGCGTGCACAACTATACCAGGCGGACGACGTGGATGTGTTGGCCTCGCTTGGGGAAGCGAATTCACGCAGGTTCTGGACCCTGATAAATAAGTCCGGGTACGCACAGTCTAAAGCACTAACTGCATGTGTAAATGCAGAGAAATGGCAAGGCCACTTTGGAGCTTTATACTCTACTTCAACTGGAACTTGGAGACCTCCAGCGTACATTGTAAATCCCCCATGGAACATCTCTTTTGGGGTTGAAGATGTCGAAAGTAAAATTATCAAATGCTCATCCTCTAGGGCCCCGGGGCCAAAACAGCTTTGTAATAACGTTATGAAGGACAATGCAACACTATGGGCAAAAATGTTATTCCTTTTATTTAAGGATGTTCTGCTCACGAGGATTCTTCCAATCAGTTGGAAAAAGACCTACATTATTCCCATATACAAAAAAGGGGATAGGGCTTCCCCAGGCAGCTATAGGCCTATAGCCCTTCTAGATGTCGACTCAAAGATCTTTGCAGGCATTGTCCTGGAGCACATTCAGACTTGGATTGACAGATTTAACATTCTATCGCCATATCAGTTTGGCTTCAGGAAGAATGTAGGCACTGATGCAGGAGGTCTAATAATAAACATTCGGCAAAACTCTGCATGGATTTCTGGAAACCTTCCTATTTATGTGGCCTCAATTGACCTGACTGCTGCATTCGATCTTGTAGACAGATCACTTTTGTGGGCCAAATTGGATTCTCTGGGAATGCCCCAGCGCTGTTATCAATCCTCTACTGTATGCACGAGAACTCTAGATTGAGAGTACGACTCAGCGCCGAGGGTAGTTTATCTCAGGAAATTTTGGTCACTAATGGTTTAAGGAAAGGGTGCAAATATGCTCCAACCTTATTTAACCTCTACTTTTCTGACTTGGGTAACAGTTTTGTAAATCTCAAGGTATTTTCGCCTAAAATCGAAGGCAGTAGGTTAATATGGACTGCATATGCTGACGATGTCACCCTATATGACCATACTCCCATTGGTCTTCAGCGACTCCTGTCAGCCTTCAATAAATACATTCTTACAAACGCCCTCAAAATTAACCACACCAAGACAGTGATATTATGCCTTTCTAGTAAGAAAAATCCTAAACATTTCTCGTGGTTTTTAAACCATAAAAAACTTCCAATATGTTCATCCTTTAGATATCTTGGATACCCTGTATTTGGAGACAAAAGAAAAGCAAAGCTAAGGGATTATTTGGACGCTAAGGTTGGAAATATGATCGTCCAACTTCGTAAAATTGATCTGAAATATGGTAGGTTTCCTTTCTACCAAGTCTTCGGCTGTATAATAATAAAATAGTAGCTCAGTTCTGCTATGGACTAGAACTCGTACCGTCTTGGTGTAGAAATGAGGTCGGAAAGTATGAAACAAAGTTAGTGAGATCCATGGTAAGATGTCTTCCAAAATGCATTCCAATAGCGGCAATTCGGTATGAGCTAGGTCTTCATTCATTGAGGAGTGTCCTTGAATGGAGAAGACTGCGCCTATATCGAAAATTGTTGTCGAGCCATGAACCTACACTTTATAATGTTCTGGGAAGGGGCATCAAGAATGGCGCTCCTTCATCAAAATACTTGAGGGATCTGATGGAGGAAGTCAACCATGTACTTGATAATTTGGGAGTGTCAAGAGACCTTTTCATTAAAAATCCTCTGAAAATAATAATATTGCTACTACATGCAAACTGGAACCTCACTGTAGAGGAGATACAGAAGACCAAACTTGATTACCAAATTGTAAATAGTCATAAAAAGATGGGTGAGCCTGCTCCATATCTACTTAAATTTCTGAACCGAGAATGGAGGCAGACATTTATGAGGTTCCGATTCAACGTGCTGGACACGGGGGAGATTATGGACATTAGAAATGGCAATCCTAAGGGACAATCATCATGTAAGTTCTGTAAACAAAAAGACATTGTTGAATCCTTGTGCCATTTGTTGACGATATGTGATGGCCTTAAAGAAGAACGTATCAGCTACTTTAGTAAGTTTGTGCCCAACACTGAGCGTGTCGATCTGGAGCTTCTATGGTCAGACATGTTAAATGGGGAAAGAGTGACTCTACAGATCGCGGTTGTAAGATTCCTGAAAATGTGCTGCAAATTATAAAACCCTATGGAAATCATCTGTGATTCGAACATGATATCAGTCCCGTATTTGTTTCCCTGGGGAAATCTATGTTTTGGGAATAACTAGAAATAATGAGTTTGGACGATTTGTATACTGACGCAGAAATTTGTGTATTGTATATTTCGTAAAATGGTTTTATTAGAATGAATTGTATCTTTTTAGGTTTTTATATATTATTTATTTTTTCTTTTTGTAATGTTCTTTATATGTTTTAAACAAATTGCAGTAGATTGTTTATGTTATGATTGTGCTTTTTGTATTGTCTGGTACTACAAGTTTTTGTAAAAGTTACTTTGTAACTATAAATAAAAATAAATAAAAAAAGACACGTTTTTATTATTCTTATTTTTTATTTTGTATAACGCGCCACATGCCCGTAGTCCTCAGAGCACACAAGTGCGGGGGTGGGGGGGAGCTTGTCTGGACCCCGCAGAACGTTATGCCAACCCCGTGCTTCCCGACCAGTTTTACACAAAGCGACCCTCTTGATGAGTGTGAAAAAAACAAGCAGAAACTCCATACCGAAAATCTGGCAATTCAGAAAAACTTTGCACACACCACACCCTCCGCTGCCCTTTGTGAGGACTTCGCCCCCGGATGCAGCAGCGTCGGGCACCAGCCCTGGGCAGGACACATTCACAGATGAGGTGGGGGTTCGCCAGAGATGTGTCACGCTCTGGAAACGACGACACTTTACAAGTGCTCTCCAGTCCAAGAGGCAATATGTCTGGAGATTTCTCTCTGGTAAAAACAAGGCGCCCGTCGCCCTCAGAATAAAACACATGAAGAAAAGGGGGGCTAGAAATGGCAACCCTGCATCCGCAAAGACAAGGAACCAGGAGCTAATGAAGGCAGCTAAAGGTCGCTGTGTGTGCAATGAATAAATGAGACCCGCAGCAAAGCAGGTACTGGTGGCGAGGGCATCAGGGGATGGCGTGAGCATGTGAAGAGCGTGGCGTGTCCAGAAGGAGAAGTGCGCGCATCCCAAGCATCGCCTGCCCTGCAGGAGGATGACAAACGTGCAGCAGAAATCAGCGCTTGATGGAGTGGGTACATAGGCCTCAGGGGTCAGGGTGCCTGGAAGCTGATGTGGGATGAGGGATGAGTGATGCTTTACAAGGAGATCATTTTGCAGAATCCGCTTGCGATGCCACAGGTTCGTTTGGCAGCATGGAACATGGACGCAGCAAATACGCGCATGTGTACATGTGTGATGCTCTCTAGCTCGAGTTATTTAAATTTATTTGTATTTGTGTTCAGTGCTGGCTCTACCCAAAGGGTCACTGAGCGCCATATTAGGTTCAAAGGTTAAAAAGGTTGGTGGTGGGTGAAACTGAAGTTCTAAAATGTTTTCAGGATAGGATACAAAGATTAGCATAGACAAGTGGTGTCAGGGGACGGGCGCAGGGTTATGTGAGGGGAGACAAGTATGTTTTGAGGCTCTTTCTGAAAGTGGTGGTGGAGGGTGCAGCTCGGATGTGAAGTGGTAAGGTGCCCCATGACCTGGTTGCCCAGGGGGTACATGCTTGCATTGTGTGCATGTTAGTTTGCATAGTGTAATGTGAAGCCGTAATTGTGGGATTGGGTGGTATTTGTGTGGGGGATGGGTTTGAGATTGCCGTGAAGGTGTGACAGGGTTTTGTGGTGGATGGCTTTGAAAACAATGCAGAGTCCTTTGAAGGCAATTCAGTGAGCCAGTGAAGCTGGGCGAGAGCTGGGGTGATGTGTTATGGAGGTGCTCCGCTCAGGTCTAAAACACTGGGCTCTGGTTTAGGGTTATGCATTCCGTGAATGAATAGTCCTCTCGCTGGCAAAGCTGGGGAGAAAACAAGATCAACAGCAAAGCTCTCTCTCTCAAATCCTTCTCCACGTTTGAACAGAAACACACAGTTTATATAATGCAAATGTGTTATCTTGATGTCTACTACTCTTGATCTCTACTACTCATTGGTACTGATTGCTAAGCTACATATAGTATCTATATGTCCCACCCTACTGCTTGGTTAACTCTCTAAGGTCCCACCCATAAAACATCCCATAAAATGTACAACCTCATCGTGCTTGGATATTACTGGTAAGCTCTACATTACTTCTGCAGTGAAAACTACATATGCTTATCGGTTAACATGCGGTCACACTCTCCGTGAACTGGCGGCATGATGACATTTGTATGTAGATGGTAGGAGAGGACAAGGGTATCGCCTTTGTTCTAAATTTAAAAAATATAGCCCATGTTATCTCCAACATGATGTCTCTGAGTTTCAGGGAGTTTGACCTTGACCAAATTCCAATTCTTTGGCCCTCCCTTCTCTTACAACAGCAAACGTGGCATTCTGTTCTTGGCGCATTATGAAATGTTATGTTATGTTATGTTATGTTATGTTACTTCTATACTATTGGTATGACCTCAAAGCGCTGGTAGGTTGAACGCCCTTGGGAACCGTAGTTCAAGTCAGTAGAGAGAGAGAGTGTTGTAAGGTGTGTGGGTGCACGGGATATGTATGCAGCTGGTGAAGTTGTTGGATGATCGCTGCTACCTAGCGATAGGTGTGGTGCTGATGAAATCAGTCGGATGTGTTCTGTCTGGTGGGTGGACACCTAGACTGGGTTCTGGCTGCATTAGACCCGAGGAACGCCTATGTGAACAGCTGGCCGGAATGTGCTCAGCTAGCTGCATTTTATTAGGGTGATGAGGTGTTCATGGGGTCGTGTTCGTATGTGTACAGCTAGGCCGAATAATCAGGGGTATAGCTGCGTTCTAGTTGAATGATGGTGTATAGTAGAGAGTAAGCGTAGTGGTGTGATATGGTGGTTATCAGTAAAAGTGCCTGAGACCAGGCACGTGAGCAGGACGGTGGGGACGTACATAGCGACATACAAATATACAGCAACATGGTGGATACAGGTAGATATGGGATACAGATATATATAGGGATACAGATAGATAGCATATATAGGGGATACAGATAAATGGCTACAAAATGGGAAACAGGTGTACTGTGATACAATGTGTGGGCGGTTAAAGCCGGTTCCACGCATTCCATTCCGCCCCATTCATTCAGTCCACTCCGTCCATTTTCTGATTTGTCTACTCAATCAGGCAAATGTTCACAATTCTAGGTAGGAGAGGAATAGCTAACATTCACAATCCTATCTGGGTCTGGCGTGGCTAATGTCTACAATTCTGAGCAGGAGAGGCACAGCCAACATTCACAATTCTGTGTGGGTCTGGCGTAGGCTAATGTCAACAATTCTTAGAAGGTGAAGCATTGCTAATATTCACATTCTGTGTGGGTCTGGCGTAGGCTAATGTCCACAATTCTAAGTAAGGTGAAGCATTGATAACAATCACAATTCTGTGTCGGTCTGGCATAGGCTAATGTTATTGGACACCTGCACCGCGCACCATCACCATCCGAGTTGTCTCCTGGCGCTCTGGCGGTTCTGAAAGGGAAGGGGGGTGAGCCAGTAGGAACAAGCGGGAAAGTGCAGGAGAGCAGCGACGTGCCGCTAGCAGCCTCAGCTCGGTTAACACCGTTGGAGTGAATGTCTTTGCATTTCTATCTAGATTCGGTACTGGCTAGCATTCATAATTTCATCTGAGAGTGGCGCATGCTAACGTTCACAATTTCATCTACGTGTGGAACATGCTATTCACATTTCTATCTAGATGTGACGCAGGCTAAAGTTCACAAATTCTTCTAAGTGTGGCGCAGGCTAAAGTTCACGATTCCATCTACGAGTGGCACATGCCAACGTTCACAATTTAATCTACATGTGGCACATGCTATCCTTCACATTTCTATCTAGATGTGGCACATGCTCAAGTTCACAATTCCATCTAATTGTGGCAAATGCTATCATTCACATTTCTATCTAGATGGACACAGGCTAAAGTTAGTGATTTAATCTAAATGAGGCACATACTAGCATTACCAATTCTATCGAGATGGGATGCAGGCTAGTGTTCACAATTCCATCTAAGTGTGGAGCATGCTAACATTAATTTTTCTATGTAGATGCGACACAGGCTAGTGTTCATGATTCCATCTAAGTGAGGCACATATTAACATTTACAATTTAATCTAAGTGTGGTACATGCTATCATTTACATTTCTATCTAGCTGTCACACAGACAAAAGTTCATAATTCCATCTAAGTGAGAAACAAGCTAACATTTACAATTCTATCTAGATGTGACACAGGCTAATGTTCATAATTCCATCTAAGTGTGGCACATGCTATCATTCACATTTCTATCTAGATGTGATGCAGGCTAAAGTTCACAATTCCATCTAAGTGCGGCACAGGCTAAGGTTCACAATTTTATGTAAGTGTGGCACAGGCTAAGTTCACAATTCTGTCCAGGTGTGGCATTTGTTGACATTGACAGGTAAGTTAGTATGCAATGAAAGGGAACATTTTACAATCCTGCCATGAATAGATTCAGGCTGATAGTCACAGATCTTTCTAAGTATGCCTGGTGTAAGTTTGTGGCAGTCTATGTTATGGAAAGGTAAGGTAGAGTGGCAGGGGAATTCCGGAGTAGAGTAATTGCTCTAAAACACAATCATGCCCCACTAACAGTTTTTGTTGGTGTCTGTTAGCTGCTGACTTCACTGGCTTCCCCTGCAGACACATGCAGACACATCTTGGAGCCGCCAATATAGGAGCCACCCTTTGCCTTGGGGCCCTTAGTTGAAGGGGCTGCCGGGCAGGGGGCTGCTTTGGGAAGGTGTCTTAAGAGTGCTGGAAGATACAATCTGGATGAGGGGGTGGGCAGGTAGGTGAGAGGAGGGAGGGAAGGGGAACCAGGGGCAAGGGAGGAATTGTGGACAAAGGCAGGGGCCGGGGGGCAAACACAAAAATGGAGGCAAGGGGCCGAGGGACCCAGGAGTGTTGCGCTCACCTGCAACACCAGGATGAAATCAGGCATGCAGGGAGCGCTGGCGACCTCCAACCAAGCCAGGATGCACAAAGCCAATCACGGGACAGGGGCAGGCAGGGAGGCGGGACGAGGGAGGGAAGGGGAACCAGCTGCACAGGATGAATTGTGGACAAAGGCACGGGCCGGGGGGCAAACACAAAAATGGAGGCAAGGGTCTGAGGCTCCCAGGAGTGCCAGGCTCACCAGCAATGCCAGGATGAAATCAGGTGTGCAGGGAGCGCTGGCGAACTCCAACCAAGCCAGGCTGCACATAGCCAATCACGGGACGGGCAGGGAGGCGGGGGGAAGGAGGGAAGGGGAACCTGGAGCATGGAAGGGGGTCAAAATCAGTTCCCTTATGGCCAATCGCAGGACGGGCGGGCATTATGAGTCATGTTATTATGAATCATGCTACTTCTACCATGTTAAGATTTCATTGCAGCAATTGTTTTGTCTTTTTAGCCACGCCCTAATTATGCTCACACCAGAATAAATACACTCCTCTAGGGAAATAAGGCCAAAAGTCTATCTTGTAAGGATAACAAGTTTAAACTTACAAAAATGAGGTTCGTAGCAAAGGACTCCTGAAAGGTCTTCTCCTGTCCCTCATCCGTTCCTTTTTCCTGCCAAAGTGGTCCAAGGCAGGAGTTTATATATGCCTATCTTGCTGCAGTGGCGTCACTGGATGTGGGCTAAGGCTCCATCCCAATCCATCCTGCTTCCATACAAGGGGTGCACCAAAGCCTTCCTTTCTTCAGTGTCAGGGATTTCTGTCAGAACATACTGCTCTACATTTTGTTGCCTTATACAGA
This sequence comes from Ambystoma mexicanum, assembly GCA_002915635.3. Classification (NCBI taxonomy): domain Eukaryota; kingdom Metazoa; phylum Chordata; class Amphibia; order Caudata; family Ambystomatidae; genus Ambystoma; species Ambystoma mexicanum. Next base: position 1,034,127,695 of record CM030325.1, read on the forward strand.
AACACACTGCAGCCCTGCAGACTTTTACAAACCTTGAGGCCTAGCCCAAGGAAAAAATGAAACATTTGTATAATTATTTGTAATTAATTCTGTCCATATTTCACTCCTCCTGCTAATGTTATCTGGGCCCTGCAATCTCATTCACACCTTATTTTCATAATCTGTCCCCTTCGGCATTTTGTCGTTTACAGCATGTAAATGCCCTTTTCTTAGTCTGCATGGACCCTTGATGGACAGTAGAGAGCTGTTGAGTCACTTTGTGTGCTGCCAGTGCTTGGCTCTAGTGACAAACCACAGCGGAAGCCTGTAGTCCATTTTTTGCACAAGCTGCATTATTTACGGGAAGGCAGGGGAAGTTGCTTCTACCGTACTAAGATTTTACAATGCATAGGATCTGACATTATAAATATATTCATCTAATAGTTAATTGTGGTTTATATTTAAACAGTAACTGCCTTCTTCAGTGTCTGCCCATGTCCTTCTTCAGTGCCTGCCCATATCTGTGTATATGATTATATCTGCATGAGAGAGCCTTCCCAGTGCCCCTCCTCCCCCCTAGTCCCTTATAGTGCCTAAAAAGGTCTTGCCTAATTCTAAAGCACCTTGGGGGGCAGGAGGACCATGGTTCCGTAACAAACTCATCCCCACCCGACATCTCTACAACACCAGAAATATTAGTTTGAGTTTTGCTGTTTATTGTATGGCAAGGTGTTTTAGATCCCCCAATTGACACCATCATCTTTACACAATTAGTAACTATATTGACACATCATCGTAGACCCAATTGACACGTGCAGAAGAGGATCAAGAAGAATACGATAACAGGCATCAGTATTTTTACAGCTGCCCCCAGCCATGACGGGACCCAATCAAAGGCAAGCGATAGCCAATCCGTGTTCTGAACTCCACCTTCTTTCTTCACTTGAACATCTAGATAGTGAAACGCCTCAATGACGTGGAATAGTGACCCATCCGGAGATGGTGGGAGATGCAAGTAGGCTTGTCGGCCACAAACACAGTAGTAATCCATCACTGTTGCCGTACCTTTTCATCATATCAGGGATCACAAGAGTGTGGTTGCACTGTGTGTTTGCGCCAACAGGAACTGTTCCTTCATTGCTAAAACAAAGTTCATAGTCCATGTCTCTATGTATTCGCACTGGCTTCACCATCGTTGCAATCCATGCCAGACTTGTGATGTATTAGGACCATATTTGCGCACACATTGTCTCTACTTGGGCTATTGTTTCTTTGCTGTACTCAATCAGTCCATCTGCCTGAAACCCTTTTCTCATCAGGGCCGACCAGATTTTAGACCTGCAAAAATTGAAAAATCAAGGCTATAAAATAAAAGAACAAGAAAAAATGAAAACATGAAAAAAGAAAAATCAGGGGTGTGCCACTGCAGTCTGCTTCCTTTATTATATGTTTTATCTACCAATTGAACTTTGCAAGCTCTCAATGCCTTGATGAGAGTGACAAGTTCCGCTGCCTGAGCTGAATAATGCACAGGTTTCACGATCAGAACTTCATGCTACCCCACCCTTTACCGTGCACCACTGCCGCCCCTGTATGCCTCTGTCCAATCTCCTAGTCAATTGTTGATGACCCATCAACATACAGTATGTCTCCTTCTGTCAATGCACTGTTTCTAGCCTTTGACTTACCCTCCTATTCAACCTCATATGTAGCACAGTCATGCGTTTTCAAGTCATCATCAGTGGATGCCTCTGTCACAAATGTGACGCGATTCACCGTCCTACACCTTACTATATGAATATGAGGTTTGGATATGATAATCTCATATGCAGAGGATCTCTGAGTTGTTAAGGTCAATTTAGATCTTTCCAAAATGGTGAATAGTGAATGTTCCACAAACAAGGTAACAGAGCACCCCATGACAATTGTAGAACTTTTCTCTATAGCAAATGCACCCGCTACGAATGCTTGTTCACATGCAAACTGTCCATGCATGACTGAGTCGAGCGTTCCACTATAATAAGCCAATGGCTTGTGGTGGCCCATTGTGCTCTTTTGATCAATACTGCTGTCATGAGTCGTCCATCAGAGTGGGAAAATAAATAAAACTCCTGTGTATAATCCGGAGTTGCTAAAACAGGGGCCATACAAATAGCTTCTTTCAAGTCCTCAAATTGTCTATTCATTTCTTCAGTCCATTCCAATTTACATTTTTTTGTCTACTGTCCTTCCGAGACTTTGTAACAGCAGCCATGTGTAGGCTGTGTAGTCTAGGATCCATGCCCTATAATAATTACATAGACCCAAAAACCACTGCATTTCCTTGACAGTCTTTGGCCTAGGGGTGGCGTGTACTGCCGCCGGCCTATCCGGTCATATTTTATTCCTGTTTGCAGAAATAAGTTGCCCCAAGTATAGTACCTTCTGTTGGCAGTATTGTAGCTTCTTTTTATCTGCCTTGTACCCTTTATGAGCCAGCAATTGCAAAGATGCATTAGAATCCTTCCTGCACTGATGTTCATTTTCACTACATACCAGCAGATCATTCACATACAGGATGATTGTGCTAAGCACCTGAATATTGGCATGAAGTACTCTATTGAAAATATTTCGACTTTCACAGTACCCTTGAGGCAATCTTGTGTGCTCAAAGCGCTGTTGACCTTGTGTAAATGTAGTGAGATAACATGAATGAGGGTGAAGTGGATTGAGAAGAACACATTCTTCAGATCCACCACTGTGAAGTACATCACTGTCTTGGGAATGCTACATAGTATTGTCGCTGGATTTGGAACTACTGGAAACTCCTTCTGCACCATGTCATTAAGAGGATGTAGATCCTGGATCATCCTCCAACTACCACCTGTTGCTTTCTTGAATAGGTATATGACTGTATTACATGGGGACGTGGATGGCTCAACAATCCATTGCCCTAATAAAGCCTTTATACTGCCTTTTATCCCTTCATCTGCTTCCCTTCACAATGGGTACTGTCGCACCCTCGTGAGTACTGCTCCTGACTTCAATGTAATCTGTTCTGAAGTCACATCTCTCAGTAATCCAACATCATATGGATTAATAGGCCATAACTGTGCTGACACATATCGCATGTCCTCCTCAAAAAATAAAGACAGGGTCACCACTGCCATAATGGGCACTGTACCTTCCTATACTGCACCATGATACTACAGAGGATGCAGATTTCCAAAATGATCGCCCCATTTTGCTCACTATCCTCAAATAACTCCTCATCAGTTATTTCCTTGAATTGTACTGTCAGATCTACACATAGTACTGTGCACCACTCGCACTCGTCCTGGTCAGTTTCAATCAGGACTACTCTTTTGTCTGACACTACTAGTCCTTGCAAATCTAATGACAATATTGTCCCAGCCACCATCTCGTGTGGCACAATGGGTCGGAAAATAAAGTCTGTGGGCACTCGCCACATTTTGTTGCAATTTGAGGCACTGCTTTTGCTAGTACCTTGATACCATAGACAAATATGTCCGGGTCCACAGGAGCCCCACGCACTACTAACTCCTGTGCCATTGCATTGATTATTACCATTGCACGAGCCACACACATCCCTGGAGTGGTACACACTACCCCTTGATCTGTGAATGATTCAGTTATATTTAGTTTACTGAGCAGATCCCTACCCAACAAGTTGACAGCAAACTCTCTGAATATAACAAGGTGGCTCGTACTACCTTCCCTCCCACTTGTATATCCAGCCCCTCAGTGTATGGAACCGTAGAAATAGCCCCAGAGAATTCCTACGTGTCAAGAGTTTTACCTGATAATGGAAAGTTCCCCTCCATAATGCATAATTTAGTTGCACCTGAATCCACCATAAATGTAAATTGCATGTTTCCTATTTCCGCCTCCACCAAGGGCTCCTCTTCAGGGTGTGCGGTTGTGAATAGGATTGGACAGGACAGTGCTCTCAGTGGGCTGTCCTAATCAGAATATGTATTTGTCCCGGGGAATGGAAAAGTGCTGCCCCCTCCCATTATAACTCCTTGGAATGGGGCACCTCTTCTCCCTGCCATCCTGTTTAACGGTGTTCCCCCACCCTGCTGCAGTGGTTGCCCATGTGGCCCTTGACTGTCAGCCCCATAAGGGAACTGATTTTGACTCCCTCCCCCAAATTGCTAGTCTCCCATTCCTTGAGGCCCTTGGAAAACTTGTCCTGGAGGGGATGGCCTATAATTGTATCTCATTCCAGCCTGTTCCTATATTCCCTTGCGAAATACCCCCATCTCCCGTGATACCAGCACTGTGATGTTCCCAGTCCTCCTCCCTAGGGCCCTATCCCCCCAAAGCATTCTATTCTTGCTCCTCAAAATCCTCTTCTTCCCCTTGGTGCTCTTTCATAATGCCACTGTGGGTTGGGGTACTGTCCTCCCCACCCCATTGTCCCTCTCCTTCTTCGCCCCATAGTGCCACAAATGTGGTATTCACAATTTGTGTTGACTGTCTCCTGTCCTTTCCCCTGAGACGGTGCCGCCATCAGTGCTTGGATGACAACCTTATTTAGTTTCTTTTCCACTAGTTTTGCCTCGTCTGTTTGCTGCTTCTGGGCTGTCTACCTGTCCCACTCCTTGATTCTCTTACATTGGTGGACTATTATACTTTGTATCTCTGCCCACCCTTTGGCTTCAACTCCCACAATTTTATCTAGTGCCTTTTGGACCTCTTTTTGTAATCCCCTCTTCATGATAAAATAGAAACAATTGTACAAAATGGTCCCATTGCCCTCCTGTCTCAACTCTCCACATTTCTGTAACTTAACAATAAACCTAACTGGGTCCTCATCATCACCCATCATGCACTGCATTAAAGAATGCAAATCAGGGGTATCTGGGTACATCTTTCATAGGGCACCCCATACCCTTGCCCTTACTTCATTAAAGGCGGCTCCATCATGTTCATTATCTGCAAGACTTACCCCAGGGCACCCACCACTTGCCCGTATGTCCCCAGCCTGGTCCCCAACTATGTCGACCAGTAAACTCTAAAGGTCTCCTAGTGCTAAGGCTACCCATGCTGTTTGTTTCTCAAATTCATAGATCCATTTCTAGCTCCGGCTCTAAACTGGGGGAGAGTTTTAATACAATTATTTTGTCCATTTGAGGTCATAGCACATACTGCGTTTTCCCTACTCCTATATGTATAAGAGGGATCAGCATGTCTATTCTGTTTTCTACCTCTTTTTTTAGTATTCTTCTTATCTTGTACTACCACTATTAAATCTGGTCTATTCCTTGGTGTATCCTTTCTCACTGCCTCCTGTGGCGGTATGGGTTTCTCACTGCCTCCTCTCCTTGATCTCTTTTTGCCCTGCCCTTTCATTATTTCTGCCATCTTGATCTAGCCTTGCATTTTCCCTTGCTTGTCCTACTTCTTGTCCCAGGATCGTCCATACCCTCTCCCCATCATCTTTTTAAAAACAAACATTTCCTATCACCCCAGGGTTGAGTATAACTAAAACAATCACCTGACTTCCAATCCCCCATTTTCTGCACCGATACCATTATTTCTGGTGGCATTTCTTCAGATTCTTGTAACCTGACTAACCTTTCCCTCAATTATCTTAACTTGTTGTTTGTATCTGCTCGTGAACCCCCTGAGTACACTGATGCTACGGGCATGTCAGCGCTTGTGGATGGGTCATATGGAGGTGGAGGTGCAAAAGTTCTTGAGTCCCCCCCCCGGTTGCTAATCCTGTTGTTGACAAACTCTCTACCACCAGAGGCTTATAGACTGGATTTGTATGCCCTACTGCAGGATTAGGAATTACAGGGTATATCCCCTTACATTGGATCTCTTTTTTATCTTCCTGATCTTCCATATCCGTGCTTAGAAACCTCTGGGCATTAAGTGCGTTATAAATAACTTATCATATCATATTGTATCCTCGAATAATCGCCAGAGATCTAAAATGTCTTTCCTTTTTTTGTAATTTATTTCCCCTTATATTTTGCTGCTAACAAGATGGACATTTTTTCTAGCCTGTTTCTGTTATGGGAGCTCCGCTCTGGCCACTAGCAGGACATCTCCCGTTCCTTTATTTCCAAAGCCTATTGTTTATGATATTTGTCTATCCTATCACAATACAGTGCCCTATTCACATGTTTTATTGGGGTTTCTTCCCCCATAATGTTGCACGCATCCCTAATGCTTCACTTAGACCTTAATGCTATGCTGTATATGCTGCTGCTTCTTACACAAAAATACAGACCAACCCACTTGTGTCCCTTCCCCCTTTATTCTTTTCCACTTTTTCACAAACACACACACACACCGCGACTCATCCACATTCCTTCCTTTTTTAACCACAAAAGACAGCAAGTAAATAATTGACTAAAATCCAGGCCCATTCCTTATACAGAGCCACTCCTTTTTTTCCTTATGTCCTCGTAGTACTACCTTCCCAGCTTTTTTAATATGCTGATGATCCCATTGCTTTTATCATCATAAAATAATACTGTGTGGTACTACCTTCTCAACATATCCCTTACTTCTCTGTTTTATACGCTGAGGCTCCCTTTTTCCAATATAAAAAGTAGAAAACCAGAAATATGTGACAATTTCAATACATAACCCACCTCCCATCTAATCTATACCTTACCACATCACCTGAAATCTATTCAATCTATACCATAACACATCACCAAAAGTCCTATTCAATGTATTGACCTCCTACTTCATCATTTCACACAAGCATACTGTCATACATACATGTCCTCTTGTTGTTATCTCTTACAAGAGTTTCCTCAGTATGAAGTTCCACTACTGGCCTGTCTTTCTTTCTGGAGCCATGCCCTCCCTGCTTCAGTATGTAGAGAGGATTTCTTTTAAAATGGCTCCTACTAAAACCACTCAGGAAACACATGTTTTTTGATTTAGGGGACGAGTCTCTGTAGATGGGCATGACTCCTTCCTGATGACTAGACCGGGGTCTTTGTAAAGTACGGTGGACAACTGATGTCACGTCGGTGTCACCACTTGTAAGGGTGTCCTTAATTACACTCACACCAGAATAAATACACCACTCTAGGGAAATAAGGCCAAAAGTCTATCTTGTAAGGATAACAAGTTTAATCTTACAAAAATGAGGATGGTAGCAAAGCACTCTGCTGCCTGAACGGTCTTATCCTGTCCCTCATCCATTCCTTTTTCCTGCCAAAGTGGTGTCAGGCAGGAGTTTATATAGGCCTATCTTGCTGTAGTGGCGTCACTGGATATGAGCTATGGGTTCATCCCAATCCAACCTGCTTCCATACAAGGGATGCTCCAAAGCCTTCCTTTCTTCATTGTCAGCGATTTCTGTCAGAACATCCTGCTCTACATTTTGTTACCTTATACAGAAACACACTGCATCCCTGCAGACTTTTACAAACCTTCAGGCCTAGCCCAAGGGAAGAAATAAACATTTGTATAACTCATTTTCATTCATTCTGTCCATATTTCACTCCTCCTGCTAATGTTATCTGGGCCCCCTCATCTCATTCACACCTTATTTTCATAATCTGTCCCCTTCTGCATTTTGTCGTACAGAGCATGTAAATCCCCTATTCATAGCCTGCATTATTTAATATAATTATTATTATTTTATATTATTATTATTATTATTATTATTATTATTATTATTATTAATTTGCATTTTAAAGCATGGACCCTTGATGGACAGTAAACAGCTGGTGAGTCACTTCGTGTGTCTGCCAGCGCTTGGCTCTAGTGAGGAACCAGCGCGGAAGCCTGTAGTCCATTTTTAGCACAAGCGGCATTATTTCTGGGAAGGGAGGGGAAGTCTGCATCTACCGTACTAAGATTTTACAATGCATCGGATCTGACATTACAAATCTATTCAGCTAATAGTTAATTTTGCTTTAAATTTAAACAATAACTGCATTCTTCAGTGTCTGCCCATGTCCTTCTTCAGTGCCTGCCCATGTCTGTGTATATGATTATATCTACATGAAAGAGCCTTCCCAGTGTCCCTGCTCCTCCCTATTCCCTTATACCACCTACAAGAGGTCTTGCCTAGTTCTAATGTGCTTGGGGGTGCGTGAGGACCCTGGCTCATTCCCAACACATGCTTAGCCAATTTCTTGAGACATTAATCTGTTAGCTACTTAGAAAATTTCCTGAGATGCTCAGTTCGTCCCATGGACTTCAAATAGTCTGATGTGTTGTCTTAACTGATTTACCTTAATGGTTGAATGTTCAGTGCCCAGATA